>CM031604.1:84991232-85001232 GCA_018398815.1 Conus ventricosus
TTTTGTGTTGGGCCAATATTTTATTGAAAATCGGCTCTTGTCTCCTGCTGCAGTTTCGTCTCCCTTAATCCACCTCTCCTTCACGTCTCAGCCCTCCTACCCGCCCCCCCCCCCCCCCCCCCCACCCCTCTGCGCAACCTCCAATCCCCACCCATCCCCACTCTCCTCTCCTCCCTCTCTCCTCTACAAGCCTTCCGTGCACAAGTTTATCCTTGTTGTCAGGGTGCTTAATTAGTATTTAGGAGGGGTTTGGGTGGAGACAAAGAAGATACGCAGGCAGGAGAGAGAGAGAGAGAGAGAGAGAGAGAGAGAGAGAGAGAGAGAGAGAGGAGAGAGAGAGAGAGAGAGAGAGAGAGAGAGAGAGAGAGAGAGAGAGGAGAGCCTTAATTTCTGGGAAATGTTAAATCAGAATTAAGACTGTCAGGGGGGACATTGATTTCCGACGCTTTCCTTTGTTGTCTGTTTCTCCGTGTTCTTCTTCTTGTTCTTCTTCTTGTTCTTCTTCTTTTTCTTTTTCTTCCTTTTGTCTTGTTTGCTGTTGTTTCTCCTGTGATTCATAGCGTTTCCGTCTCTGGTCTCCGCTTCAAAGAAGATTGTTTTGTTTCCAAATTTATCAACATATAAAATACATAATTATACGTAGACGCATTATATCAATGTGCAGACTGTAGTATTGTCAACCTTTCATACAAAGATAGATAGACAGATAGATAGATAGATAGATAGATAGATAGATATATAGATAGATAGATAGATAGATAGATAGATAGATAGATAGATAGATAAATAGATAGATATAGATAGATAGATAATGAGATAGATAGATAGATAGATAATGAGATAGATAGATGGATGGATAGATGGATGAATAGATAGACATATAGATAAACAGATAGACAGACATGTACATAAGTAGATTACTCTCTCTCTCTCTCTCTCTCTCTCTCTCTCTCTCTCTCTCTCTCTCTCTCTCTTAATCACTCGTACGCCTACACAATATTCGCACATTCAGTATATGCACGCGCCTGTGGGTGTGTATTCTGGTATTGCAGATTGTATTTCATGCATTTAACTGTTCCTACATGTTTCTTCTTGTTTGCTTGAGTGATTCTCACAATTGTTTGCTTGAGTGATTCTCACAATTGTTTGCTTGAGTGATTCTCACAATTGTTTGCTTGAGAATCTTGAGTGATTCTCACAATTGTTTGCTTGAGTGATTCTCACAATTGTTTCTAGTACATGTATGAGCTTGAGATCAGTCAAGTCCCCAAAAGAAGGTGAGATGTGCTCGCCGACAATTTGAGACAGTGAAAAACCCAATCTCTCTCTCTCTCTCTCTCTCTCTCTCTCTCTCGAATAAGTTTACTTTTGGCATGTAAACATGAAAGAACCATCAGAAATCTATGTTCGTTTGTTGTTGTTTTTTCGTATTAAGCGTTTCAGCTGCGTCAAGTTGTTATCTCATAAAACACTATCTTTAACCTTATAATTTGTATATAAAAAAAACTTGCGTTAAATGATTGTTCAATTATTCCCCATCATGAGGGGCAATGGTCTATGTATGATTAACACGTTTGAATCTCTCTCTCTTCTCTCTCTCTCTCTCTCTCTCTCTCTCTTCTCTCTCTCTCTCTCTCTCTCTCTCTCTCTCTCTCTCTCTCTCTCTCTCTCTCTCTCTCTATGAAGTCTGTTAATTCTCGTCATCAAATGAAAACACTGTCAACCGTTAGCTCTTTGTTTATATAAAGCATTCAAGAAGCGAAGTGTGTATAAAACGTAACAAATGCCAACATCAATTTGCGACATGAATCACAGTGTATATCCCCATTCTAAGGGGCTATGGCCTTTATGAATCAAACATTTGAGTCTTAAATTTTGAGTCTCCCTCCCTCTCTCTCTCTCCTCCTCTCTCTCTCTCTCTCTCTCTCTATATATATATATATATATATATATATATATACATTTTAGGCGACCGACCAGCACATGTCAGGGCGTTCACCCTGCGGGGGTGGCGGGGGGGGGGGGGGGAGATCGCTAGAGACACACACAAAAACAACAGTATTGCCCAGACTCTAAGCACTCCATGAATACTGGAACTACACGAAAAATCGACCTGGTAACAAGAGAGAAAGCAGATACTAACAGTGTGCACTAAGGTTCGTCAAACATTCAGAGGGAAACCAAAGAGGGAGAAATCTTAAAAAGTGCACACACACACACACACACACACACACACACACACACACACACACACACACACACACACAACACACACACACACACACACACACACACACACACACACACACACACACACACACACACACACACACACACAAGGGGAGGGTGTGGGGTGGGAGGGAAGGGCAACGTTTCAAGACAACAAGATGTGAAGAACGAAAAGAAAAAAAACAAAACAAGCAAAACATGACTTGGAAAGAGGGAAAAACAGAACAAGAAGATAAAGGGAGAGAAGACGGGAGCAGAAGGGAGTGGAGAACCGGAGGGGGGAAAGGGTGGGGAGGGAAGAGGCGAATGAAGATAAAGAAAATCACCCAAAGCGCAAAATTTAACAAAAACTGAAAAGAAAGACCAACTTCCTCCATGGACTGACCGCACCTGCCCCTGTTAAGGAAATAGAAGAAGAAAAATAGAAGAAGAAAAAAATGGAAGAAAAATAGAAGAAGAAAAAAATGGAAGAAAAATAGAAGAAGAAATGGAAGAAGAAAAGAAGCCACCACTGTGCCACAGTGGCTAGCGTCGCACCTTTGCAGGCTGGGAGGGAGGTCGTGGGTTCTATTACCCTCAGAGGCATTGGTTTGTTGGATTCTTCGGTCCCGCTCAGCTTCTTCAACCGATGGGTTCTATTACCCTCAGACGCATTGGTCTGTTGGATTCTCCAGCCCCGCTCAGGCTTCTTCAACCCAGAATTGGGTATGCAAAGGTCTGAAATGAAAAAGACTGGAACCACACAGTCGTGTTTCATCCACTTGACGAAAGCTTCACTTGAAGGTGTTGCTCAGATATCCTAACATGCAGACATCTTCTTCTCTCAGACCTCATTGATGCCTGGTTGTAGACATCTTCATCTCTCGGACTTCATTGATGCCTGGTTGTAGACATCTTCTTCTCTCAGACCTCATTGATGCGTTGTTGTAGACATCTTCATCTCTCGGACTTCATTGATGCCTGGTTGTAGACATCTTCTTCTCTCAGACCTCATTGATGTCTGGTTGTAGACATCATCATCTCTCAGACCTCATTGATGCCTGGTTGTAGACATCTTCTTCTCTCAGACCTCATTGATGTCTGGTTGTAGACATCATCATCTCTCAGACCTCATTGATGCCTGGCTGTAGACAGCTTCATCCCTCAGACCTCACTGATGCCTGGTTGTAGACATCATCATCTCTCAGACCTCACTGAAGCCTGGTTGTAGCGTGAATGGGAGGGTGAGACCTCATTGATGCCTGGTTGTAGCGTGAATGGAAGCCTGAGACCATGCCTGGTTGTAGTGTGAATGGGAGGGTGAGACCTCATTGATGCCTGGTTGTAGTGTGAAAGGAAGCGTGAAGTACTGTCCTATCGTATGGTCTCTGACCAAACTGAAACCCTGTAGCATCTTGCGCCGAATTTGACAAACATACGTGACTGCTCGTGCTTCATTTTCGTTGTCCTGAGTGTTGTTTATCTCGCCTGAAGAAGACCTACGCGGTCGAAACGCGTCGTGTTTTGCCTTTTAATTCGTTTGTCCACGGTTGGTGGTTTTTTTTTTTTTTTTTGCGGAGTTATTATAAACTCTTTTTAAGATTCCCCTAGCATCGTCAAACGCAAACAAAGAAAGCTTGTGTGTTTATTCCCTGCTGTTATCGTGATTATCACTTTCGAGTTCGTCCCAACGTCTATACCTATACTGAACTCATGTTGAGGTTATCAGTATCGGCATGGTCATGGGGCATGTCGTTGGATGAATGTGTTGGCGCCCTCCATGGTAGGGACACGCTCGCTCACAATGGCTCCGCGATCAAGCAGTCTCGTCATGAAAGGGGATAGTGTGGTGGTGCCAGTCTCGTCATGAAAGGGGTTAGTGTGGTGGTGCCAGTCTCGTCATGAAAGGGGATAGTGTGGTGGTGCCTTCAGTAACGTTGGGTCAGAACAGGCTCCACTGAACACATTCGGAGCGTTTCAGTGGTTGCCAGTGCGATGTCTTGTCTGGGGAGGAGGACGTTGTTGCAATGAGCTGTGTAGAGGCAATGTCATTACGGGTGAGGAAGATCAAACACACACACACACACACACACACACACACACACACACACACACGCACACACGCACACACACACACACACACACACACACACACACACACACGCACGCACACACACACACACACACACACACACACACACACACACACACACACACACACACACATACACACACACACACACACACACACACACACACACACACACACACACACACACACACACACACACACACACACACACACATACACACACACACATACACTCAGTTTCAGTTTCAGTTTCAGTTCCATCAAGGAGGCGTCACTGCGTGCAGACTCGTCCATATACGCTACACCACATCCGCTAAGTTTTGAGACCACACTACGCATGATTTAAAACTGATGGATAAATGAATTAATAACCAAGATGAGAGAATTGAAGAAGAGGGTCTCGTGGCTACGACTTAGCAGATGTCTGACCTACGCATTAGCCCAATGCGCTGGTCAGACCTTGAGTGCCTAACTAACATTGGTTGTCTTTTTTTTTTTTTTGGTACGTGTGTGTAGTGGATACACACACACACACACACACACACACACACACACACACACACACACACGCACGCACGCACGCACGCACGCACGCACGCACGCACGCACGCACGCACGCGCGCGCGCACGCACGTACGCACACACACACACACACACACACACACACACACACACACACACACACAAATTCGGACCTCAGACTGTTATTCTGTAAAGCCGATATCGGAAGGTTTTATTGGAAGAATCAATTATATTTTTAAGGTTGGGCATACACGAGTATGATAGCTTGACGGTATTTTTGTTGAATATTTTAGATAGTACATGTTCTTTTGGGAATGATGTTTTAAGGATTCTGAGGAATTCTTTTCCTACGTTAGTTTTTGTTCTTCCATCATATGGAGGGTTATACCATATAATTTTTCTTTTCCTGTTTTTCCTGTTGCTGTTCATGTTGTTATCTGGGTTGTATTGTAATTTGTAGTTGTAGCCACTTTTTTTCAGCGCCTCTTGATATTCAGCTACTGCACTGTTAAATTCTTTCTCATTGCATCACAGTTTAGATAATCTTTTGTTTATACCATTAGGTATGCCCAACCTTAAAAATATAATTGATTCTTCCAATAAAACCAAAGAACAACACAACCAAAGAGGGTGATGAAAGGATATCTTGTAATTGCACAAAAAAGACCAGTGCCCTCTGAATAATAAATGTCTCTACAACAATACTGTGTACCAAGCTACGGTAACAACAGACAGTGATAAAGAAACATACATAGAAATCACGGCAAACCACTTTAAAACCAGATATGCAAACCATAAACAGTCTTTCAAAAATGAAAAATATAAAAACCAAACAGAATTAAGCAAATATATTTGGAAGCTGAAAAATAAGAAAATAGATTACAATATATCATGGAAAATTATAAAAAGAGCAACACCATACAACAACATTTCTAAAAAATGCAACTTATGTACTACAGAAAAGTGGCTGATATTATGTAAACCCCACCTAGCATCCCTGAACTCTAAAGTAGAAATGATAAACAATTGCAGGCATAAATGCAAATCTTTGTCAATGCACCATTCCGTAACACGTCCCCCCTGAACGCGCCCCAAAAAAGAAAAAACCGGCAGGCCACGTGCCACACGCACAGAACTCACACGCTCACACACCACAATATATAACACCGGTGGCGTGCCCAAATTGTATACCCTGAGGAGAGCGTTTTTAGCTTGAAACAAGCTTGTAGGTTTTAATCTCTTCATTTTAAAATCCTCCCTACATGGTTGAGCACTTTTAACGTTCTGAGTGGCTTTTTAACTCTGATTTTTAATATAAATATAGTACATTTAATATATTATATATAATATATTATATAGTACAGAGAAAAACGAGGGTGATGAAAGGAAATCCTGCAACTGTATCAAGAAAGAACAGTGCCCTCTGAGCAACAAATGCCTCTACAACAGCATTGTGTACCAAGCCACTGTAACATCAGAGAACGCAGAAGAAACATATATAGGTATCACTGAAAACCAATTTAAAACTAGATATGCAAACCACAAACAGTCATTTAACAAAGAAAGATACAAAAACCAAACAGAATTGAGTAAATACATCTGGAAGCTCAAAGAGAAAAAGATAGAATACAATATATCCTGGAAAATCATAGAAAGAGCAGCACCATACAACAACATTTCAAAAAGATGTAACCTATGCTCAACAGAAAAGTACATAATACTATGCAAACCACAACTGGCAACTTTAAATACTAGGATAGAAATGGTTAACAACTGCAGGCACAAGTGGAAATTCCTATCAGTGAACAAGAACCAGAAACACACGAAAAACACAGACAGCACGTGATGACAGACAACACAAGCAGTTATAAAACACCGGCAGCACAGACCCACCACATCCTGATGATTGCATTGCATGAAACAGCGCTGTAGATAGTTTTAAACCTACTTTTAACAATTATAATATATATATTATATATACATATATATATATATAATATATATATATATATATATATATATATATATATATATACTGACTTCCATAAAAAAAACGCGAAAGCAAAACAAGCTGAAGGTTAGGGGCGAATTTTATTGGTCACAATTGTACAAAGTGGAAGCGAGAATTCAACGTGATTTGATTCATTACACCGGTAATGTGTGAAAATGTCATCAGCAATATGTCTTTGTGTGGAAAATCCAAGGTCACGTGACAAACCAGCTTGAAGTCCTAATACCGTGTGTGGCCACCATTTGCATGGACAACTACTTGACACCTGCGGCTCATTGAGTGGACCAGGTGGTTGATGCGTCCCCTTGGCACACCAGCCCACACATGGACGATGGCCTGGTGAAGTTGAGCCGCTGTTGCTGGTCGTGGACGCAGGAGGTCCAACCGTCTGCCAAGTTCATCCCAAAAATGTTCTATTGGGTTTAAATCGGGACTGAGGGCTGGCCAGGGCAGCACATTGACGTTGTTATGCTGAAGAAATTGCTGGGTGGCCCTGGCTGTGTGTGGTCTTGCATTGTCCTGTTGGAATGTCCAGTTTGGGTGTTGCGCAAAAAAAGGAACGACATGGGGTCTGAGCACCTGGTGGATGTAGCGCTGTGCATTGACACCCTGTCCGCGACCAGGACCAATGTTCTGAAAGATGACTGGTCCTATGGCGTGGTTAATGCCAATTGCACCCCATATCATAACGTTCGGGCCTCCCCAGGAGTTCCGCTCTACCACACAGGAGTCAGCATAGCGTTCACCAGGTCGACGCCATATTCTGACACGACCGTCAGCCATGTCAATACAAAAACGGCTCTCATCTGAGAACAGTATGCGTCCCCACTGCTGCCTGCGCCAGTTGATTCGGGCTTGTGCCCACTGCAGCCTGTCCTGCCGGTGTCTTGGTGTCAGTACCGGACCTCTGTGAGGACGCCTACATGCCAGCCAGTTCTCCTGAAGACGCAGCCGCACAGTGTTGAGGCTGATTCGTTGCTGGAGATTCCCAGGCACCTGTCGAGCAGTGTTAGCGACTGTTTACTGCCTGTCCCGCAGATGGGTTCGAACAAAATGGCGATCCTCTCTTGGTGTGGTGACCCGAGGATGGCCTGGCCGGGGACGATCATCAGTGGTACCAGTGACTCGCATGCGGTGCTGCAGACGATAGATGGTTGAGATGTGGACGTTAAAGATGTTGGCGACCTGCCTGGCATCCACACCAGCCTCCAGATGGCCTAGGGCACGATTGCGTTCCTCTGCTCGTAGTCTTGGCATCTCTGTAGCGCTCAGACGGCAAGTCGTTACCTGAACCTTGTAGCGCGGCTTTATAAAGGCTGCATGCCTGCGTACTTCTCGCTGGTTAACTTTGCTCTGCATGGTGTGCACGTGCCGCACATGCAGCAACCAGGTTGCCATTTTTGTTGACCCTCCAATGCCGGGAATGATGTGTTGCTCACACAATGTTTTCACTGCACGCGAGTCTTGGACCCAAACAACTTGCCACAATGGTTCAATATTGTATATTCGCCCCTTTTCACCCGAAAAATAGCCTTTCAATTTTTCGCGTTTTTTATGGAAGTCAGTATATACATACATTGCGGATTCATTCCAAGAACTGACCCTCAGCACTTGTGTCTTAAGAGGATATCTTTTTATATTTTTTACTTTTCTCAAGAAAATGTAGCTTGTTTTGCTCTTTCATGATTTTCTTTTGCTTCTTAGGTGCCACCTTTGGTTGGTTTTTTGAAAACTCAACAAAAATACTACGGTATTGCACACCACCCTTTTCTGGGATTGCATTCTTCTTAAAACTGAAAAGGCAGAGGAGTCAAATTACCACTTTCCGCGGTCACTGAGGAGAAACAACAAGGTTTCGAAATATCGGTATATGACCAGGAGTTATATGTTAGTGAGTTTCCCTCCCTATTGGAGGATGTCTCCCCCTTGGAGACTATAAGCTTGCTGAAGGCTCATTTTGAGAAGCATTTATTTTTTACCCACTCAAGTACATACTGTTAGTTAGGCAGAAGTATCTATCACTGCAGATATGAATGCTTATTTCCCCCTATTTCGTCAATCTAAGACATAAGAGCAAGCTTTGTTTATAATTCAATATTTTTTGCAGTCATTGCAACACCAAGCTGCTCTGTAAGTTGCTGGAACGGTGCGCGGTACTTATCCTTGGAATTTATTAGTTTGTTGTATTTTAGTCCCTTGCGGATTCATTCCAAGAACTGACCCTCAGCACTTGTGTCTTAAGAGGATATCGTTTTATATTTTTTACTTTTCACAAGAAAATGTAGCTTGTTTTGCTCTTTCATGATTTTCTTTTGCTTCTTAGGTGCCACCTTTGGTTGGTTTTTTGAAAACTCAACAAATATACTACGGTATTGCACACCAGCCTTTTCTGGGATTGCATTCTTCTTAAAACTGAAAAGGCAGAGGAGTCAAATTATATACCAAGAAGTATATACCACTGCAGATATGAACGCTTATTTCCCCCTATTTCGTCAATCTAAGACATAAGAGCAAGCTTTGTTTATAATTCAATATATATATATATATATATATATATATATATATATATATATATATATCACATTAAATGCAACCTAAAAACAAGCTTAAAACATCTTTAAAAACATCTTTTAATGTGATAAATGTCGCTCCCACTGTGGTTGAGCACTTCTTTTAAAATAACGTTGATTCTTATTACAATTCTCTCTCTCTCTCTCTCTCTCTCTATATATATATATATATATATATATATATATACTGTTAGTTAGGCAGAATCATCTACCACTGCAGATATGAATGCTATCTCCCCCTATTTCTTCAATCTAAGACATAAGAGCAAGCTTTGTTTATAATTCAATATTTCTTGCAGTCATTGCAACACCAAGCTGCTCTGTAAGTTGCTGGAACGGTGCGGTACTTATCCTTGGAATTTATTAGTTATATATATATATATATATATATACGGTCGGTTGTACAGAGTATGTAAACAGGAGATGAAAAAAAAAAACACTGACAAATTAAGTAGTGGGGGAAAACAAGTGCAGGCTAACAATTCTTCCATCAGTATAGTAATGATATGGCAAAGATGTGAACTTTTTAAGAAAAAAAAAAGGGAGGGGGGGTTGAAGATGAAGAAAATGGGAACATAAAATCATGAAAATATATGA
>CM031604.1:85011452-85016452 GCA_018398815.1 Conus ventricosus
AGCAGGTTCTTTCTTTCTTTCTTTCTTTCTTTTCTTTCTGCGTACGCAGGTTGATACTCCTGCAGACACTGCCTGTATAGACAGGCAATGGAATTTTGTGTGTATGACCGGTTTTTTTTTATTCCGCCATGAAGGCAGCCATATTCCATCTTCGGGGAAGGTGCATGCTATGTGTAACGTGTCATCCATACCAACGGCCAAACTGGCCTTCTCTTCCGGAAAGTTGGTGATGGGATTTCACGTGTGTGCAAGATGTTGTGCGTGCGTTCACACACGGAACCTCGGTTTATAGTCTCATTCGAAGGACTGTAGGGGGAATGGAGTCAGTATCAATGTTAACTCCGAGGGAATCCCCCCCCCCCCCCCCCCCCCCCCCCCCCCCCCCCCCCCCCGTACCGAAATTCGAACCCGCAACCCCAGGATCACGAGTCCGGCGCTCTACCAACTGAGCTATTCTGGCCCCCTGATCAGCAGGTTCAGTTGAGAATCGTTACCATGGCCGACGGACCTTGAAATGTGCGGGCAAATGGACGCAGCCTCATTTCCCCGGGTCAGAGTACTGTGTACACACAGTTTGGGAGTTCGAGGTCTCTATGTGGAAGGAATTTGCGAGGGGTTTTAACGTGTCAGGTTTCACATCTCGGGCTCTCTCAGTGGAGTTAGTTGGATCAAACCTGGGAAGGTTCGACGGTGTAAGAGATATGGGCACGGAGATGGACGTGGTCCCCAGGGATGGGGTGGAGGAAGGTAGAAGGGGATGAGGGTTGAGAGGGGTCACTAGTTTGAAAAGGTCTGCTCTTTGATTTTCATCACGCCAAAAAAGAAAGAAAAAAAGGGAGTAACCGTCGTCAGGAAAATGGAAATTTTCGACAGGAAAAATAGTCATTCTGAACCTTAAAAAGTAGTGTGGGTTGGTTTTTTCCATCCAGAAACGGACTATTTTCATCATGTAAAAAGGGGTAATTTTTGTCATAAAAAAGTGGTTCTGAAAATGAAGAGAGTATTTTCATCGTGAAAAGAATGAGTTAGTTTCGTATTAAAAAAAAACGAATTTCAATTTTTTTTTATTTTCCGCGGCGAATCGACAGTAGCAATATTTATCATGAACAGAGTAACTAAAAGTAATAACGCGTCAAAATGTATTTCTACTTACAAATACGACTGGATAGAAAAATGAAAGTTGTCAGAATTTTATCTCTGCTGTTGACACCAAAGTTCTTGTGGGCGATGCGCTTGCCCAAAGTAACCAAACAGTGACGATAAACCTCCTGCCACCACCACCAAGATGTCTGCAATGACGGGAAGTAACTCTGCCCAAAGTAACCAAACAGTGACGATAAACTTCCTGCCACCACCACCAAGATGTCTGCAATGACGGGAAGTAACTCTGCCCAAAGTAACCAAACAGTGACGATAAACTTCCTGCCACCACCACCAAGATGTCTGCAATGACGGGAAGTAACTCTGTCCTTCCTGGCGATCAACCAATCACCAAGGTCTCACCGCCCATGCACGACAGTCCTAATGACTCATACCATACCCAGTAGCCTTTAGAGTGTTCCAACTTAAAAATAAGATCATCACGAACACCGTCAGAAAATTATATACTCACAATATGTAATTTCGCTTTCGATGACGGAAAATCAGTTTTATCACGGAGAAAATGAGAGTGCACACCTACTAAAGAAAAAAACCCACTTCTCTTCCTACACAACGCGGCCATTATTTCGCCCGTGCCAGCAGTGAACGTGATGCACATGCCTTCGAGTCTTCGTTATTTCCATTGCGCAATGTTTTGTAAAGCCGTCTGTGCAAACTGTCTGTGCCCACACGTGAAGGTGTCCTCCTCCTCCTCCTCCTCTTCCTCCTCCTCCTCCTCTTCCTCCTCTTCCTCTGCGTCGATGTCCTTTTGGTTGAATGGACGAGACACAGCCGGCCTGTGCGCGCTGTGAGTCGAAGCGACTTTGGGGTGTAGGAGGGGAACTCCTGGATGAAAATGTCGATGGTAATGACATTTCTACTTCAAGGACTACCACCACTACTATCCCCATCAATCATCAGCTTGACAGAACTGGACTGCAACTACTACAGCTACTACCACCACAACTGATACTGGTGTTACTAATCACTTTTAATAATACTACCACCACCACTACTACTACAACAACAGACACTACTACTACTAATAATAATAATCATCATCATCATCATCATTATATTAATACTGTTGAACGCGATCTATAATGCCTCATCATTTGGCATAGGGTATTTTGCATTTCTCTGGTTTCCTTTCTCCTTCCACTATCCCCATCTCTCTGTCTCTGTCTGTCTGTCTGTTCTGTCCTGTCTCTCTCTCTCTCTCCTCTCTCTCTCTCTCTCTCTCTCTCTCTCTCTCTCTCTCTCATATTTGATAGCGAGTGTAAGTGGTGTGGGTGTGCGAGTGTACGTGCTTGGTGTGGGCGACATAGAGAGAGAGAGACAGACAGACAGACAGACAGACAGACAGACAGAGGTCATAGGAAAGAGAATGAAAATAACATCAACAGACAAATGGGTGGACACAGAGAGAGACAGAGGCGGACAGAAAGGCCAGTCGACGGACACAACTCTTCCCTCCAAACGCCACCACGCTCTAAAAGCACATTCTGTGCTACACTTCCAATGGCATCCTGAGACTCCCCAGTGACCGGGTAATGAGATCGGGGTGTGAGGGAGGCAGAGAAGTCTCCCTTTGAATGGGAAGAGAGGGGTGCAGTGGTGCGCTGGGGCAGAAGCTGATAAACTACACTCTGTGTGTGTGCGTGGTAGTAGTACTTCAGTTCAACGTCTGTTCACATCTGTGATGTTAGACGAAGAGAGAGAGAGAGGGGGGGGGAGAGAAAGAGAGAGAGAGAGAGAGTGAGAGAGAGAGAGAGAGAGAGAGAGAGAGAGAGAGAAGAGAGAGAGAAAGAAAGACACACACACACACACACACACACACACACACACACACACACACAACACACACACACACACACACCACACAGGGAGAGAGAGAGAGAGATGCATAAATGTATGTGACTATGCAAGTGAATGCATAATGTGGTTATCTAAGTGTATAAAAATGTTCCTCTTTACATCCCTACAGCATACCTGCAAATAATCATACAGTATATGTTTCACTGGACTACAAATTAAAGGGGAAAAAACAGCATTGAAGGCAAACTTTAAATCTGAAAAGACATCACACAAACACATGCCTGATAATGATGGTAAATGAGCTTGAAGAGGTAAACAGTCAAACAGCAGATGTTTGCTGGTTATTTTTCGTTCTCCACAAATGCATTTTGCTTCGTTTATACATTTAGGTGTTTTTGTTTCTTTCTTTCTTTCTTTCTTTCTTTTTTAACAGAGAACAATTTCACACTCTGTGTGTGTGTGTGTGTGTGTGTGTGTGTGTGTGTGTGTGTGTGTGTGTGTGTGTGTGTGTGTGTGTGTGTGTGTGTGTGTGTGTCTGTCTGTCTGTCTGTCTGTCTGTCTGTCTGTCTGTCTGCCTCTGTGTCTCAATGACTTTCCTTGTTTCGATCTGGAAAATTTATGGGTACAGTCAGGTGTATATTCGACAATATTACACACAATTTGGGTGCCAGATGAGAAAAAAAAGAGAGAGAGAGAGAGAGAGAGAGAGAGAGAGAGAGGATGGAGGGAGGGAGGAGAGAGAGGGGGGGAGGGAGGGAGAGAGAGAGAGAGAGAGAGAGAGAGAGAGAGAGAGAGAGAGAGGTGACCTAAAACCTGGGTTTAAACATAACCTCGTAGAGAAATGCCAGTGCAACAGTACAGTTCAATATGCAACAACAATGTAGAAACAACAAGTCAGTGGCTTTGTCATATCAATTTAGTATGCATATTCTTCTGAAACCGTACATCATGGGAATGACATCAAATGTTGCTGTCAACATTTTTGTAGCTGATATTGTGCCATGTTATGCATTCCTCCTGGCATTTCACAAATGGACCAGATACTCACAAGACCTCTCTCTTGTTGTCCATGAGTTAACCACAGCAGGATAAAGAGAGTTCTTACTGCTGAGAGGTCCGTCATTGTACCCCGTAGGTTTATTGGCTGGGGGTTAAAAAAAAACACAAAAACTCGACCTCAGGGATTTCACGTTCGCACAGTTTTCTCCCCGTCAGTATCAAGTCATCAAGAGGCAACCCACTGAAGGAGACACTGCACTGCTGCTTGCTGCCGAGTCACGTCGGTGGTGTTCCGTGGTGCCTATTCTGATCCAACATACGCAGGCCACAGAAGCTGGTATCATTGGTCATCTGAAAGGGCAGCCTTGTCAACAGACAATGGTCAGAGATACTTGTAGGTGAGAGGGGGACAAACTCACTGCTTTAAAGTACCGCTGAACTGCACCAACAATCCAAATGGAAACTGCTTATGTTTATGGGGCACCTGTCACAGCCTTATTCAGCTTGCCGGACCTCATGTTTATGGGGCGCCTGTCACAGCCTTATTCAGCTTGCCGGACCTCATGTTTATGGGCGCCTGTCACAGCCTTATTCAGCTTGCCGGACCTCATGTTTATGGGGCGCCTGTCACAGCCTTATTCAGCTTGCCGGACCTCATGTTTATGGGGCGCCTGTCACAGCCTCATTCAGCTTGCCGGACCTCATGTTTATGGGGCACCTGTCACAGCCTTATTCAGCTTGCCGGACCTCATGTTTATGGGCGCCTGTCACAGCCTTATTCAGCTTGCCGGACCGTATGGTTATGGGCACCTGTCACAGCATTATTCAGCTTGCCGGACCTCATGTTTATGGGGCGCCTGTCACAGCCTTATTCAGCTTGCCGGACCTTATGGTTATGGGGCACCTGTCACAGCATTATTCAGCTTGCCGGACCTCATGTTTTATGGGGCGCCTGTCACAGCCTTATTCAGCTTGCCGGACCTTATGGTTATGGGCACCTGTCACAGCATTATTCAGCTTGCCGGAATTATGTTTATGGGGCA
>CM031604.1:85023952-85038952 GCA_018398815.1 Conus ventricosus
TTTACCATGGAGCGAAACTGATAGCCCTATGGCTTCTGTATCATTGACAAATTTATCATGATTTTTTTTTCTTCTTTTCTGCGGTACCCAGGCTGACACTCCTGCAGACACTGCCTGTATAGACAGGCAGTGGAATTTTGTGTGTATGACCGTTTTTTATATCCCGCCATTAAGGCAGCCATACTCCATCTTCGAGGAAGGTTCATGCTATGTGTAACGTGTCATCCATACCAACGACAAACTGGCCTTCTCTCCAAAGTATGATGGTTTTTACAAGTGTGTAAATTTGTGCGTGCGTTCACACACGGAACCTCTATCTCTTCCGAACCTAGTTTATAATGTCCGAAATCGGTTTTTACAAGTGTGCTAAGTCGATCCACACTCACACACACACATACAAACACCACACTCATACACACACACACACACACACACCACACAAACTCAACACACACTCTAAACACCACACACCACATCAACACACACACACACAACACACACACACACACAACATCACACACACAACACACTTTGCTCCTCTATGTTACTGTACTACGCATCGCCTTCCTATCAGTGCGAGCATAACCCGGACAGCCTCCCTTCAATGCGACATATACCCGGAGCACCTGCCCTATCCAAATGCGACATATCCCGAGCACCTGCCCTAATCAGATCGACAGATCCCGAGATCAGCCTAGCCCTATCATCGACTATCCCCGACAGCAGCCCTATCAGATGCGACATATCCCGAAGCACCTCCCTATCAATGCGACATATCCCACAGCCTGCCCTATCAAATTGCGACATATCCGGAGCACCTGCCTATCAGACGCACATATCCAGACAGCCTGCCCTATCATCCGACATATCCCGGAGCAGCCTGCCCCGATCCAATGCGACATATCCCGAGCACCTGCCCTATCAGGTTTCGACATATCCCGCAGCCTGCCCTATCAATCACATATCCCGGAAGTAGCTCCCGTATCACATGCTACATATCCCGACAGCCTACCCGTATCACATCACATATCCCGGAGCAGGCCTGCCCTATCAATCACATATCCCGAGGAGCACCTGCCCTATCAGATGCGACATATCCCGAGCACCGGCCCTATCAGATGCGACATATCCCGAGTACCTGGCCCGTATCTGATGCGACATATCCCGATACGTCCCAACAAGTCGAACATAGCCAGCAGCCTGCCCTATCAGAGTACAATATCCCTCAGGCCTCCCGATCAATGCACCTATCCCGGCAGCCTGCCCTTCGTCAGGCACAAATTCGCTGTTCCTTCTGCTGTCACACAGTCCACCGACGTCATCAAGAACTTTTATGAGGGAAATTCCTCTCTCCCTCCCTCTCTCCTCTCTCACACTCTCCTCTCTTCTCAATTCAAATCTCTCTCTCTCTCTCTCTCTCTCTCTCTCTCTCTGGGGTGGTGTGTTGTTGTTGTGTGTTGTGTGTGTTTGTGTGTGTCTTGCGCTGTGTGTGTTGCGTTGTGTGTGGTGGTTGCTGGGTTTGTTGTGAGTTTGTGTTTGGTGTGTTTCGTGCTTCGGCGTTCGTGCGGGCGTGCGTGTGTGTAGGGTTGTGTGTGTTGTTTGTGTTGTGTGTTGTGGGTTGTGGTGTGATTTGTTGTACTAAGCGGCATAATCGACAGACGCCGGGCACAGTAGATAGAGAATGAAGAAAGAAAGAGAAGAGAAAAAAGAGAGAGAAGATAGAGAGAGAGAAAGATAAACAACAACAACAGACAGACAGACAAACACAGAGAGAGACAGATAAGAGAAACAGAGAGAAAACAGAAACAGACAGACAACAGACAGAACAGAACAGAAGGGAAAGAAAAGAGAGCTAAAGACAGAAGACAGAAGAGAGAAGAGAAATACATGAAAATAAGTTTAATGAGTTTTAGGCCGCTGCCAGTGTTCCATGGAGTACAAAACAATCAATCAATGCGGAAAAAATACACGAATAATAACTTTCATTACAAATAACAAAAGTATCAAATTACACTATCTTAAGATATTTTCAACATGAGTTTTGCGCTCTCGTATTCTAAATGCCTTTAAAAAAAACCATGCAAGTTTTCTTAGTTGTCCACCATCTTGACTACCATCATGCTTTACAAATTTGCTCTTGGAAAAAATGTGGGACGTTTTTCATGATATTGGCCTTAATGCTGCATATCTCACAATAAAAAACTCATATGTAATTATTTTCTTCTTCTATTCAGACAAAGAAAGAAAGAGAAGCAGAGAGAGAACAAGAGAGGGACGAGAGAAACTCACAGAGTGAAAGAGAGCCACAGAAGAGAACAAACAAAGACTCACGTTTGCGTACATCACATTGAATGCATTAATCATGTGGAATTCACCGTTCAAACACCACCATCGTGTAAGAAAGAAGAGAAGACAGAGGATAGAAAGAGAGAAAATAGAAAAAGAGAGAGAACAGAACAACAGACATACAAGACACTGCCCCCGTTTTATACAATCCTAGCAAACAAGCCCTTAGAGCAAGATGTTGCAATTACTTGCAGTAACATAATGCGTCAAATATCTACAATCGACAGACATAGAAATCGAAACAATGTGACTAAAAATCAAATCTACATCCAGGAACACAAACCACACATCTCACACACACACACACACACACAACACACACACTCTCACTGACACATACAGAAGCGAGAAAAAGAAGAAGAGAGAAGAGAAACCAGAAGAGAGATCAGAAGAGAGAGAAAAGAAAAACAAAGAGAGAGAGGAGAAGAGAAAAGAAACAATGAGAAGAAAGAGAGAAGAAAAATCAGTATTTGCCAAACGTCTGCCATGCTACCAAAGATTCGAACTATTTCGTCGTATTGTCCTTGTCAGCTCGTCTCCCTAGCAATTTCCACAATCACAACCAAGTAATGGACAGAAGAAACTATTGGACTGACACCATGTGTTTCGTGAGAGAGAGAGAAAGAGAAGAGAGAAGAGAGAGAGAGAGGATAGTGTGTTTGTTTCTGTGTGTGCTGTGCGCGACGCATGTGTTTTGAGGTGTGTGCGTGCGCGCGCATGTGTTGTGCGCGCATGTGTGTTGTGTTTGTCTAGGCTATGTGTTGCCTGCTGCGGCCGGTCAGGCGGCGCGCACATTGCATGTGTGTTTTAGTGGTATTTGGATGCATATGTGCCCCTACAGAAGAAAGAAGGAAAGAGATGTAGTGAGGAGGTAGGAAAGGAGAGAGCTGACAGCATAGAAGATAAGAAATTATAGACGAATTGCGTCAAAGTTTTATATAGTCAAGGGAAATATCGCAGTTGAAACTAAAAAAGGCAGAAATCGTCACTGCTGACGCGGAAAATGGAGGCTAGTATCATTCTTTCCCTTAGTTGGCTATTACCATGCTACTTTCCTTATTTTTCTATACTTTCATTGTTTGTTATCTGTGTTGTGTTGAACTATCTTGTTATGAAAGTAAAGCAAAGCGTAGGAAATTGTCCTGTATTATTACTATTATTATAAGTAGTAGTAGTACTGCCGTGTATTTATGCGACGTTATCATAAGTATTCTATTGGAAAACGGATATCTTAAATAAGAGACAATGTAAGCAATGACGTAAGATAGACTAGAACAACTACTCTTCCTTGGTGAAAGAATTTCATGCCCACACTCCAACTGACTGGTGGAGTTGTCTGCTCGAGCTTTTTAATACCATGGGACAAACTGATAGAGCTATGCTTCTGGTATCCTTGACAAATTTATCAAGATTGTTTTTTTCTACTTTTCTGCGTAACCCACTGACACTCCTCAGACACTGCCTTATAAGACAGCAGTGGATATTTGGTGTGTAATACCGTTTTTTATCCCGCCATTAAGCACCATACTCCATCTGCGAAAGGTTCATGCTATGTATAACTTGTCAACCATACCAAACACCAAAAACTGGCCTCACTCCGAAAAGTTAGTGATGGGTTTTTACAAGTGTGTAATTTTGTGCGTTGCGTTCACAACACGAACCTCCGAGTTATAGTCGCAGTCAAGACTGATGGAATGAGTCAGAACCTATGGTTAACTCCGAGAAAAATTCCCCCTGTACCGAATTCGAACCCCAAAACCCCAGTTCACAGTCTCGCGCCTACCAAACTGACTATTCCGGCCCCCTATTTTTATCATATTGATTCTATTCATAATCATCGCCAAAATGACCAAACGACCAACTACCCACTTCACAGTGATACCGATAAGTGATACAGGCCCATTATTGGACTGTTCTTCTTAAAAACATCACCCACCCGATCATCATCGATATCAGTTATGTCTTTATTTATACACCATAATTATTCAATAGTGAATATAGACAACTTGGCAATTTAGTGCATTTTCATTACAATTTGTCAATCTTTCTCCGACCATTGCAAACGAAGATTGTGTTTTTCCTTTTCAAAATCAAAATTTTAAGTCTTTATAATTGAAACACCACTTAATAAACTTTTACTTCGTTTACAATATCAAAAGGCCATCCGTGTAGAATTCTAGAATATTTCACATAACATTATATTGAGAAAAAAAAAACCTCGTTCTTAAAAAACCTTAAATATTGCAAGGTTAGCCCCTCAAAGAGACTTCAGGCAGGAATAATCTTGCAAAAACTAAAACAGTATTTGAATGGTCAATATGATTAAAATGAAAAGTCTCTTGCATATAAAAGTAAATGCTGCATGGTAAGAATTGTAAACAATATTGCATACGTTCCTTGCATGTAATTGTAAACAAAATTGCCGTTCCCTGCATGGTAATTGTAAACCTAATAGCACGTGCCTCAAGTGGTAATGTAAACATAATTCACTTTCCTTTACCCTCGTAAACAAACAAAAGCAAGAAAACGTGTAAAAGTTGCTTTCAATTTGGGAGAAAAGCAAGGGGGGGGGGGGGTGGGGGGTGGGGGTGGTGGGGGGGGGGGGGGGGGGGGGGGGGGGGGGGGGTGGGGGGGGGGGGGGGGGGGGGGGAGCTGGACATTTGCTGTTTACTGAAACCCTACCCTCCACCCCCCCCCCCCCCTACCTCGCCCCCTTACCCCACACCCCAAACACTATCCAACATTAATCCACATATGCATGTTTACAGGAAAAACAAATTATTTTGGGCTGTTTCTGCGCGTCACCCTAAACTCTTCCTCCTGCAAACTAAACGAAATTATAGATCAGACTTTCGTAAGTAAACACACTCCTTTCTCGTGAACTATTTCAATAACATCACCCTCTATGAAATGGGATTATTGATAATGGTAGGAGTATCAATCCATGCCCGAGCAATCTCTACTGATGATGCTGTCACAGAATTTAGGTGAGATGTGAACATGTTCGCACTTTGGTGTGTATGCAGTGTCCGTGCTCAATATGCCAACGTCCATCTCTTTCTTGTCTCTCCTGTCTGTTTCTGGCTCGGTCTGTCTGTCTGTCTGTCGCTCTCTCTCTCTCTCTCTCCCTCTCTCTCTCTCTCTCTCGCCTGCACACCCCGACTCCCAATTATATTCTCCTAGAGTCCGCACTTCCTTACCCCCCACAATTCCCCCCCCCCCCCCCCCTTCTCCGCTTCACTGCCCTCTTCCCCCTTCCTCTTCTCTCTACTCGCCCCTTCGTCTCTCTCTCTCTCTCCTCCTCTCTCTCGCTCTCTCTTCTCCATCCCCCTCCCATCTTCCTAGGGTTGTTTTCACTTCCTTTGAGTCTCACCTCCCCCCCCCCCCCCCCCCCCGCCCCCCCCCCCCCCCCCCCGAAACAAAATTCCATCCCCCTTTACTCTTAAACTCCTTCCACCCGCATTCTTTCCCCCCACCTCCTCATCTCCACCACTTCCTCCTCCGTGCCCCCCCCCCCTCCTCCTCCACCCTCCCCCATCCACCCCCCCTCCCACTCCTCTCATACCTTTTAATCCATACATGTTCTTCCAGCGGGCGCTGTCCGGTGGGTGGTCTTCCGTCAAACACAAGCTTGCCCACAGTGTATGCCCTCCTCAACACTCCCGAACCTTGCACACTCTTTCCTGAAACTGTCGCCTTGCCACCTTCCGCCGGCTGCCTTCAGCCTTCTTTGGTTCCTTTACTTGCTTCCTTCCCGCCCAGGCCCCCCTACCCCCCCCCCCCCCCCCCCCCCCCCGCCTCTCCATCTTTTTCTGCAAAAACCCCACGGCAGAGAGCAAGACAAAAGGGGCGGTACGTTGGCTCGTAAAGGGCTGAAATTATTACCTCCACTACTCCCCCGTCTTTCGCCTTCGGTTGTTGTTTGTGTGTGTGTGTGTTGTGGGTGTGTTGTTTTGGTGGAGTTGTGTGTGCTTTCTTCGACTGTCCGTCTGTTGTTTGTCTGATCCTGTTTTTGTCTGTCTGTGTGTCTGTGTGGTTGTCTTCTCCTTGTGTGTGTGTGGTGGTGTGTGTGTGTGTGTGTGTTTGTGGTGTTTGTGTGTACGGCGAGCCCGCGCGCGGAACAGTGAGAGAGAGAAAGAGAAGAGAGAAGAGAGAGAGAGAAAGAGAGGAAGAAGAATGTGTTTCTTTGTCTTTGTTTCTCTCATATGTCTCTCACTATCCGTCGCCGTCCGACCACCCACACACCGAACCCCCCCTCGATCTCCCCTCTCTCTCTCTCTCTCTCTCCCGCAAAAGTAAGATGTAGGAAAAGTTTCGTACTACAACCCCGCCTGAGTGATACTGTCCCTCAGCGTTCCCAGGAGAAAGAACTCCACCACACCCTCTGCTGCGAGTGTGGTAATACCAAGGCAAGAAAAAACATGGGGGAAAAAAAGAAAAAAGAGAATCGATAATCGGAAAGAGAGATTCAAAGGTCCACGAAATAAGAATTCAACTACTGACTTAAATTGAAATATAAATGAATAAATGAATGAATGAACTGATATATAAAAGGATAACGAATAAATAGATATAAATAAAACTGAATAAACAATGGATAAATAAATATTGAGATAAATAAATATACAAATCAAAGAATATATAGATAAATGAATATCGAGACAAACAAGTACATGCAAAAAAAAATACTTACTAATAAAAAAAAAAGATAGCATCAAGAAGAAAAAAGAAACGATAGATAAAAAATGGTAAATCTGCCCCTTGAACATAGTCTTCATGTGGAGGGTGAGGTGTCACGGTCGAAATGTCAACACAACCAAAGTGTGTCCGGCTGCCGCCACTTCACTGAGGACATAAGTCCAAACCAGACATCTGCCCACTAAACGGGCCCATGTTCGATCCAACAATTAACATAGGGAGAGGCTCCACAGAACGTACCTGTCCGGTCCAGACGGACTAACAAGGACTTTGGACCCGACGCCCTCGATTGTCTAGCGAGACAAGTCTACGCCTCTCAATCTCCATCTAGCCAATTTTGTAACCACGCCATATGTGAGTACAGGGTACGTCGGGCAGGTTAAAGCAGAAAGGGTGAGGGAGAAAGGTAGAGTAGATGTGGAGGTGAAATCTAGCTAATCAATTAATGATCAATTGACCACCACAGAGAGTAAGCTGTAAGCATACTGCATGATTTGAACACAAATGGAATAGAGAGGAATATCTTCGTATCAGGGGGTAAAAATACGACAATGGTACTCCGACGCCTTATTGACACAGATCGGAACGAGATAAGAAGATGTGAGGGGAGAGAACGTGAGAACGAGGGAGAACGAACAGAGAGACAGAAGAGAGAGAGAGGTTCGGGTGTAGACCTACTGCCGAAAAGGCAGAGATGATGAAGATGATTTGAGCGATTAGCACCAGATTTATCTGCAAAAGGACTAAAGAGAGATATAAAGAGAGAGTTCTAACTAAGAAGAAAAACAAAGCAAAGAAAAGAAAAGAAAAGCCACCATTCCATTAATGACAGACTAGAGAGAGAGAGAGAGAGGGCAATCGATAATGCAGAAGAAAGAAAGAGAACAATTGATGTAGAACACTGTTCCCATCTGAACCGGGGATCGACCTCATATAATTGCCAGCGCGCACTTTCATCGGTCCGTCCCAACCTGACCAACGCCAGCTCTACCTACCAGTGCCACATTCCAGCCTGACCTATGCCAGCATTCAAACTGGACCGGCGCAGCAGTTGTTACGTGTTGTGAAAGTGACAAGTGAAAAGAAAAAAAAGGAAAAAGAAAAAGACAGTGATTCGTGAATAGTTAAATCACCTGGCCAGTATAAAGTAGAAATCTATTTTTTTATACCCGTTAGTTAATGATTTTAGAGAAATAATTTGTTTAGTTTCAGAAGAGAAGTTTTATTTTTGTTTGATTCCAATGCATTGAGTTTCTTCTATTATGCATGTGTATAAGTATAGACTTTACTAGTGGTTTATGTACGAATGCAGGATATATAAACAGATTGTAAGTCATACTGTGATGTTTTGGCTTCGCTAGTCCTTCCTCCATCGACATCACCCGAGTTGACAGGGGGGGGGGACGTTTCGTACGCCCCCTGTCCCCATCTTGACATGAAATGACACATCGCCCTTAGCACGTCACCCCCTGGCATGACAGGCAACAGGAAGCGGGCGCCTTCGATGTTACCGAAACCCAGAGAACGCGGCAAACGACCAGAGAGACGGCAAAGACGCGGCAGGGAGAATATGGGAATAGACCAGGAAGGGGCGACGGGGGGGGAGGTGGGGGGGGGGGGGGGTGGTGGGGGGTGGGGGGGGAGGGAGACGGGGCTGGAAGAGAAAGGTGAATGGCGGATGGGGAGGGAGGTGGGGGTGTGGAGAGAATCTTCGAAGGGATTCGCGTTGTGTTGTTTTGTGTTGGGTGAAACAAGAGAAAGAGAAGAAGGAGAAAGAGGAAGAGAGAGAGAAGAGAGTATAAGTTTAATAAGGCAACAATATATTATGTGAAAATGTACCTGTTTTTCATTTCGCCTCCACCTCTTTCCCTTAACGTTCACCGCTCCCGCCCGCTCCCTCCTCCCCTTCTCTCTCTCGTTACTCCGCTCCTCTCTCTCTCTCTCTCGTCATCTTCCTCTAACATTCGTTTGTCTCTTCTCTCTCCTCTCTTCTCAGTCTGCCAGCTGTCTGCCAGTCTGTCTGTCTCAGTCTCTCTCTAAGATACATGCCGATGTCCAAAAAATGACAGCAGACCACTCAGTCACCAATGCAACAACCAACCATGGATGCCAACACCTAGGCCTGATCAACGTTAAAAAAAAGAAAAATAACCTACAGGCCCCAGCGTTCACTAAGCCACACGAACCCACGATACCAAAACTGTCTTGCAGAACCTGTAATGAAAGAAAAAAGGTTGTACAACCAGACTACAAGAAAGAGTAAGAAACATCACCCATACCTATTCACATCTCCACTAACCCGATCTTGAACCCGTTTATGGTGCCACAAAACTTCGCAACCTCTTCCCCCACTTCCCCCGTCCTGTCAGGACGCTCTAGCATTGCCTGAGGGTGAGGCGCAGTCCATGCACTAATGTTGTCCTTCATCCATCCTTCTCTTCTCTTTTTACCCTCGCCTTTCTGTCTCCTGTTCCTTGTAGAATGTTTGGGCGAGTCCTGTTCAAACTAGATAAGACGTGACCCAGTACATCTCATTGGTTAATCTTTTCACTTGACAACAGTAACGTGTGGTCGATGGTTGCCTACCTGTGTCCTGGAATCCTCCAATCTCTCTCCTACACTACCGAGGCACACTCACACACAACACACACACACACACACATCAGCGACACACACACACACACACACTGCACACGTCGTGTTACGCCCCCACACATAGGCAATACCCACATATATACTGCATAGTGTGCAATTGACATCCTAACTGTGCGCACGGTAAATCATACAAACAACGCACACCACAGATCGCGGACCGCGCGCACACATGGCGCGCACACACCAACCCCACACACACACACACACACACACACACACACACACACACACACACACACACCAAAATCGAAATGGCACAGGACCGTTACTAACATCCCATTTTTTCCAACGTGTTGGTCTAAAGGATCAGGTCAGCATGTTAAATCCGATCCCGTGAGAACCCTCCTTTCAAACGCTGCTATTTACCTTCATAATAATCATTTAGGCCATCCAGAAAGCTGTAACCCCTTCCCCACTAGTGTGTCTTGGCCAGCATATGTGTGTGTTCCGGGCAGGCGTGCTGCATACCAGGCTGATGCTTCCAGCGGACTACTGCAGTATAAAGCTCTCACCAGTATGTTTGTTGTATGACCGTTTTTTTTATCCCCCAATTAAGGCAGTGGGCCATACTCAATCTTCGAATGCAGGCATGTTAACGTGTCATCCATCACCAACAGCCGAACAGGCCATCTCTTATCGAAATTGGTGAGGGTATTTACCTGGTGTTAAATGTTGGTCGTGCCGGTTCACACACGGAACCTCGGTTTATAGTCTCGATTCGAAGGACTGAATGGTAAATGGAGTCAAACCAATTTAAATCCGCCGGATAAAATCCCCCATGTACCGAAATTCGAACCCCAACCCCCCAAATCCGAGTCCGGCAGCTCACCAACGAGCTATTCCGACCCCAAATGGTGAGTACAGAAATAGAATATCCGCACGCGAGTGACCCTCTTAGATCACACCGAAACTTACGCCGAGATTTCAGATATACGACCTATTCTTATCGTTTTTACAAAATAAATCTTCCATGACACGGAAATAAATTTTTTTTACCTCTAGCCCCTCCCTTCACCTTTCCCACCTCATAACCCTCCGCTCCCATACCACCCTTACCACCAACCATTCCCCGCACCCCCCCTCCCATCCCCACCCTTACCACCCAACCATTCACACACCGCCTCCCTCCCATCCCCACCCTACCACCAACCATCTTCCCACACCCCTCCCTCCCCTTCCCACCCCTTAACCACCAACCAGTCCCCACACCCCCTCCCTCATCCATCCCACCCTACCACCAACCATTCCCCCCTCCCCCCCTCCACCCATCCCACCCTTACCACCAACCATTCCCACACACCTCCCTCCCCCCATCCCACCCTTACCTACCAATCCTATTCCCACAACCACCTCCCCCACAGCCCACCCTTACCACCAACCTTTCCCCACACCCCTCGCCCGCCCATCCCACCCTAACCACCAACCATTCCCACACCCCTCCCCCCACATCCCACCCTTAACCACCAACCATCCACAATCCCCCCCCCCCACACCCACCCTATACCACCAAGCCATTCCCACACCCCTCCCCCCCCAGTCCCAGACCCTTTACCACCAACCATTTTCCACAACCCCTCCCCACCATCCCACCCATACACCAACCATTCCCACTCCCCTCCTTGCCCATCCCACCTTGACCACCAATCCATTTCCCGACACAAAACCCACCCCCCTCCTGCCATTCCACGCTCTATAACCACCAACTTCCCACCCCTCCCCCCCCATCCCTCCCTTACCACCAACCATTCCCACTCCCCTGCTCCAACATTCCAACACTTTACCACCCAACCATTTTCCCCACTCCTCCCCCCCATCCCACCCTTACCACCACCTTCACACCCGCCCGCCCTTCCCAACCCATAACCACCAACATTGTCCCACCACCCCCCCCCTCCCCATTCCCACCCTTACCCACCAACCATCCCACATACTACCATGATCACCCTTCCTCCAGCCCCATTAGCCAACCACCACGTACCACCAACCATTCCGCGACACCGCCTCCCCCCCCCCCCTTCCCACCCTTACCACCAACCGCTCCCACACCCATCCGCTCCACATCCCGCACCCTATACCACCAACCCATTCCCACACCCCTCCCCCCCCCCCATCCCACCACCCTACACCACACCCTTCCCACACCGCCCCCTCCCATCCCACCCCTAACCACCAACGCATGTCCCACACCCTCTCCCTCCCCACCATCTCCACCTGTAACACCACCAGTCCCCAACCCTCCCTCACCTCATCCCCCTTACCACCAACCATTATACCACACCCCCCCTCCCCGTACCCCCCCTTTAACCACCATCCATTCCCACTCCCCTCACCTCCCCCCCATCCCACCCTTACCACTCTAGCCATTCCCACACCCCTCCCTCCCTCCCACCCTTACCACCAACACATTCCCACACCCCGCCCTCCCCATCCCACCCGTACCAACCAACCATTCCCACACCCCTCCCTCCCCATCCCACCCTTGACCACCACCCAATTCCCCCGAACACACTTCCCATCCCACCCTAACCACCAACCAGATCCCACAGCACCCCGGCCCTTCCCATCCCACCCAACCACCATACCATCCCACACTCCCTCCACTCCCCTCATCCCACCCGGACCACCAAAAAAAAAAAAACCAAAAACAATAATATACCCCACACGCCGCTCACTCTCCCCATCCCCCCCTTACCACAACCATTCTCTCACCCCTCCCTCCCCTTCTCACTCCTATACCATCAACCATTCCCCACTCCCTCCCCCCAACCCACCCTCATTAACCACCAACCATCCCACACCCCTTCCCCCCTTACCTCAACCAGTCCCACACCCCCGTCCCCCCACCCCTACACCCACCCCTCACCCCACCCCACCCTCTTGCAACTCCCAAAGCGGCGAGGCCGTGAGAATCCTTTTTTTTTCCCGTCCTATCTTCGGTGCCTCTTCAGTGGCACTGCAGCTACGCCGCTCATTCCGACTCCTCGTCCACAGCCATAGCCCGGCCCGACCCGCCGCAGCCCCGGCACCGGCAATCCACAGGGAGCAGTCAATGTCAAGTCGTCAAGAGCCAACTCATCGGAGGAGACACTGCACTGCTGCCGAGTCACTTCGGTGGTGTTCAGTGGCGCCTGTTCTGATCTAACATACGCAGAACACCACCTACTAAGCCCCCTACTGACGGCAATAATTGCTTAGTCGAAGAGCCAGCGTGAGTGAGCTCTCCCTCCGGAGGGCGCCACCACGTCCGGCCACCATGGATTTGCCGATACCGGTGACCCCAACAGAATCAAGCCAAGGCCATAGACGTGAAGAGATAATCGAAAACTGAGGTCACCAAGGAAGCAGAGGTATAAAGGGCCACAGAATTTCAGACTGTATATACGTACACATAGATAGATAGATGGATAAATAGATGGATAGATAGATAGATAGATAGATAGATAGATAGACAGACAGACAGACAGACAGACAGACAGACAGACAGACAGACAGACAGACAGATAGATAGATAGATAGATAGATAGATAGATAGATATAATGTTTATTATTTCTATTAAAGTCTGAGACCGCACGACAGGGCTGTATGTACGCTTACTTTCATAATATATCCGGCGTCAACCAGGCCCGTGAGATACAGACGCCTGCAGTGTTGGTCAGGAAATTTGAGCAACACTCTTGGAGACGCATCCATTAATTCGATGAATCTCAACTGTGTGGTCCAGCTGAGCCCGTAGCAAGCTCAATTCTGGGTAAAAGCCGGCCAGGGCATAAGAATATTCCCACAAATGGCTCCGATGGGAATCGAACCCACGACCTCCCAGCTAGGATTGCGCGGCGCTAACCACTTCGCCATGGCGGCTGGTGGCTGATCTCTCCATCAGTGGCCAACGGGATGGCCAGCCCAAAAGGGACTCGGGATTTACATACAGCCATTTGTGGTGAGCGACGCGTAGACAAAGCGACCACTTACCAATAGGATGAAAAATAAAAAAATATAAAAAAATCAATAAAATAAAGAGAAAAGAAAAACGGCCCGGCCCAACCCTCTCAACCCCCACACCGCCACCACCCCTCCATCCTCCCCCCCACCCCACCCCACCCCACCCCACCCAACCTTCTCGTGGACCGGGCATTGACCCAAGGTCTGGATTCTGCTCTGGAAACAAGGACACGAACTCTCAGCTAGGTGCCCGCACCAGCACACACACACACACACATCTATCAAGTGGCCGGCTACCTTGCATTCGTAGCAAACGCTACATCACACGAGTAGCTGAACAAGCCAATGGGAGGAGGGAGTCATCTCGAAGTGATGTCGGCCCCACCTGGCATGGAGACCGCATCTGTATCTATATCAAGGCTGCCAGCAAATTAGAATCGAAACAGGGACTAACCATTTTTTTCACGCCAAGCGAGCTCTAACTAAAATAAGCAAAAGCCAAAAATATACACACAAACAAACAAAAAACAAATCAAAAAATGAACTGGGCGTCAGAGACAGACGAAAAAAAGAAGAAGAAAAGAAAAAAACCCAGCCAAGTAACTGATTCAGCTTATTTCTGTTTAAAGTGTACTTCATCTTGTGGAAGACCAACGTTGTCTCTTACAGGGATACTCTGGTCGAGATGAGCGCTAAACGGCTTGATGTCTTCATGCCCACTAGAGGATTGTTCGTGTTTGTGAGACGCCTAAGAAATCTTGACCAAAGAGGAATCTACAGCGTGCCGAGTGAGATTTCATCGTTCAGTGGTAGTGTTGATAGTGGCTATAAGGAGGGAAGGGCCCTTCACAAACTGCTATCATCATTACTATTACTAAAAGTGGTAGTAATCTTCTCTGCGCTGTTATCTTGTTGAGTTTTTATCATCATGTTCGCTATCATTTTATTATTATTATATTATTATTATTATTATTATTATTATTATTATTATTATTGTTATTATTTTGCTGTTATTATTATTATTTTTATTATTATTATTATTATTATTTATTATTATTATTTTGCTGTTATTATTATTATTATTATTTATTATTATTATTATTATTATTATTATTATTATTATTATTCTTAACTCTCATTGTCTGTTCCTAGCAGTTCGTTTTCATTCCACATCCATTCTACGTCCATTTGAGGAGATAAGTGACTGGTCATTCTTCGTTGTCATTGTCTTAAATGTTGTTTGTCTTTCCTGAAGAAGGCCAAAGAGGTCGTACGTAACGCGTCGTGTTTTTGTCTTGTGTATTTGTTAGACTCTTTCGTCTGGCGGAACAGTCCTTTTTCTTTTCAAGTTTCTTTCCGTA
>CM031604.1:85056418-85066418 GCA_018398815.1 Conus ventricosus
TTATTATTATTATTATTACTGTTGTTGTTGTTGTTGTTATTGATATTATTATTGTTATTATTATTATTATTATTATTATTATTATTATTATTATTATTATTATTGACACTATATTACTATTACTATTATTATTATTATCATCATTGTTCCTCTTCTTCTTCTTCTTCTTCTTCTTCTTCTTCTTCTTCTTCTTCTTCTTCTTCTCAAAATCATCGTCATCATCACATTATCATCATCATCATTACAATTATGATTATTATTGTTGTTGTCGTTGTTATTGTAAAAAATATTATTTTGTTGTTGTTGCTGCCATTTTGTTGTTATTATCAATACTTTTTACTATTGTCATTATTATTATCATTATCATTACTACTACTACTACCACTATTACTACTACCACTGCTGTTACTACTACTACTACTGCTGCTGCTGCTGCTGCTGCTCCTGCTGTTGCTGCTGTTGCTGCTACTGCTGCTGCTGCTGCTGTTATTAATATTATCATCATTGTTGTTGTTGTTGCTGTTGTTGATGTTGTTGTTGTTGTTGTTGTTGTTGCTGTTGTTGTTGTTGTTGTTGTTGTTGTTGTTGTTGTTGTTGTTGTTGTTATCATTGTTGTTGCTGCTCTACTGCTGCTGCTGCTGCTATCTATATGGCTGAATGAATATGTGAACTCTTCATCTTCAGTTCAATATTTTGTATTCAACCCCTCTCTCCAATCCATGCACACTTGTACCCGTCCATGCAAGGAGAAAGAAAGAGAGAGAGAGAGAGAGAGAGAGAGAGAGAGAGAGAGAGAGAGAGAGAGAGAGAGAGAGAGAGAGAGAGAGAGAGAGAGAGAGAGAGAGAGAGAAACAGACAGACAGACAGAGACAGACAGACAGACGTACAGATGATGACAAAGAAAGAGAGTGAGACTTAGACAGCCACATACAGACTGACACGACAATGAGATAGACAGTCAGTCAGACAGACAGACAGACAGACAGAGCCTACTTCCAAGAGTGGAAAAAAAATGCCAGGCGAAAACAACGCCAGCTTTTTCAGCAGCCCTATCTCTCTATTCATGCCTGACGCTCGTAAACTGTTGCCCACAGAGAGAGGTCAGACAGCATGAAGTGGTCCCTTACACCTTTGAGGCAGTGGAAACCTAAAACCATAATCTCCCACCATCGCTCTCATTTGGGAAGGGAATGAGAGCGCGGGAGAGACGGCAGAGGGGGGGGGGGGTGTGAACTATCTGTAGCTTCTCATCTCATCGGAAGACCGAATGAATTACCCCCGCAGAAGAGCTATCGGTCCTGAGGGAGCGGGGGGGGGGGGGGGGGGGGGGGGGGGGGGGGAGACTGGCTTCTCATGGCAGCAGTGTGTCTGATCATAATGGTAAGCATCTGCAGGAACTGCAGACACTGTGTGCTTATTATTGTGCCGGTACTCGCACAGGGTGGAAGAGAGGGAAAAAATATTAGGATTAAACATTTGTATCTGGTCTCTCAAGATAGACGGGCGAAAGCGGAGCTTTCGGCCACCATCCGGCAGCCTTCATCAGCACGGTTCGACTGACGCGGTGAACTGTGTTCGGTGTGTACGTCCGTGAGTCGAGCTCACGTCATGCGAACGAATTAGGAAGTTGCAGACTGATGGCAGGATGTGTCGCCCCTCGGTCCCGGTTCAAGGTTGGTGTGGTGGCCGCGATGAAGATGGTGGCCTCCTTCACCCCACTCTGGAACCATCTGGCCTCCCGGTCCAGGACGTTGATGTTGTCACCGGAGAACACATGTCCGCTGTTGATCATGTGTTCCCCTACCGGGGAGGAGTCCCTCTTGTGTTCTTTGACACGGACCCTCAGTTTTCTTTCTGTTTCACCCACATACGACTGGTCACATTCACCGCACTGGATTTCATAGAAAAGTATTATTATGGCCGGTACTCATGCGGGGGGAAGAGATATTATTATGGCCGGTACTCATGCAGGGGGGAAGAGATATTATTATGGCCGGTACTCATGCAGGGGGAAGAGAGGGAAAAGAATATTATTATGGCCAGTACTCATGCAGGGGGGAAGAGAGGGAAAAGATATTATTATGGCCGATACTCATGCGGGGGGGAAGAGAGGGAAGAGATACTATTATGGCCGGCACTCGCGCAGGGGGGGGGGGGGGGGGGGAGAGGGAAAAAGATATTATTATGGCCGGCACTCGCGCAGGGGGGGGGGTAGGGAAAAGATATTATTATGGCCGGCACTCGCGCAGGGGGGGGGGGAGGGAAAAGATTTATTATGGCCGGGCACTCGCGCAGGGGGGGGGGGGGGGGAAGGGAAAAGATATTATTATGGCCGGCACTCGCGCAGGGGGGGGGGGGGGGAGGGAAAAGATATTATTATGGCCGGCACTCGTGCAGGGGGGGGGGGGGGGAGGGAAAAAGATATTATTATGGCCGGCACTCGCGCAGGGAGGGGGGGGAAGGAAAAGATATTATTATGGCCGGCACTCGCGCAGGGGGGGGGGGGGGGGGGGGGAGGGAAAAGATATTATTATGGCCGGTACTCATGCAGGGGGGAAGAGAGGGAAAAGATATTATTATGGCCGATACACATGCAGGGGGGGGGGGGAGAGGGAAAAGATATTATTATGGCGATACACATGCAGGGGGGAAGAGAGGGAAAAGATATTATTGTGGCCGATGCACATGCAGGGGGGGAGGGGAAAAGATATTATTATGGCCGATACTCATGCAGGGGGGAGAAGAGAGGGAAAGAGATACTATTATGGCCGGCACTCGCGCAGGGGGGGGGGGGGGGTGTGAGAGGGAAAAGATATTATTATGGCCGGCACTCGCGCAGGGGGGGGGGGGGGGGGGGGGGAAAGGAAAAGATATTATTATGGCCGGCACTCGCGCAGGGGGGGGGGGGGAAAGATATTATTATGGCCGGCTCTCGCGCAGGGGGGGGGGGGGGGAGGGAAAAGATATTATTATGGCCGGCACTCGCGCAGGTGGGAGGGGGGAGGGAAAAAGATATTATTATGGCCGGCACTCGCGCAGGGGGGGGGGGGGAGGGAAAAGATATTATTATGGCCGGCACTCGCGCAGGGGGGGGGGGAGGGAAAAGATATTATTATGGCCGGCACTCGCGCAGGGGGGGGGGGGGGGAGGGAAAAGATATTATTATGGCCGGTACTCATGCAGGGGGGAGAGAGGGAAAAGATATTATTATGGCCGATACACATGCAGGGGGTGGGTGAGAGAGAGGAAAAGATATTATTATGGCCGGCACTCGCGCAGGGGGGGGGGGGGAAGAGAGGGAAAAGATATTATTATGGCCGATACACATGCGGGGGGGGGGGAGAAGATATTATTATGGCCGATACACATGCAGGGGGGAGAGGGAAAAAGATATTATTATGGCCGATACACATGCAGGGGGGAGAGGGAAAAGATTATTATTATGGCCGATACACATGCAGGGGGGAGAGGGAAAAGATATTATTATGGCCGATACACATGCAGGGGGGGAGGGAAAAGATATTATTATGGCCGATACTCATGCAGGGGAGAAGAGAGGGAAGAGATACTATTATGGCCGGCACTCGCGCAGGGGGGGGGGGGGGGGAGAGGGAAAAGATGTTATTATGGCCGGCACTCGCGCAGGGGGGGGAGGGAAAAGATTTTATTATGGCCGGCACTCGCGCAGGGAAGGGGGGAGGGAAAAGATATTATTATGGCCGGCACTCGCGCAGGGGGGGGGGGGGGGAGAGGGAAAAGATATTATTATGGCCGGCACTCGTGCAGGGGGGGGGGGGGGGGGAAGGAAAAGATATTATTATGGCCGGTACTCATGCAGGGGGGAAGAGAGGGAAAAGATATTATTATGGCCGATACACATGCAGGGGGTGGGGGGAGAGAGAGGGAAAAGATATTATTATGGCTGATACACATGCAGGGGGGGGGGGGGGAGAGGAGGGGAAAAGATATTATTATGGCTGATACACATGCAGGGGGGAGAGGGAAAAGATATTATTATGGCCGGTACACATGCAGGGGGGGGGGAGAGAGGGGAAAAGATATTATTATGGCCGATACACATGCAGGGGGGAGAGGGAAAAGATATTATTATGGCCGATACACATGCAGGGGGCGGGGATGGAAAAAATATTATTATGGCCGATACTCATGCAGGGGGGAAGGAGAGAGGGAAGAGATATATTATGGCCGGTACTCGCGCAGGGGGGGAGAGGGAAAAAGATATTATTATGGCCGGCACTCGCGCAGGGGGGGGGGGGGGGAGGGAAAAAAGATATTATTATGGCCGGCACTCGCGCAGGGGGGGGGAGGGAAAAGATATTATTATGGCCGTCACTCGCGCAAGGGGGGGGAGGGAAAAGATATTATTATGGCCTGCACTCGCGCAGGGGGGGGGGAGGGAAAAGATATTATTATGGCCGGCACTCGCGCAGGGGGGGGGGGGGAGATATTATTATGGCCGGCACTCGCGCAGGGGGGGGGGGGGGGGGGGGGGGGAAAGATATTATTATGGCCGGCACTCGCGCAGGGGGGGGGGAGGGAAAAGATATTATTATGGCCGGCACTCGCGCAGGGGGGGGGGGGGGGGAGGGGAGGAAAAGATATTATTATGGCCGGCACTCGCGCAGGGGGGGAGGGAAAAGATGATTTTTATGGCCGGCAATCGCGGCGGGGGGGGGGGAGGGGAAAAGATATTATTATGGCCGGTACTCATGCAGGGGGGAAGAGAGGGAAAAGAATTATTATGGCCGATACACATGCAGGGGGTGGGGAGAAGGAGAGGGAAAAGATATTATTATGGCCGATACACATGCAGGGGGGGGGGGAGAGAGAGGGAAAAGATATTATTATGGCCGATAACATGCAGGGGGGGGGGGAGAGGGGAAAGATATTATTATGGCCGATACACATGCAGGGGGGGGGGGGGAGGAGGGAAAGATATTATTATGGCCGATACACATGCAGGGGTGGGGAGAGAGAGGGAAAAGATATTATTATGGCGGCACTCGCGCGGGGGGGGGGGGGGGGATGAAGAGAGGGAAAATATATTATTATGGCCGATACACATGCAGGGGGGGGAGGGGAAAAGATATTATTATGGCCGATACACATGCAGCGGGGAGAGGGAAAAAGATATTATTATGGCCGATACACATGCAGGGGGAGAGGGAAAAGATATTATTATGGCCGATACACATGCAAGGGGGGGGAGGGAAAAGATATTATTATGGCCGATACACATGCAGGGGGGAGAGGGAACAGATATTATTATGGCCGATACACATGCAGGGGGGGGAGAGGGAAAAGATATTATTATGGCCGGTACTCATGCAGGGGGGGAGAGGGAAATATATTATTATGGCCGATGCACATGCAGGGGGGGGAGAGAGGGAAAAGATATTATTATGGCCGATACACATGCAGGGGGGAAAGAGAGGGAAAAGATATTATTATGGCCGATGCACATGCAGGGGGGGGGGGGGAGAGGGAAAAGATATTATTGTGGCCGATACACATGCAGGGGGGAGAGAGGGAAAAGATATTATTATGGCCGATACACATGCAGTGGGGAGAGAGGGAAAAGATATTATTATGGCCGATACACATGCAGGGGGCGGGGATGGAAAAAATATTATTATGGCCGATACTCATGCAGGGGGGAGAGAGGGAAAAAATATTATTATGGCCGATACTCATGCAGGGGGGAAGAGAGGGAAGAGATACTATTATGGCGGTACTCGCGCAGGGGGGGGAGAGGGAAAAGATATTATTATGGCCGGCACTCGCGCAGGGGGGGGGGGAGGGAAAAGATTATTATTATGGCTGATGCACATGCATGGGGGGGAGAGAGGGGAAAAGATATTATTATGGCCGATACTCATGCAGGAGGGAGAGAGGGAAAAGAAATTATTGTGGCCGATACACATGCAGGGGGGAGAGAGGGAAAAGATATTATTGTGGCCGATGCACATGCAGGGGGAAGAGAGGGAAAAGATATTATTATGGCCGATACACATGCAGGGGGGGGGGGGGAGAGAGGGAAAAAGATATTATTATGGCCGATACACATGCAGGGGGGGGGAGAGAGGGAAAAGATATTATTGTGGCCGATACACATGCAGGGGGCGGGGATGGAAAAAATATTATTATGGCCGATACTCATGCAGGGGGGAAGAGAGGGAAGAGATACTATTATGGCGGTACTCGCGCAGGGGGGGAGAGGGAAAAGATATTATTATGGCCGATACACATGCAGGGGGCGGGGATGGAAAAATATTATTATGGCGATACTCATGCAGGGGGGAAGAGAGGGAAGAGATACTATTATGGCCGGTACTCGCGCAGGGGGGGAGAGGGAAAAGATATTATTATGGCCGGCACTCGCGCAGGGGGGGGGGGGGAGGGAAAAGATATTATTATGGCCGGCACTCGCGCAGGGGGGGGGGAGGGAAAAGATATTATTATGGCCGTCACTCGCGCAATGGGGGGGGAGGGAAAAGATATTATTATGGCCTGCACTCGCGCAGGGGGGGGGGGGGGGGGGGGAAAAGATATTATTATGGCGGCACTCGCGCAGGGGGGGGGAAGATATTATTATGGCCGGCACTCGCGCAGGGGGGGGAGGGAAAAGATATTATTATGGCCGGCACTCGCGCAGGGGGGGGGAGGGAAAAGATATTATTATGGCCGGCACTCGCGCAGGGGGGGGGGAGGGAAAAGATATTATTATGGCCGGCACTCGCGCAGGGGGGGAGGGAAAAGATATTATTATGGCCGGCAATCGCGCCGGGGGGGGGGGGGGAGGGAAAAGATATTATTATGGCCGGTACTCATGCAGGGGGGAAGAGAGGGAAAAGATATTATTATGGCCGATACCATGCAGGGGGTGGGGAGAGAGAGAGAGAGAAAAAGATATTATTATGGCCGATACACATGCAGGGGGGGGGAGAGGGAAAGATATTATTATGGCCGATACACATGCAGGGGGTGGGGAGGAGAGAGGGAAAAGATATTATTATGGCCGGCACTCGCGCGGGGGGGGGGGGGGGGGGGGGTGAAGAGAGGGAAAAGATATTATTATGGCCGATACACATGCAGGGGGGAGGGAAAAAGATATTATTATGGCCGATACACATGCAGCGGGGAGAGGGAAAAGATATTATTTATGGTCGATACACATGCAGGGGGGAGAGGGAAAAGATATTATTATGGCCGATACACATGCAAGTGGGGAGAGGGAAAAGATATTATTATGGCCGATACACATGCAGGGGGGAGAGGGAAAAGATATTATTATGGCCGATACACATGCAGGGGGGGGGGAGAGGGAAAAGATATTATTATGGCCGGTACTCATGCAGGGGGGGAGAGGGAAATATATTATTATGGCCGATGCACATGCAGGGGGGGAGAGAGGGAAAAGATATTATTATGGCCGATACACATGCAGGGGGGAAGAGAGGGAAAAGATATTATTATGGCCGATACACATGCAGGGGGGGGGGAGGGAAAAGATATTATTATGGCCGATACACATGCAGGGGGGAAGAGAGGGAAAGGATATTATTATGGCCGATACACATGCAGGGGGGAGAGAGGGAAAAGATATTATTATGGCCGATTCACATGCAGGGGGGGAGAGGGAAAAGATATTATTATGGCCGGTACTCATGCAGGGGGAAGAGATGGAAAAGATATTATGTCCGGAACTCATGCAGGGGGGAAGAGAGGGAAATGATATTATTATGGCCGGTACTCATGCAGGGGGAAGAGAGGGAAAAGATATTATGGCCGGTACTCATGCAGGGGGGAGAGAGGGGAAAAGATTTTATTATGGCCGATACTCATGCAGGAGAAAAAGAGGGAAAAGATATTATTATGGCCGATACTCATGCAGGGGGGAAGAGAGGGAAAAGATATTATGGCCGGTACTCATGCAGGGGGGAAGAGATGGAAAAGATATTATGGCCGGTACTCATGCAGGGGGGGAGAGAGGGAAAAGATATTATTATGGCCGATACTCATGCAGGGGGGGAAGAGAGGGAAGAGATATTATTATGACCGGCACTCGTGCAGGGAGGGGGTGCGGAGAGAGGGTTAAGATATTATTATGGCCGGCACTCGCGCAGGGGGGGGGGGGGGGTGAGAGGGAAAAGATATTATTATGGCCGGCACTCGCGCAGGGGGGGGGGGGGAGATATTATTATGGCCGATACTCGCGCAGGGGGGGGGGGGAGAGAGGGAAAAGATATTATTATGGCCGGCACTCCCGCAGGGGGGGGGGGGGGAGGGGAAAGATATTATTATGGCCGGTACTCATGCAGGGGGTGGGGAGAGAGAGGGAAAAGATATTATTATGGCCGGCACTCCCGCAGGGGTGGGGGGGGGGAGGGAAATGATATTATTATTGCGCACGCACGCACGTACGCACGCACGCACGCATGCATGCACGCACACACACACACACACACACACACACACACACACACACACACACACACACACACACAACACACACACACAGGCACTCGCGCTCACACACACTAACAGAGAGAGAGAGAGAGGAGAGAGAGAGGAGAGAGGAGAGAGAGAGAGAGAGAGAGAGAGAGAGAGAGAGAGAGAGAGAGAGATTCATTTTTTTCCCTGGAGAGGTTTTCCTCAATATGATTCGCGGTCGACTTTCTTTTAAATCTCTTTGTTTCCAAGTTGTTTGTCCTCGGTGTTCATCCAGACTTTGGGGTTCTGTCTTGTCCGCCCTCTCCCTTCCTGCCCACCGCTCCGTGACTCAGCTAGTCACTTTCCTCATTGTCTTCCCTCGGACTCTTACATATTTTTTGTTCCTTTCTTCTTCTTCTTCTTAATCTTCGTTTTCTTCTTCTTCTTCTTCTTCTTCTTCTTCTTCACAATCTTCTTCTTCACAATCTTCCTCACAATCTTCTTCTTTATCTTCTTCTTCTTCTTCTTCTTCTTCTTCTTCTTCTTCTTCTTCTTCACAATCTTCTTCCTCAACCTCCTCCTCCTTCTTCTCCTCCTCTTCCTTAACTCTGTGTGGAAACATATGTTTGAACATTTTCCAGCGCAAAATCCTCACTGCAGATGAATGTACTTTTCGCTGTGATGGGTTGCCTTTGATCGTTTCATTCTGCCCCCACGTCTGTTCCTTGACAGTGGTGTTACTCTCGTGCACATCCTGTCTCCTGATTCATCTTGTCCCTTCATCAAAACTGTTATTCCCCGTCTACACATTCAGTCACCCGATCCATCTTTTGTCTTTTCTTTTAAAGGCGTTACTCTCTGTCTACACATTCCGTTTCCTGATCCGTCATCTGTCTCTTATCAATGGTGTTACTCTTCTTCTACACACCTCGTTTCCTGAGCCATCTTTCGTCTCTTATCAAATGCCTTCCTTTTTATAATAATGGCAAAGGCGGTGTTGTGTAGGTTACTCAGGGTCTGACCAGTGCATTAGGTTAATCCGTCGGTCAGACATCTACTATGTCGTAGCCACGAGACCCACTCATCTCAGTCATTAATTCATTTGTCCATCAGTTTTTTTAAAGTGCAGTCTCAAAATTTAGCGGATGTGGTGTAGCGTATATGGACAAGTCCCCGCGCCGCGCAATGACACTCCTTGATGAAACTGAAACTGATAGTGAAACTTACACTCCATCTGCACGTCTATTCTCCTGACCCATCTGTCCGTCGTAACAGGCGATACTCTCCCTCTGCACTCCTCATTTTCTGACCCAACGTCTGTCCCTAACTTCTCCTTCTTCTTCTTCTTCTGCGTACGCAGGCTGATACTCCTGCGGACACTCTCTGTACAGACAGGCAAGTATTAAACCCATCTGCCCAACAAAGGGAGTGGACTTTTGTGTGTATGACCGTTTTTAATCCCGCCATACTCCATCTTTGGGAAAGGTGCATGCTATGTGTAACGTGTCATCCATACCAACGGCCAAACTGGCCTTCTCTTCCGATA
>CM031604.1:85076418-85078918 GCA_018398815.1 Conus ventricosus
GAGACAGAGAAGAGGGAGAGACTTAGGTGGAACAACAGACAGACTGACAGACAGATGACAAAATGCCAGGCAAAAGCAATGTTAGCTTTCACCTCCGCCTGTGTCTCTCTACTCTTGGCCGATCCTCGTAAACTGCTGCACAGACAAAGGTCAGAGAGCAGTGAAGAGGTCCCAAGCCTTTGAGGCAGTGAAACCCAAAACCATAATCTCCCACACCACAGCCCTCATTTAGGGGGGTGGGGTGCGGGGGGTGGCGGGCTCCGCACTGTCTGGAGTTTCTCATCGGAACACCAAACTGCACTACCAGTAAGAGCTATCTGTCCGGAATGAGCGGGGGGGGGGGGGGGGGGGGAGACTTCTCTTCCGGCAATGTGTCATACCGTAATGGTCAGCGTCTGAAGGAAATGCAGAGACTATACGATTATTACGGATAGAATTCTCACAGGGCAGACGAAAGGGTGTGAGAAAGGGTAGAAGTGTTGAGAGATGTGGAGTACATGGAGAAGAAATGTGGAAAGAGAGAGGGGGGGGGGGCGGGTTTTTTTTCTGAAAACGGAAGTATGTAAAACTAAGATTTGCAGACACAATGCGTGCGCGCATGCACAACACACACACACACACACACACACACACACACACACACACACACACACACACACACACACACACACACACACTCACATACACATACACAATGTGCGCGCACGTGCGCACGCACACGCACGCACACACAGAACCATGTACAACACACACACACACTAACAGTTTTGTCCTGTTCATCTCCTTGTTCTTAAAAAAAAGCGCTGGAAACCTCCAAGATGCAAAGTGAAAAGCAAGTAACAATGCAACTTTTTTTTCCTGCACCACATGTTTGGAGAATTCTCTGCCATCCAGTCCACGCAACGTTTCATCTCTGCCAGAGTTGAAAACGAACAGCCCTAAGAAATACCTGCTCCGACATGCATTCCCTGATGCGTGATCAAAGCTTTGTATGTTGGAGGGGTCGGAGGGGTGAGGAACTTTGTGATGGTGTGGGTTGTATAGGGTAGTGGGTGATAGATAGGAAGGAATGGTTTGGATGTGTGTTTGTCTCCGCTTCATGAAGAGTGTAACGCACACTGAATGGCTAAATCAAGACACAATGATTCATATAGATCGATAGAGATAGATGCATACGTACCTGCATATATACATGTTGTTGTTGTTGTCCGTCGAGGCGATGAAGTCCATCCAGTCATCCTGGGGTCGCGGGTGAGTGCATATACAAACATGCATGCGTACATGCACACATGCACACACATACATGCATACATGCATACATACACACACACATACATACATACATACGTACATACATACATACATACATACATACATACATACATACATACATACATACATACATACATACTTACATACATACATGCATACATACATACATACATACATACACATCTACATATATACATACCATGCATACATACATGCATACATCATTATCATCATGATTATGATTGTTACCATCACCGTTGTCATTGTTATTGCCATAATTAGTCATTATTATTGTTGCTGTTGTGGCTGAATTTTATACCTTTAATCTAATTGTTACATCTCTCTCTCTCTCTCTCTCTCTCTCTCTTCTCTCTCCTCTCTCTCTCTCTTCTCTCTCTCTCACCACACACACACACACACACTCTCTCACTATCTCTCTCTCCCTCTCTCTCTCTCTCTCTCTCTCTCTCTCTCTCTCTCTCTCTCTCTCTCTCTCTCTCTCTCTTACATTTCTTTACCCATCATTGGAACCACAAAATAAATGGGTAAAAGAAGCCTGGCACGATGAACTTTCTCCATGCCTCTCCAGAGAGACATGCAATCAGGGTTGGCGCTAAATCCCCTGGTCCTTGTCCCTTTTCTATCTCTCTCTCTCTCCCTCCTTCCTTCCTTCCTCGCCTCCCGTCGTCGGCTGCCTTTCTTTTTTCACCACCTGGATTGATTGCTACGTTGACATGTCTTTTTTTCAGTTTTGTTTTCTCTATTACAAATTTCAATTTACCATTGTTAATCTATCCAAGCAAAGTTCGGATTTCATTTTCGTTTTACCAGTATGTCAAAAAATGTGTATCCTTATAGAGACACACGCGCGCGCGCACACATAAAACACACACACACACACACACACACACACACACACACACACACACACACACACACACACACACACACACACATGCCACACACACACACACACACACACACACACACGCGCGCGCGCGCGCGCGCGCGCGCGCGCGTACACACTCACGCATACACACACGCACACACACACGCACGCAGACACACACACACACACACACACACACACACACACACACACACACACACACACACACACACAACACAGTGAGAGAGAGAGAGAGAGAGAGGAGAGAGAGAGAGAGAGAGAGAGAGAGAGAGAGAGAGAGAGAGGGGAGAAGAAGAAATGAAGAAGTCATTAAATCCA
>CM031604.1:85098918-85108918 GCA_018398815.1 Conus ventricosus
TGTTGGTCAGTAAATTTGAGTAACACTCAGAAACGTGCTAGGTGGATGAAATGCGACTCTCTGGTTCCAGTTTTCTTATCTGAGTCACACACACAAAAAACGTTCAACTCTGGGTTGGGTCAACTTGGGTAAAAAAAACTCCAACAAGTAAATGCCTCCAATGGGAATCAAACATCGACCTCCTAGTCTGAACACCAGAGACACCGACCACTGCATTACCACGGCTGATGAGTGGTAGTTTTCCCCATTGTCCCATAAGTCCGAATGAAAGCTGATTCTCCATCTTCAAGCGATAGAAAGGCATCAAGGTGAATACATTAAGTAAAAGAATGTGTGCTTCTGTTTCTCTTCTTATCGGTTTTCACACATACCCTTTGATTTTGTTTTGAGTGAGAGAGAGAGAAAGACACAGAGAGAGAGAGAGAGAGAGAGAGAGAGAGAGAGAGAGAGCGTGTGTGTGTGTGTGTGTGTGTGTGTGTGTGTGTGTGTGTGTGTGTGTGTGTGTGTGTGTGTGTGTGTGTGTGTGTGTGTGTGTGTGTGTGTGTGTGTGTGTGCGAAAGACAGAGAGACAGACAGACAGACAGACAGACAGACAGACAGACGGACAAACAGAGGCAGAAAAGGGAAGGAAAGTGGGAGGCAGAGGTAACAGACAGACAAATGAATTGGCAGACAGAAAAGAAGACACAGATGAAGAAACATGGAAAGCGTGAAGGGTGCAGAGATAGACAGAAACAGACTGAGAAACAGATACCGACAGAAACAAAGTTACAGACAGGCACTGGGAGACAGACAGGAAGGCATACAGACAGACAGTCATTTAATTGAAAGGATTCCCTAGAGACTCTGCAAGAAAGGGAGAGTTGCCAGACTTACCGGAAATGATACCAGACCGTCACGTGCTGCGCTAGAATGTTCATTGCATGAGTGAACTATTTCCTACACCTATCCTTCAGATGGGGGAGAGAGAGAGGAGAGAGAGAGAGAGAGAGAGAGAGAGAGAGAGAGAAGAGAGAGAGAGAGAGAGAGAGAGAGAGAGAGTAGATGTCATTTTTTCCTCAAAAGATCGTCTGCACCGGAAATCAGTTATCAGAAGATAATGTCTCTGAAGACAGTAAATGTGTGAACATGAGTATGCGCGCATGGTCATGTATATGTGTGTATGCGCGACAAAAAGACAGAGAGAGAGAGAGAGAGAGAGAGAGAGAGAGAGAGAGAGAGAGAGAGAGAGAGAGAGAGAGAGAGTGTGTGTGTGCTCTTTCTCTTTCTCTCTCTCTCTCTCTCTCTCTCTCTCTCTCTCTCTCTCTCTCTCTCTCTCTCTCTCTCTCTCTCTGTCTCCCCCCCCACTCTCTCTCTCTCTCTCTCTCTCTCTCTCTCTCTCTCTCTGTGAATCAAACACAGTATCAGCGTACTGCACACACAAACACATTCAAACGCGTGCACAAACACAGCCCTTCTATTTAATAAAAAAAAAGAAGAAGAAGAAAATAACAGATGTCCTTTTTTCCCCAAAGGATCGTCTTCATCGGAAATCCATTACCAAAAGAAACTCGTGTGTGTGTGTGTGTGTGTGTGTGTGTGTGTGTGTGTGTGTGTGTGTGTGTGTGTGTGTGTGTGTGTGTGTGTGTGTGTGTGTGTGTGTGTGTGTTTTATGTGTGTGGGGGGGGGGGGTACGTGTATGTGCGTGTGTGTGTGCGTACATGTGTACGTGTGTGTGTACGTGTGTGTGTGTGTGTACGTGTGTGTGTGTGTGTGGGTGTGTGTGTGTGTGTGTGTGTGTGTGTGTGTGTGTGTGTGTGTGTGTGTGTACGTGTGTGTGTGTGTGTGTGTGTGTGTGTGTGTGTGTGTGTGTACGTGTGTGTGTGTGTGTGTGTGTGTGTGTGTGTGTGTGTGTGTGTGTGTGTGTGTGTGTGTGTGTGTGTGTGTGTGTGCATGTGTGTGTGAGGGAGACAGACAGACAGAGACAGAGACAGACAGACAGAGACAGACAGACAGAGACAGACAGGCAGACAGACAGGGGGGGGGGGCAGAACGGCGGGGGGGGGGGGGGAACATCACCAAAGAGCAGTTCACAAAATTCCACCAGTTCTGTCAGTTGAGTACCAAGGTTTGGGCCTCTGCACATATTTTCCATGTCCATTCTGCAATGTCGTCACTCTATCACATTTTTTTTCTGTCCTACTCTCCATCTCCTTTTCTTTGCTGTTCCCTGCAAAACTTCTCTAAACAAGGCCACTGAATCTTGTCGCATGCGCGCACAAACGTACTTGTCTTACATGGGGTCTTGCATGTGCTTGATGGGCTTGACGCGCTTATTCATTGGTGATGTAGTCAATTTATCTAATGTCTAGTGTTGAGAGGCAACACACCATTCCCATGGCGTGGATTCTTCTTTCCAGTTCCGCTGTGAGGGTCTATGTCTCGCATCCATACAGGAAGATAAACGTTCCGCTGTGAGGGTCTATGTCTCGCATCCATACAGGAAGATAAACGTTCCGCTGTGAATGTCTGTGTCTCGCATACATACAGGAAGATAAACGTTCCGCTGTGAGTGTCTATGTCTCACATCCATACAGGAAGATAAACGTTCCGCTGTGAATGTCTGTGTCTCGCATGCATACAGGAAGATGAAACATACGAGTAAAGAACCCGATAGTATGTTTTATGGCGATGTTATTGTCTTTCCATACAGGTTTTAGTCTTAACAGTGTTAATGTTCCTTTTGCTACCTTTAGAGGATTTCCGGCTTGTATTCCTTATTGTTAGTGATGGATTCCAGGTAAGTGAATCGTTGAACAATTTCTAGCTTCTGTTCATGGACATTAACAGTAGTACACATGGCGTTGTGACTTGCCATCAGCTTGACCTTCTCGACCCTGATTCCCAGGGTTTGGAGTAGCGTTACAAGCATGGCGAGTTCTTATTCACAGTCAGCCAGGCCACTGACGTCATCTGCAAAATGAATGATCTCCTTCCAAAGCTGACTGTGCTGACTTTCAGTAAGAGCATCAGTCAACACCGTGCATTATAGTAAATATGTTGAAATGCATGGGAGATAGAAGGCAGCCCTGAGGAACTCCAACTGACCCACAGAACCACTCTCCTGTGGTACCCTGTAGGAGCACTGCACACGTCGCTTTGGAGTACAGTTGCTGGATGTTGTTGATCAGCTTTCGCCCTATGTTAGATGTCTTTATTGTGGCTCATGGCACCTTCTGTCAGACTCTCTCGTATCCCACCTGTCAAAACAGTTTATTTCCTGACACTCCCTGAGGAAATCAGCTACATGCATATCAACAATCAAACATCATTCTTAGACTCTTTACCTTACTACTCTGCCAAATCAACCATCATAATCATATCACTAGTTCTCAAGAAGCGATATTTTGCTGACCAGATCATTTCAATGGTTGAAACGAAATTGCGAAAAGAAAGGAAATCGAATACAGCTGAAGGATCTTTTTTATTTCTTCATGTTTGAAAACGAGAATGCTCTCTCTCTCTCTCTCTCTCTCTCTCTGGTCGTGAACTGCGTTTCACTCGAGCAGTCAGACATCGCATCGCTCTGCAGATTTCACTTGCGTTTGACAGATATTTGCACTGTGCAGTCCTCTACCCTTGCCAGTGCCCCCATTAAGCACCATGCCAGCTGCACCGCTTGTTTTCAGAGCGAGTTGTGGCACCTTCGTCCACATCTTCATGGCTTTCATGGCAAAACGAGCGATGAAGAAGAAGGCCATGCGGATCGCCATGTTGACACCGCGAACGAGAATAGACGGTGTAGCCCTAGGCCTGCTCCTCACGTTGATTTTCTGGGGCGGACTACTTCTACGCTGTGGAGACGTGGAGCAGAACCCAGGACCCAGGACGGACTTGAGGCAGGCCCGGCTCGGCACATCAGGACGCAGGGTCAGCGTGGACAGGACTGGAGCTTCACCGGCGGACGACATCCTCATCTCCTCATCAACCCACCAATGCCGACATCATGGGTATGTTGAGGAAAATGAACTGTGATTTCAAGGAAATGAATGATAAATTTACGGACATGGAGAGGAGCATCAGTTGTCTAAATGACCAGATCACTGCGCTACAAAGCGGTGTAAAGGATCTGAGGGAAGAGGTGGAGACTTTATGAAAAGAAAAATCGGACCTGGTAAAACAGAACTCTGACCTCGTGACAAGAATGGAAAAATTAGAATTAAAAACTGACGATTTGGAGGGAAGGTCTAAACGTAATAATTTGATCTTTTACGGTATTCCCAGAGGCCAGAATGAATCTGCTGAACAGTGTGAAGGTAAAATTCATGACCTCATTTCGGATAAACTTGAACTGACGCGGGACATCGAGTTTGATAGAGCTCACAGGTTAAATCAAAAATCAGACTCTCCTATCATTGTTCGTTGCTCCTCTTACAAGGACAAATTGCGTATCCTGAAAGGAAAGAGGAAATTAAAAGGGAGCGACGTTTTTATAGGAGAGGATTTTTCCACCCGTGTACGCGAAATCAGACGTGGCCTGTCCCTCACCTGAAGAGAGCAAGATCCGAAGGAAAAAGAGCAACGATGATTTTTGATCACCTGCTTGTTGACGGTACAAAATATTTCCTAGACGATCAAGGTGATTTAAAAGAGTCCAGATAGGGGGGTGGCCGGCCACGTGAGGAAACTTTTCTCAACACAGGTGTGACAAGTGAGGGGAACCACAGAAAACGGGCACCGGTAGAAACGCCTGTCACTGGTAGCAGTGGCAGTGGTGAGCGGTGTTTTGTGGGTCAGGGCGGTGAGCTGGTGCAATGTGCTGAAAACACGTGCAGTGAAGTAAAGGACGCGGAATGTACAGATGTAAATAAACCGTTCTCCTTTTTGTTATGGAATGTGAATGGCTTATTTTCTAAACTGACTGACCATGATTTTTGTCCTTCATTTACGAATTTGATTTTGTGTGTTTAATCGAAACATTTATGGAAGAGTGTCGTGCTGATTCCTTTGTTGGCTATAATGTATTCTGTAAACCCGCCATTAAACTTTCAAAACAAGGGAGAAGGTCGGGAGGAGTAATTTGCTTGATAAGAAAGGAGTTCTCCTCCTTTGTTAAGACTATTGACGTTGATCATGATAATTTCTGTGTCTTTTTGATTGATAAGAAACTATTTGGCCTAGATAAAGATGTTCTATATTTTTGCTCTTACCTACCACCCGAAGGTTCTCCGTTTTATACCCATTTTGATATTGATAGTGGTATTAATTTACTCGAAGAATGTCTCTTTCATTTGTTACTTTCCAGGGATGTTTATGTTATTTTGAATGGTGATTTAAATAGTAGAACCTCTAATATTTCACAGGATATTTCTGGAAATAATGATTCTGATAAACAGTATGACAGCCATCCTCTTAGTATTAACCGGCACTCTCAAGACTGCATTTTAAACAACTATGGAAAGATGTTACTGAATGTATGCACTGCTTTTGATCTGTGTATTCTTAATGGAGTGTGTAATGGCGACCATAAAGGTTGCTACACATACATTTCTGACTCTGGATGCAGCGTTGACGATTATTTCATATTTTCTAATGATTTATTTGCTCGTTTGTTTGATTCATGCAGGCTAAGTGTCTTAGAACGCATTGACTCTGATCATTTACCTGTGTCACTTCATGTTGTTTTTCCTAAAGAAAGTATTGTGCATGCCTGCAACCTTGAACAGAAAAATGTCATAGAAAAAATTGTATGGAATGATGAAAATGCTAGTTTGTTTCAAGATATGTTATGCAGTGTAGAAACTCAAGCAAAGCTAGATAGTGCAATGCATTTATTAGATGTGGATGTAAGTCGAGCGTTGAACATGTTTAATGCATGCATAAAAGAAAGTGCTGTCTGTATGAAAAGATGTATACCTTTGGATAACAGTAAAACATCGACTGATTGGTATGATAAAGAATGTGATACTAGTAAAAGAAATGCATGGAGGTTATTACGAATTAGTCGTCGCACTTTAAAAATAGGAGATAAGGACGCTTATACAATTGCTAGACGGGAGTATAAACACTTGTTACAGAGGAAAGAGAAAGTGTTCAATAAGTCTTTATTAGATAAACTCGTTTCATCAATAAAGTGCCAAAAGGAATTTTGGAGTACTATCCGCAGAGTTTCTGTCAAAAGAAGACAGCCTAGAAACAGTATTACCCTTGATGCATGGTTTCAGCATTTCCAAACCTTATTGGATTCAAATGTTGATAACACACCAATCGAAGAAGTGTTTGATGTAGGCAGTGGTGATTATATAAACCGACCAATCACACAAGAGGAAGTACTATTAGCAATAGGAAAACTGAAAAATCGTAAGGCAGCTGGCCCTGACGGCGTTATTGGTGAATTATTCAAACATTCTTCTAACCAGGTGGTAAACTTCTTTCTAAAGTTGTTTAATATATTATTTGATAGTGGTACGTTTCCAGATAACTGGACTGAATCAATTATTCTGCCATTTTATAAGAATGGCGATGTTAATAATCCCAGCAATTATAGAGGGATTTCCCTCTGTGATATCAGTAGTAAATTGTTTGGAATGATTATTAATCATAGACTGCAGGAATGGATAGAAGAAAATAACATTACAGGTGATCATCAAGCAGGCTTTAAAAAAGGTTATTCGACCATTGATCATATGTTTACATTGCTTGCACTTGTACAAAAGCAGTTTTCTTATAACAGAAAATTATATGTAGCCTTCATAGACTTCGAAAAAGCTTTTGATTCGATAAATAGAAATCTTCTGTGGCCAGTCTTACATAAAGATGGTATTAGAGGTAAACTGTATAAGTGTATTAGAAGTATGTATGATAAAGTAAAAACCAGGGTCCGCTGTGGATCGAAACTTACAGATTATATTAATTGTTCAAAAGGAGTAAAACAGGGCGATGCATGCAGTCCCGTTTTGTTTTCTTTGTTTATTAACGAGTTAGCAATTGAAGTAATTAATAATGGTAAACATGGTGCTTCACTTTCGCTTGATGCTTTTGAATTGTTTATCCTTTTGTTGGCTGATGATGTTATTTTGATGTCAGAAACTGTTGTAGGTTTACAAACACAACTTAATAGTTTACACCGCGCTGCTAGATATCTGCAGTTAACAGTGAATATGGATAAAAGCAATATTATAGTATTCCGTAAAGGTGGATATTTAAGTGCTCGAGAAAGATGGTTGTATGACGGTAATCTTATGCCAGTTGTCAATGCCTATAGATATTTGGGTATTTTATTCTCAACTCGTTTGAGTTTTGTTGGTGCATGTAAAGACCTGTCCAGTAAGGCTAAAAATGTTTTGATTTGTATTATGAAAAAGTTACATGTTCTTAATAATTCATCTTTTACATTATTTATCAAACTTTTTGATACCCAGGTTCAGCCAATCGTACAATATGGCTCTGAGTTATGGGGATTAGATAAAGCGGCTACTTTCTGTGAATCGGTCCATGTTTTCGCATTGAAGAAGTTTCTAGGAGTTGATAGACGTACTCCAAATGATCTTATTTATGGCGAAACTGATCGATTTCCTATTTACATTGTCTCTGCCGTTAAATGTATCCGATACTGGCTGAAATTACTTTACATGGATGATACCAGAATACCTCGTAAAGCGTATAATTTGTTGCATGATTTAGATACTAAAGGTAAAAGTAACTGGGTGACAAAAGTGCGACTCTGTTTATTTGAATATGGATTTGGATTCGTCTGGTTGAACCAAGGAGTCGATAATATAAAAGGCTTTTTGCAACTTTTTCGCCAGCGACTAGTGGACTGCAGATGGCAGAAATGGTCTGACCATATTCATAGTAGTGAAAGGTTTGATTTTTATAGGAATTTTTCATATACTCATAACTTGAAAACTTATTTGAACATAGATATAGATAGACATTTAAAGCATGTAACAGCAAAATTTAGAATAGGCATATCAGAATTAGCTTGTCATTACCTTAGATATCGAACGCATACTGTTTGGGACATGATGTGTCCTTTATGTAGAGAGTCACAGGAAACAGAAATACATTTTGTTCTATGCTGTCCAGCTCTCAGAAACATCAGAGAAAAGTACATAGAGCCTAAATATTATAGACAGCCATCTTTGTTTAAATTAAACCTACTTCTGTCTTCCACTTCTTCTTTAGTTGCTAAACAATTTTCATTGTTTCTGTACAAAGCCTTTAAATTGAGAGAAAGTGTTTCTTCTTGAACATATGACAACGATTTGCTTTTTGTTTCATTATGTATGTATGTATGTATGCATTATGTATTATAATTGTTTATACTTATTGTGCTGTGTATGTTCACACACCCCTTCGTTAGGGGCCATGGCCTATTACGAATAAATTATCTGAATCTGAATCTGAATCTCTCTCTCTCTCTCTCTCTCTCTCTCTCTCTCTCTCTCTCTGCAGACTAAGTGTCGAGGGATGTTCCGCAACCGGTATGCCTTAAAAACCAATCTTAACAGTTCAGTTGACATGAATGAGAAAGCTAACACAGCCTTCCACTAAAATCGAAACTTATTAAACAGAAAAGAAAAAAATGTTCCCATCCACACACGCTCTCCAAGGGCATTATAATTCCCTCACCCCATTCCCTTTACCAACTGTTCACATGGCCACGACCTCAATTTCGGGGGTCTCTTTGTGACAGCACTAATTTCGCCATTCTCTCAAAGAGTACGCCATCAAAAGGCGCCACCCAACGAGTTCATGCACAGACGGAAGTCGGCCAGGGGAGGCCACTTCAAGGCAATGAAAGGACGTCTGCTCATTACTGGCCGTCCTGCGCTATGAATTGCATGAGCAGCATTAACTTTTGGGACTTCGTTTTCCATTAACTCCAGTTCTTTGATTGCCTCAAGCGATTTCCGTGTATTGGCAGGGAAGGGGGGGGGGGGGGGGGGACGGGTGGGGAGAGGGAGAGATCTCGGCTGGCTCACGACAGCATCTTCGATTTTTCCCGCCTCTAGGCCTCCCTGGCTTTTCTCTCGTGTCTGAGACTTTGTCTTTCGTGTGTGTGTGTGTGTGTGTGTGTGTGTGTGTGTGTGTGTGTGTGTGTGTGTGTGTGTGTGTGTGTGTGTGCCATGGTGCAAAGTCATTAACACGGACTTAACGCCCAGCGAGTCATGTGTGCTATAGGCGAAGACAGGAAGACTGTACCATACACCAGACCTCTGGTAATCTACATGGCGGATACGTCTCTGAGAATTCATCTCAGAATGAATTTCCAGATGAACACTGCTGGTGTCTGCAACCTTTGGGCCTGGATGACTTCAAGGTGTATGATATAAGGTGTGGGCTGCACTGCCCTCAATAAACAATGTCTTTCAACTGTAATGTAATCGTCTTGTCCTGATCCTCGTTGATCCTCAGAAATAAGGCGGGAAAGGTGGGGGAGGGGGAATGAGGAGAGGAGAGTCTCAGCTCGAGAATCTTCTTCCAGCTCTACTGTCATGGCGGGTCTCAACTCCAGATCCATAGTCAATCTCCACTCCAGTTTCGCAATCGGTCTCCCCTCCAACTCCATAGTTGGCCTTGACTCCAGCTCCGTATCAGGTCTCAACTTAAGCTCCATAATCGGCTCCCACTCCAACTCCACAGTCAGTTTCCATTCTATTTCCATTGTCAGTCTCCATTCCAATTCCATCGTGAGTCTCCACTCCAGCTCCATAGACGGACTGCACTCTAACTCCGTGGTCTGTCTCCTCTCCAGCTCCAGATCTGGTCCTTACTGCAGCTCTTCAGTTCAGAATGTGTCTGGGAAAACCTCACAACACTGTGGTGGGTGTATTGCACGGATTTTTTTTCTTTTGTTTATGGTTACTAAAAACCAGCTATACAGTTGACTAAGTTGACTACATCATTCAAAGCACGGAAATCGCAGTCCTATTCCTTACTGTGCATCTCTATATGACCAGTTCTGAAGGCTGCATCAGTCGGGAGGAAACCATGCATGCATTCAACACAAAACTGA
>CM031604.1:85118918-85121418 GCA_018398815.1 Conus ventricosus
GCGGTGGTACAGGGCCTTGTGCAAGTCAACAAGGTCAAGGTTACCCTTTTGGCTAAAACGATAAACCGATGTCCTTGGTACAGCATGTATTCAGGGGGAGAGGGGAGGAGTGAGGAGGCGGGGGAAGGAAGGGACGGGAGGAAAGGCCAAGGGACGGGGGCTGGGCACGGGAAATAATCATGTTTTCATTTTAACTTTCTGTGTGGGTGTCCGTTTTCTGCGTAGGATGACACGGACGTATTGGGTCTTCACAATATTTGTGTAAAGACTAGCAATGGTGGTTTGCATTTCCCACGTTCAGTATGCATGCAGATATGTTTTCTTTTTTTCTTTTTCCTTCTAGAGGCGAGAATTGGGGTAACGCAAGGACTGATAGAGAGAGAGAGAGAGAGAGAGAGAGAGAGGAGAGAGAGAGAGAGAGAGGAGAGAGAGAGAGAGAGAGAGAGTATGTGAAAGTAATAACCTCTTGATTTCCAAACTCGCATATTAGAATACTTTCATACGGTATTCTTCTCGTTCACTATAGAGCTAATAGCAGTAGTACACGGCAAACACACACACACACACACACACACACACACACACACACACACACACACACACACACACACACACATGATCATACACAGGCATGCATGCTCGCACACTCGCATGCACGATGCACGCATGCATGCATCCACAGCGACCAAAACAAAACCACACACACAAAAAGAAAGAAAGAAAACGCACTTATGGAAAAAGGAAATCAACAGTTATCTCCCTGAAGACAGTTGACACGATTCGCCAATACCAAGGAATCTAAAGAGGCTTTCCAAAGACCGTGGCTGCCGGAGAGCAAAGTCATAACAGTGAACGCTGCTCGCGTGGCGCCTTTAATAGCGTGGGAGGTCCGATAACCGGCAGATGTTCTTTCCTTATCTGGGAATGCACTCCCCTGAACAACTTCCGTTTAGGCGCGAGCAGAATGAAAAAAAACATTAAAGTTATCACGAAGAGAGCCTGAGGCTGTGGATGGAGGTTTCAGATTTAGCTGTTTGTTATGTGAGTAAGGGATGCCTGACTATGCCAGTGAAAAATCAGATCACTGATGACAATGAAAAAGGTCTTGTATTTCTGCTTCTCACAACCTTCGTTTGGGATCACATTACCCGTTAGATTGATTCTTTAAACATGTCTTCACAACAGGCTGTTGCTATGTGAAAGTTTTATCTGATTTCTCTTTCAGATGGATATAACAAGTGAAGAAAAAGAAGAAAAGAAAGAAGAAGAAGGAGGAGGAGGACAGAGTGAGCGACCGAGCAAGTGAACGAGTGAGAGAGAGAGGGGGGGGAGAGGGAGACAAACACAGAGACAGACAGACAGACAGCGGCAGAAGCAGAAGCAATGGCAGCAGCATTTGGTAGTTGGTTTCTCGGTTTCTACGTAAAGGGGAAAAGTTTTCCTGACAGTATCGAACTTGTGAGAAGCAACGAAGCATATGTCCAGGAACCCACTAACAGACAGGCGAAAGCATCAACCACATGGGGACTGGAAGACAGCTCGAAGTACAGCACCGTCTCGGTCCACAATTCCAGACAGCGAGCTAACATCAGTCACCATCACTGAACGGTACAGAGGCACTGGAAGACCTGAACCACTTTAGCTCTAGTGAGTCCATTTCCGCCAGCAAGCACTAGCAGCCCAACAGAGGTCCAACAGAGGCATGGTCTGACGTGGCAAGACATGACAAGACTCCAGGCTGTCTATACAAACCAGGTCTTTCCGCTTCTGAGTAGGAGAGAGAAGGCTCTACGAGTCGCTGACCATATCTGTCCTTTTCTATGCATTCAGAATCCGGGCGTTGGCAGCGGAGCTTGAGAGAGAAAACAAACATACCTGGAGTTGAACAGTCAGTGTTTCTTGATTGATTCTTGGTGTCTTTTTACAGGGAATGCAAGTCAAAACCTATGTTGATCTTCATGTACTATTCACATTGATCAGATGGCTCATCCATGATAAAGACAAGCAGCTCTCTAATATTGCCTATACAAGATCACTGTGCCGGGCACGTTGCAAGGTGGGACATGCCAGAGTCAGAACGAAGGTGGATGTATAACAGAAATGACTCAGCCGGTCACTTACATCTCTACAATGTTGTGCATAGCAGTGGACAGAAAGCTGGGTAGTACAGGACTGCCCCAAATTCAGTGACAACATAGCCATTATCAGCATCACTGACAGAGAGAGGGGGGTGGGGGGAGGAGGGAGGGAAGGAGAGAGAGAGAGAGGTGTTTCTGACCTCGTGTAGAATAGTTTTTGCATTCTCAATGGCACTAGCCGTGCAACCTAGTAAATATCTTACGTGGCATTTAGTTGTGATTTTCAGCATTCGAAAGCACAAAAAGTAAACTTGGACAGACCAGCAGTTGCTTCAGAGTTTTTGTCTTTCTAAGATGGCTAAGTCTTAGTGTCTTAACTGTTCTGATTTGATTTTTTCTATCAATCTATCCCAGGCAACAGA
>CM031604.1:85138918-85151292 GCA_018398815.1 Conus ventricosus
AAACTAAAAATTTAGTAACTGGGAAAAGTTTTCACAAATTGTTTAAATGTTTAATTCGAAATGAAAAATTTCAACAAGCTAACTGTGATAAAATTGTATTGTAAATTTCAAAAACCATGCAAATCGCTGAAAATCACCCCCCCAATGCCCAAAAAAAACTAATCAAGCCAAAAGTTAAATAAACACACGGGGAATGCCCGGTGGAAAAAAAAATTTGGAAAACAACTAAAAAGGAAAAAAAACTTTAAAACAAAGACATTTACGAAGTAAAGGAAAGAACGAAAATTCAAAACTGCTTAGAAAAAAAAAGGAAAAAAATCTTTTTTAAAAAAAGTGAGGGCCAAAGCTAAACGAAAATTACGGGTAAAACTTTTGTAAAAATAAAAAGAAATTATTTTAAAAAAGATTATAAAAAGGTGGGGGAAAATTAAAAATAATGAAAAACAGAGTATTTTCTTCCCAACTGTCCGATCAAGCCCCAAACTCTATTTCCCCCCCCAAAATCAGAAAAAAGCTGAACTTCCCCAACTTATTTTCAAAAATAGCGGGCACAGACATTTAAAACAGCAAAAAAAGAAACATCCCGAGAGCAAGAGGAAAAAAGGGGCCTTTTCCAAGCCCTTCCCCTTAATTAGCCTTTCCCTGAAGTTCCCTCCATTACAAAAAAGTGGAAGAATTTTCTCAAAAATCTGGAAATAAAAAGACGTCAGTAAAACTTAGGGGCATTTCAAATAAAATTTTACATCTACCCCTCCAAATTTTAAAACTTTTCTATTCCTTTTTTTTTAAAAAAAATGTTGGAAGGGGGAAATCTCCCTTTGTAAAAAATTTCTAAAATTTTTCCCCATTCACAAACACAAAAAACCCTCGATCTGATAAAAACCCGCTACCGACCAAGGTCCTAACGTTCAAAGTGAAAACTGAAAAAAAAAATTGTTCTAAAAGGGTTTAACATATTTTTTTAAAAACAAAAAGTAACCCCAAATAAACCAAAGGGGTTTTAAAAAAAAGGAAAAAAAAGGATATCATAAACCTTATTAAACAAGACTAATTTAAAAAAACAATTCGAGAAAAAAAAAACATCCCCCGCAACTTTTTTGATTTTAAAAAAGAAAAGAAAAGTAGGGCCCAAAAAGGTCATTAAAACTAAAAAAACCATTGGATAAGGGGAAAACAATGAATAAACTAATCAAAGTTTTTTTGGAAAATGAGTGTTTTCAAAAAAATTAAGCAAACATATTCTGGCACTAAACCATTAAAAAAGGGGGCTTCCACAGGGATCAGTATTTTTCCCCTTTTTTTATTCAATTTTTTAAACTGCGTTATAAAAAAAAAGGAAATATAAAAAAGATGTAAATTAGCCAATTCCCCGGATGATTATGTTTGTGGATAAAGGTCATATGAAAAAAAGACCCTTTTTAAATGAAAATTCAAATACATAAAAAAAAAATATCAACATAAACTAAAAAAAAAATAAACGCCTTTTTACATGAAAAGGACTTTCATTTTCAGCAGAAAAAAAAAATTTTAAATTTTTTTTTTTTAACTTGGATATGCCCGGGAAAAAACTTCCCTAAATTTTACTTTGAAGGTTTACAAAAATACGCTATTTTCTGAAAAATTTCTAGGGCGTTTATTAACCCCCAAAGCTTTCATAAAATCTAAATTGAATACATTTTGAATAAAGCGGGGAAAATTTTTTAAACTTTTTAAAAAATCATAACCCCAAAAAAAAAGGGGGGGACAAGCCCAAAGTGTTTAAAACATTATGTTTCTGCGCTTTTTTGCGGTCAAGATTAATTTACGCCAAATATTCTTTGGGCCCCCCAAAAAATTACTAAATTAAATTAAAAAGGGTTAGACCCCAAATTTATAAACGGGCCCATTGGATTTCCTTTTACATACTTGTAACATAAAAACCATACCAAAAAATTTGGAGTTTTCCCCTCTCAAGGGATTTTTCGAAAACGTCTGCATCAAAATTTTGTCTAAAAAAAATTTTCACAAATCCCTTTTTTTTTGCAAAAGAAGAAATCTTTAAAATTTCAGAAACAGCCCTTTGCAAAAAGAGCTGAATCATAAAATCAACTTTGCCCATTCGACATATATTTTTCCCCTAAATTGAAAAAACCCCCCCTAAAAAAACAAAAATCACTTCGCCCCCTTCAATGCCCCCCATTCCCAAATGGGAAAAAAATTTCAAAGCAAAATTTGATAAAAATTACACTGTACAAAGTAAAAACGATCTCCAAACCTTTTTAAAAGCGATGAAAATTGCCCATTTGGAAAATGTGTAAAAAAGTCCCCTTGAAAGTTTTTACGGAGGGTCAGTCTAATGATCGTAACACGGGGCCCCAGTTTTTGTCTTACCCCCCTTTTAAAAGGGGAGAAATTGTTCACGGGGAAATTTGTTTTTTAAACCCCCAGGATTTATTTGCAATTTAATGTCTGTAATATTTTTAAATTTTCCCACAAAAAATTGTCAACTTCCTACTTTGTAATATTCTAATCAGCGTTTTGTTTTACAATCCCCAAAAATTAAAAAGTTCGTAATGAGATAAAAGGAAAAAAATTAAAATAAGCATTTCTATAAATGAAGAGAGTCAATTTTAAATTTTTGTTGGGTCCCTTCTCACTGCGGCTTAAAACCAATGAAGAGTTGACCAAGCTGCTGAAGAGCACTGAAACCATTAAAGGCAAAATTCTTTCCCGTATAGTTTGGTTTTGTCAAAAATTTTTATGCATGAAAAAATAAAGCATAAAACGCCCCGTTTTAAAAAACTTTTAAATTGAAAAAACAGATTGCCCTATTTTATAAAATGGGTGAAAAACCCAACCCCCTGATTTTTAAACCCCCAAAAACCCCAAATTTAAAGAAAAACCCAAAATCCAATTTCCAAAAAAAGGGGAAAAACTTAATTCATCGAAATCGTTTAAAAATCACCTCGAATAAATACGGGCAAAAAATGTCCCCTGAAAGTGTGGGGTTTTAACGGGAAAGGGTCACTGTTATTAAACTGTGCAAGAAAAACCCCAAGTAGGGGAAAGGGGAAGGGCTAAATTTTTTATCTATGGATCAACTTCACTAAACTTGCCTTATTTTTTAAAATAACTTTTTTTTTTCATGTTTTAATTTGAAAATTATTTTTACCCCCCTTTTTGGGAAAATTCCTTTGAATTTTAACTTTTTTTTTTTTTTTTTTTTTAAACTCTTTTGGGAAAAACTTTAAGCTCATTTAACCCAATTTTCAATCTTTGATAAAGGCCGCAAAAAATAAGATAAAAATAAGATTGTATTATATACACTTTTAAAACCTTGTTCATTTTAAAAACTCCCCCAACTTCAACCCCTTAATTAAAGTGCCAAAAGGGAAAAAAATATGAACGTCCACGGGAAAAAAAGTGCTGAAACAAAGACATAAATTCAAAGGATTTTTTTCCCAGCTTCATCAAAAACACCCCCATGCAGAAAACCTTTTGAAGAACAAAAAAATAGTTCCATTGGACATGGTAAAATTTACAGTATTTTTTTAAAAAACTGTGGAAAACACAAAAAACCCGTATCAAAAAATTTATTTTAACCCCACCCCCACGACACACCCCCACCCACACACACCACAACCCCACAACACACAAAGCTGCACGCACGCAGCACGACACACCCCTCACAACTACACACTCACACACATTTAAACACACAATTTACACCACAATTTCACACACACAACGCGGCGCAAGCAAGGGAAAACACACAAACCCCAAACACACATGCACCCCACACACACACACCCAACCACCCCAACACACACACAACACACAACCCCAACACCCCGCACCCCTCACAAATGGGTTGCACACACTAACTTTTTTATCAACACTTTTTTCATACCCAAAATGTCTGAAACACTTTAAATTGGGGGGACTTAAAAGGGAAAACAACAACATACACACAAAAATTTTCACGGACAAAAAAAATTTAAACAATAACTTGGGGGGAAAAAAACCCAACTTGGGGGGGAAAAACCTAAATTTGGGGAAAATCGCCCCGTCAAATTTGTTGGACCAAGTCCCCAAAAAAAAAACATTCTAGGCGTCAGAAAGACGGGCCCAAAGGGGCGGGACCGGGCCAAATTAAAATGGGAGAGGGTTTAGGGAAAACGGTTTTTGTCCGGCTTTTACGGGTTTAAACGCTTTAAAAGACGCCCCCCGATGTCTAGCGAGACGAGTCGCAAGGGCCCCAGTCAAACTTATCCCCCGGGCCCAAATTTTTTTGGAAAACCAAAAAACCCTTGTTACTCGGGGCGGGCGTGGTGCCTACCCCCGATCCGCGGGGCCAATTTTTAAATTTACCCTTTTCCACCACTTTAAACCACACCGCGCCCGTGAAATAGGGGGGGGAAGGTAGTGTGTGGTGGGGGTGAAATCTAGCTAATCAATTAAATGACCAATTGACCACCACAGAGAGTAAGGCGTGTAGACGGGACTGTCATGATTTGAACGTCCAATGGAATTAGAGGGAGACAACTTCGGGGATCAAGGGTAAAAATACTGACCAATGGTACTGGCCCTTGGACACGGGTTAGAGCATAAAGGAATGTGTGAGTGAGAGAGGAAGGGAGAAAACGAACAGACAGAGAGAGAGAGGGGAGTTCGGGAGAGTAGGCTCTCGCCTACAGGAAGGCAGGGAGATGAGAACGAACAGAGACAGAGAGATGAGGAGGTTTTAGTGTAGTCTCTGCACGAGGGAAAAGGCAGAGAGATGAAGAGAGGGAGAACGAGGGGAAGAACGAACAGAGAGAGAGGAGAGAGAGGTTCTGAGTGAGCTCTGCAGAGAGAAGGCAGAGAGAGAGAGAGAGAGGAGAGAAGAGAACCAAGTTGAGAGATTAGCATGAGATAGTCTGCAGAGGAAGGACTGAGGAGAGATGTGGAGAGAGAGAGAGAGTTGCTAATTTATGAAGAAGAAAAGAAAGAAAAGAAAAAAGAAAAGAAAAGCAACCATGTCCATTTGATAAGAGCAGACTAGAAGAGAGAGAGAGAGAGAGAGAGTGCAATGCGTTAATGCAGGAAGAAAGAAAGGAGAACAGATCGATGTTGATAGTCACTGTTCTACCCTAACCGGGGGTTCGACCTCATACCTGGCAGCGTCACTTCGCCAAGCAGAACCACAGACCAACGCCAACAGTCTCACCTGACCAGGCGCCATCAGACCAACACCAGTGCCGGCAGTTGTGTCGTGTTGTGAAAGTGACAGTGAAAAGAAAAAGAAAAGAAAAGAAAAGACAGTGATTCGTGAATAGTTAAGATCACCTGGCCAGGTAAAGTAGAAATCTTTTATACCCGGGTTAGTTAATGATGTTTTAGATAAATGATTTTGTGAAGTTCAGGAAAGAGAGAATGTTTTATTTTGTTTGATTCTATATGCATTGATGTTCTTTCTATGATCATGTATAGTAAAGTTATAGACTTTACTAGTGGTTTGATGTGACGAATGCATGATATATGAATGAGATTGTAAGCAAGCTGTGAGTGTGTTTGGGCTGTGCGCTAGTCCTTCCTCCACTGACATTACACCGAGGTTGACAATTTATTGGCGAGCTTGCCAGGATATTCTGGCCCATTTATTATAATTGTTCAACTTCTCAGAGAGGAAGCTGGGTGGGATTCAAGTATTGTAATCCTAAGACAAGGGGTTGTCTTACTGTATGTTCCCAAGATAGTTAAATACTAGGCTTGGCATTGCTTCCAAGATAGTTAATACTAGGCTTGGCATTTCAGCCCCAGAGTACTCATTTCGCACAGATTTCCTATAATTCGCTCTCATAGTTGGGTCAGGCGCTGGGCGTCTTATAAAAACTAATTACGTTTCCCAAGCTAATATTATCATTCATAGGATTGTGCTATTACGTCACTCGTGTCGGAAAAACACCAGTTTGGCTGTCACGTAGTAATATAAACTTGGTTCAGAAAAAAAAAGAAGATATAATGGCGGCAGAAAAAAGAACACCCCTATTGAACAACTTGTGAGCGTCGCTCGTGATTCTAGGTTACTCAGGAGCTGAGTGCGTGCATTCGTTGAGACCCACAAACGATGAAAGAGAGAGCGAGACAGATAGGACCGCCGTATAGCAGGAGAAATAGCAGAGAGGGGAAACAGAAAGAATGACAGCAAAACGGCAGGAAACAGAAAGGAATTAAAGCTACGGGAAAGCAGGAAACGGATAAAGATTAAAGGTTCAATTAGAGTTAGATAAAGTTAGAATACAACAGGGAGTCCACCGATGATGGTAGTTCACTTTCAGTGACTCTGTGCGCCAGCTATGCCCCGACCCTAGTTGCCAAAATTCTCTGAAGGAACGATTCGATGATGCATTCATCCAGTCGTTTCGAAAACGTTTGCAGACCAGACAGGGTTTGGCCCTCCAGAAGAGTGGGCAGTATTTTGTCCGGCGTATTGTCGGGTAAGGCATTGCAGATTTTTCACTGGTTAAACCCCAGGACAAAAGAACAACAGTTCCGATTTTGGTGCTGTGAAGGAGTCTTTAATGCAGGGATTTGACCTCACGAGAAGGGTTCAGGAAGAAATTTAGTTCAGTAGATTGCAAGCAGGGGAAAACGTTACACTCAGTTTGGTGCACGTCTAGATACTATTTTGAGAAATGGTTAGGAGTTGAGTGGTACGAAGAAAGGAGTTCGCCGAATTGAAAGAGTAGTTATGAAGGACAGATTATGTCAGGTTGCGGCACTGAGTTAAATATTAATTGAAAAGAGAGACAGCTGAGACTGCAGGGGGAGTGTTTGAAGTTCGCAGAGGTGTATAGAGAGGCTCGTTTGGTCACTAAGGATGCAGCGAAAGAAACAGGTGCTAGGCACAGGTGAGAGATGTGCAAGCGAGACTAGGGGAGTTTCCTGCAAAGTCTGCAAACCAGTGGTGGGGCAGCAGGAAAGGGCAAAGGGAAATTAGGTGTTTCATTTGTCACAAGAAGGGACATTTGGCGAGAGGGACTGTCGCATGAGGTTCCAGAAGGCAGCAGCCTTGCAGAGGTGGATAAGGGTCGTCAGGGGAAACGACCTGCAGTGGAATCAAAAGGGATTCAGTCTGAAGAGGGTGGAGTGCAGCCTATGGCTCGCACTGGACAGCGTCAGTGTCTGGGATGGAGGGCACTTGGCGGAGTGGTTCGTTACCAGTGAAGAAGGGTGGATTTGGCCAGCAGAGGGTGAAAGTGTTACGAGCACTGGTTGTTCATGCGGTGTTGTACGACAACGCTGGTCGATAAAGGGGATTTTGACAGGGCAATTCCAGACCTGTACTCTAATCGATGGCACTGCAACGTGAGGGATTTCCAGTTGCAAGATAGAAGTTACGTACCCTTACTTCTCAAGCGAGTTTTGTCTGCGTGTGGTGATGGAGAAAACCATTTTCACGCTTTGATCATCGAATATTCCAGTGTGCAAGGATCCAGGGATCTGAGGTTGTTGATGCTTACCGGGGCAGCAGTTCAGACACGGAGCAAGAAGGAGAAAAGGTTGTTAAACCGTTAGGTGACAGGAAGGAAGTCGGCATAGACTGTGTCGCCTGATGAGTTTAGGGACACGCAGGAAACAAGACCTTCGCTCGTGAAGTTCTTGGGAGTTGCATAGAGGTGGAGAGAAACAGGAGTTCGAGGAGGTGAGACAGAATTTCTTGTGAAGGCGGGCTGTTGTACGAGTGTTCACCAGGGGAAGACAGGTAAGTGACCACTCAGTTGAGGTCCAGCCTGTTATCGTGAACTGTTCATGTCTGTGGGTCACGAGTCGCTCATGGCGAAGTATCTCGGCACCGGTAAAAAACGCTGACCGACTGTCTTTGATGATTTTCATTGGCCAGGGCCAATGGACAGCAATAAAGCGGTCTGCATGTCATGTGATGTTGGCTTCAAAGGTCAGCCACAAGAGGGTGTGAAGAGGAAGGCGCCTCTTAAACATCCCCCTTTAATTGGACACACCATTCAGGTAGAGTGGCGTTGTTTGATTGGGGCCCAATCTGCCGTTCAAGGTGGGCAACAGGTATGAGAATGCAAGGTTTGCAAAGGAAAGGTTGCAGAAGGCTAGGGTCGGCCAGAAGAAGCAATATGACAGGAAGGTGAGGGTAAGCAATCCCTCAACGGGCGGGAGATCAAGTACTGGTTAACTGTTCCACGGGTAACAACAAGTGTGAGGCTTTGGAAGGGACCAATTCACCACACTGAAAAGCGTTTTTAGACGGGATTACCAGAATTGATTGCATGGAAAATCAAACTTTTTCCATGCGAATTTTCTCCGCAAATATATTCAGCGTGGGATCTGCACATAGTCGCAGGCAGCAATCATTGTTGAGGCGAAAGAGACCCAGCAGAAGAAGGGACCGGGGGGACAAAGAAGACTGTGGCGGGAGATATTGTTGCCCTGAGTGTCCAGGAGACGGAGTTCTTACAGAGGCTGTTTCACTGTATGAAGGGCTAAGAACAGTAGGAGTTCCGTAGGTTTTGTTTGTCGGAGGGACACAAAGCGCCGGAAAGAGGAATGGTGGAGAAGATGATGAATTCAGAGAGACCAAAGAACCAAAACAGAAATCAGGAGTCTGCAGGTTTTATTGGGTTCTATAGGGAGTTTGTCCCCAAAGTTCGCTGCACATCACGAGTCCCTCTCAGTGATTGGTCAAGGCAGGGAAACCGCAGTGGTTCGAAGTGGTCTGACGCTGCAGTGCAAGCATGCAGACGGTGTTGTGGAAAGACTAGGTTCCCGTCCCATCTTGAGTACCAGTATGTCCAAACCCATTTTTTGTTGCGGACTGATGCATCACGGTGGTTGGGATTGGTGCAGTATGGTTGCAGGAGCATGAAGGAGTCGCGTTTCTGTGAATACGCTAAGCAGGAGTTGACAAAGTGTGAAGAAGGTACGCAACGGTGGAGGAAGGAGTGTTGAGCTGTCGTGTGGGCCGTGCAGAAGTTCCCACAAAATTCTTGTATGGGAAAGAGTCTCTTGATCGAGACGGATCATCAAACATCAAATTCTGCAGGAGGCGCAGTTCGAATACACAGCAGAGTGCTGCGGTGGGCAATGGCACGGCAGCCCTACAGGTACGAGTGCAGTACATTCCCGGTCGACAGAATGTCGGAGCTGACTATTAAGTCGTGTAGTCTAGCATGCTGCAACTCAGAGGAAGTCAGTCATATCCAGGGTGCATTGTTTGATAATATGTGTTGATTCCAGTTATGTTGATTGGATTATGGGTTTCATTCCAGTGGCTAAGGTTCATATTTTTTTTGTGTGGACTTGTTCATTTTTTCTTTGTGAGGTCTTGTTACTGTGGATGTAGTTATACTTGGAGCAATAAACCCCCAGTCGCTTGTGTAGTGATGCATTATTTGCAATAAAAGCGAGGATGGAGTTCCTCAGTGAAGTGTCATGGATCTCGTCATATTATATTGTGCTTTTTCATATGAATTGTGAAAAGGAGAGATGGCTAATCCGGGGTAGGGGAATGCATAAGTGCGCACCAGAGGTCGTTATAGAAAGAGTTTGAAATATACGCAAGAGCGCACGTCAATGATAACTTTGTTGGAGTGGTATTCCAATAAGTGTATATTTTATAACTTATAAACCGTTGTTGTAAAGTTTTTCCAAACTTTGCGCGTGTTGATGTGTGTCAGCAAATTCGGTTGTTGTCCTTGTTGTACCGTTGTTTGGAGACAATGCGGCGCATGGTATTTTGAAAGGGGGAAATTGATCACGGAAAAAAAATGAAACAACCTAACTTGGGGGAAAACAACCTAATTGGGGGGAACAAACCTAAACTTGGGGAGTCGCAGTCAATTTGTTCGGACCTTAACGTCAAACTCAAACATTCTAGGGTCAGGGAAGGACGGGCCCATGGGTCGGGTCCGGCCAATAAGCTTAGCGGAGGAGGTTTCAGGAAGACGGTTCTGTCCGGCTTACGGGCTAAGCAGCTATTGACGACGCCTCGATGTCTAGCGAGACGATTCGCAGAAGCGAGCTCAAGCTCTAGCACTTTGGGAAACCAACGTCATTGTTACCTCGGGACGTCTCGTGGTGCCATACCCCAGACTCAGCTGGCCAATTTAGATTTGACCAGTGTCCACCACTTAAGCACACACCGCGCCGTGAAGTAGGGAAGGGGGGAAGGTAGATGTGTGGTGGGGCGTTAAAATCTAGCTAATCAATTAAATGACCAATTGACCACCACAGAGAGTAAGGCGTTGTAGACGGGACTGCATGATTTGAAAGTTCCAATGGAATTAGAGGGAGACAACCTGGGTTGTAGGGGTAAAAATACTGAACCAAATGGTACTCGCCGTTTTTTGGACAGATCGGAACGAATAAAGGAAGGCGTGGAGTGAGACGAACGGGAGAGGAGGAAAAAAACGACCAGACAGAGAGCGAGGGGAAGTTCGGTGAGAGTAGGCTCTCGCCTACAGGAAGGCGCGGAGATGAGAACGAACAGAGACAGAGAGATGAGGAGGTTTTAGGTTTGTAGTCTCTGCACGAGGGAACAAAAGGCCAGAGGAGATGATGAGAGGAGAGAGGACTGGGGGAAAGAACAGAAACAGAGACAGAAGAGAGGGAGAGGTTCTAGGTCTGCTGAGAGGAAAAAGCAGAGAGATGAGGGGAGGAGAGAAGAGAACCAAGTTGAGAGATTTGCATGAGATAGTCTGCAGGAGGAAGGACTGGGAGAGATGGGAGCGAGCGAGATAGTTGCTAATTTATGAAGAAGAAAAGAAAGAAAAGAAAAAGAAAAGATAAGCTCAACCATGTTCCATTTGATACAGGAGCAGGACTAGAAGGAGAGAGAGAGAGTAGAGAGTGCAATGCGTTAATGAGGAAGAAAGAAAGGAGAACAGATCGATTTGATAGTCACTCCGTTCTACCCTTAACGGGGTTCGACTCTTACCTGGGCAGCGTCACTTCGCAAGCAGGAACCACAGACCAACGCCAACAGTCTCACCTGACCAGGCGCCTCAGGACCAAACACCAGTGCCGGCTGCTTGTGTCGTGTTGTGAAAGTGACAGTGAACGGGAAAAAAAAAAAACAAGGGAAAAGAAAAGACAGTGATTTCGTGGAATAGTTAAGTTCACATGGCCCGGTAAAGTAGAAATCTATTTATTAATTTTTTTTTTTTTTTAAAATAAAAAATAAAAACCCCACCCCGGGGGGGTTTGTTAATGATGTTTAGATAAATTGAATTTTGTGAAGTTCAGAAGAGAGAATGTTTTACTTTTGTTTGCATTCCATATGCATTGATGTTTCTTTTCTATGAACATGTGTAGTAAAGTTTATAGGACTTTACTAGTGGTTTGATGTGTGACGATTGCAAGATATATGAATGAGGATTGTAAGAAAGCTAGTGAGCAGTGTTTTGGCTTGCGCTAAGTCCTTTCCTCACTGACATTACACCGAGGTTGTTGACAGGCAGAGTAACGAAATTAGAGACACAGAACAGATGAAACAGACAGGACACAGACAGACAGGCAGAGGGACATAGAGATAGGGAGGCAGTCTGACTCACAGGAACAGATAGAAAAGACAGCCACAGACAGACAGAGGGACAGACAGATGGAGGCAGTCTGGACCACAGGAGCAGATGAACAGAAGGCAAAGACAGACAGACAGACAGACAGAGAGAAGGAGGCAGTTGACTCCAGGGAGCAGATGAACAGACAGGCACAGACAGTTGGGACTGAGGAGAAGGAGGCAGTCTGACTACAGGAACAGATGAAAGACATGCACAGACAAGAGGGACAGAGAGAAGGAGGCAGTCTGACTCACAGGAGCAGGAAGAACAGACAGGCACAGACAGAGGCGACAGAGGAGAAGGAGGCAGTCTGACTCAACAGGAGCAGAATGAACAGACTAGCACAGACAGACAGACAGACAGCCAGAGAGAAGGAGGCCAGTCTGATCACAGGTAGCAGATGAACAGACAGGCACAGGACAGACAGACAGACAGGACAGATGAGAAGGAGGCACAAGTCTGACTCACAGGAGCAGATGAACAGACAGGCACAGACAGACAGACAGGACAGACAGACAGGAGGAGGCAGTCTGACTCACTGGAGAAGATGAACAGACAGGCACAGACAGACAAAGACAGACAGACAGAGAGAAGGAGGCTGTCGGATACAGGAACAGCGATGAACAGACAGGCCACAGACAGACATGAGGGGGCAGACAGACAGAGGACAGAGAGAAGGCAGGCAGTTCTGACTATCTGAAGGAACTCCCTACGTGCACGGTCGGCCTCAGCGTTGACGGTCCGCTTTGATCATGAGCCTGGCGGCCATAACCTCGACATCTCCCTGCTGTGATAAAACACATTCATGCTTCACACAAGCAGTCA
>CM031604.1:85151392-85161392 GCA_018398815.1 Conus ventricosus
CAATTAAATCCCCCCGTTCCCCATGTTGGGCCCGGGGTGCAAAAACCCGGAAAAAAGACCCGCGGGGAACTTTCTAAAGGGTTTAAACCCGTTTCCAAAAGCCCCCGGGGGGGGAAAATGGAAAACCCCAAACCCCCCGAAAGTTAAGAAACCAAAACCAAAATTTTGGGGATAACCCGGCCCAAAAACCTTAAAAAGGAGTTTGGCAACGGGGGTTAAACCCGGAGGAAAGGGGGGGAAAAGAGGGAAAAAGAAGTTGCCCCGCCCCGGAGGGGGGAAGTGGGTAAACCCCAAAGGAGCCGCGAAAAAAATCGGGTAACCGGGAGGGTAACCGAAGAGGGGGATGGAAGTAATGCGGCCAAAAACCCAAAGGGAATGCACCAAAAAAAATTTATAGAAGTGCCAGTGGCGTAAAAAAAAATTCGCATGAAAACCCGACAACCCAAGGTGCGAAAGGGAAAAAAAATTTTCAAAAAGAAAAGAAAAAGGGAAAAACCCGGAGGAAGGAAAAGGGAAAGAAAAAAAAGAAAAACTTTTTCAAAAAGGGTTTTTGGGAACAAGACAAGATATTTCTGGGGGGGGGTAAAATTTTAAGGGGAATTGAATTCTCCGGGGGCGGAAGTTACGCCGGGGACGTTTAGACCATTGCCCATTGGGGCAAGCTGAACCCCTTTTAAATCGTTGACATTCAGAATACGCAAAGCCCTTAAACGCAAACTTTAAAACCCCATTTTCAAGGCCAAAAAGGGGACAAAAGAAATTCTTTCTTTAATTTTCCAGAAACAAGGGCGCGAAATGGAAAAAAAAATAAAAAAAAGTTAAAGAAGGCCGGGAAGAAAAGACGGGAAAAGGGAAAAAAAGGGAAACATCGTGGGGGTAAAAAAAAGGCTAACGGGGGGTTGGGGGGAATTTCCCCGATATATGCCCCAAAATCCCCAATTTCCCGCATTGGGCATTTTCCCCTTTTTTTTTTTGAGGGAAGAAAACCATTTTTCACCGCTGGGGCTCGGGCCCCCGCCTTCACGAAAGAAACGTTTTTTAAAATTCCCCCAAAACCCCCCAAACCCAATTTGCTTTAGAAAAAATGGTTTAGGACCCCCCGGTCAAAAAGAAAAAGGGGGTTCCTGGGCAAACGCCAAGGGTCGGGGAAAGCCGAAAACTGGGAAAAAAGTGAGGCCCCCATTCCCGGCTTCCGTTCTTACAAAACCTCTCCCCCAACCCCACGGTGGGATCCCCCCCGTTTCCCCAAGCCTTTTTGGGCTCCCCATCGTGGGACGAAAAACCCCTTTTTTTTCTGCACCACAAACGGGGGGGTTTCCCCCCGGACGAAGACCTACAAAAAGGGAAAAAAAAATTTTTAGCATTATAAAATCGAAAAAAGGGGGTTCCTCACGACCTCCCGATTGGAAAAGGGGCCGCATGTTTGGGGTAAGGGATTTTAGTCATTCCCTTTTTCCTTTTCAAACAAAAACCACCTCCCCCCAAAAAGGGATCCTGAACAAACTTTTCTGCTACCCCTACCTTTTTGCCGCCACCCCCAAAAAACGGGGGGTCGAGCCAAAAAAAAAAAATGGTTTTACCCTTTATTCAAGGAAAGGGGGTTTTGTTCCATTTTTTCCCCTCCGGAAAAGAAAGGGGGGGCTTTCCCCTGTGTTGTTGGTAGGGTAAATCTTTGTAAACAGAACCTGTTTTTTGAAAAGCCCCTTGAAATTTTTGGGGCGTTTCTGTTACAGCTCTTTTTCAAAAACCCTCTTCCAGGGTTTTTTGAAAGGGGGTCCTTTTTCCCCTTTCCAATTTTGAAAATAGGCGGGCCTTTTTTTGTCGACCAAGCAAAAGGAAATCCGTTTTGCCCAATTTTTGCGGGCAAAATCTTGGTACGCCAACTTTAAAAGGGCCTTTTGTGTTCGGAAAGGCGTTTCGCTTGTTAACCTTTCCCCCAACCCCGTTCCACCAGGGTAACGGTGTTCCTTTCCGGGTTGAAAAAACATTCCCGGGGAAATTTCAAAACCCCGGTTTTGGCGCGATGAGGTTTTGGGGGATTTGGGGTTGTTTTTATTTTTTCCCAAAGCTTCGTTTTAAAAGGGGGTTTTTACTTCAACCCCACCTTTTTCGAAGGTGCCTAAAGAAATCGGGGGTTTTTTTAAGGCCACCAAATTCCCCAAATTTCTACCGGGGACCCCAGGTATCCGGGCTTTTGATTGTCGGGTGGGTTTTTTTTTAATTCTCCATGTTTTTCCGTTCTTTGACGCCCCGTTTTTCGGCGAAGTGTTCCCCTGGAACGAAAAGTGTTGGTGGCCCCCTTTGTTGGGCCCCCCGTTCCCCGATTGGCCCCCAGTCCAAAACCTTGTTTTGGACTTTTCAAAACCTTTTTTTGGGAGCCCCTTCCCCTTCTCTCCCCTTTAAAGTTTTTTCCCCCTTTTAATTTTTCCCCCTTGCCAGGAAAAATTTCCGGGGGATCTTGTTGGGGTTTGGCTTTGGGGTCGAAAAACAGCCACCTGGGACCCGAGTACCCACTCGGTAGGAAAAATTGGGGAGGGCCCCTCCACCTTTTCCAACCCAACCGGGGAGATTTTTGGGCTTGCCGGGCCCGGGGGCCCCCAACAGGCCAAAACGTAAAGGGGTTGGGACCAACAGAATCCCAAAACGGTTTTGGGCCCTTTTTTTCCCCCCCCCCCCCCCCCCAAACCCCCCCCCCCCCCCCCCCCCCAAACTCTTTGGCGAAAAAGTATCTTCCTCCTGATAGAATCGTTTCGGGGCTGAGAACGCCTCTCGTGGAGGAAGAACAACGTCGTCCAGTTTGTCCGTCAGGAGTCTCGTAGGGGAAGAACCCCTCGCGTTCCTGTACCTCGAAAGCGGCCAGTATTTGGAAAGGAGTACCGGGAGCGTGTAACGGGTGATGTCCAAAAATTTTCAACTTCTTTTGCTGAAAGCATTTGTACGGTTGTTGTTCTTCACCAAAATGTGAAGGGAGCCGACTCTTTTCCCTTTCCTGAGGGCCCCATTTTGGGAAGAAAAAAGGTTTGATGAGATTGAGGTCGTGTTCGAACTGTTGAAGCCTCCCCGGGGGCAACTCTCAAAGATGGGCCCTCCAAGCAGTCCTTGCTCGTCGGGCGACTCAGTTGATGTGACGTTGGGAGAAACTTTTTTTTTGTGAGGAATCGAACGCCTTGTGGGATACCTCTCCATGTTTCTTTTTTCTTCTTCTGCCCCTTCTCCTCTTTCTCCTTCCCCTTTTTTATTATTGTCTGTCTGGTCTCTGTCCGTCTGCTATCTGCTGTGTTTATGTGTATTTTTCTGTCTCTGTCTCGATCCACACCAAAAACCACCTTGAGCGGGGGGGCCCCATCCCAAATTGCCCTTGTGGTTTTGTTCCCCCCGTCTAAAGGTGGTTTCGGCGGGTGTGATCGAGACAGAGACAGAAAAATACCAAAAACAGACGATAGACAGACGGCGAGACACAACAGCATTAAGAAAAGGAAAAGGGAAAGAGGAGAAGGACAGAAAAAAAAAGAAGCAGGGAGGGGTACCGAAAAGGCGTTCGATTCCTAAAACAACAAAAGAAGTTTTCCCCAACGTCTAGAAAACTGATCGCCCGGGGGCAGAGGCTGTTGGGGGCCTTCTTCGAGATTTCCCCCGTGGTGGGTTTTAAAATTTGAACTACGACCTCAATTCAAAAAACCTTTTTTTTCCCAAGATGGGTCGTCATGAAGAGAAGAGTCGGCTCCTTCACATTTGGTGAAGAACAACAACCAGTACAAATGCTTCAGCACAAGAAGTTGAAATTTTGGGAAAATATGTTACTCGCTCTGGATATCCTATTCCAAAAATTTGGGGCCCTTTCGGGAAGGAAGCGAGGGCTTCTTCCCTACGATCATCACTGAGCTGGACAAAAACGGGACGACGTTGTTCTTCCCCCACGAGAGGCGTTTTCAGCTCCCTAAAAAACGATTCTATCAGCGAGGAAAGACTACGTTTCGCCAACGAGTTTGGGAAGAAAGGGGCATGCCGCTTGAGGGATTTTTAGTGTGGTAAAACAACCTTGACGTCATGCCTTCGTGGAGCCGGAAAAGCAGACACGCAGACTCCGTTCGGGGATTGGGACTGTAAAGGGTCCCACAGGATCCCTGGACTGACTTGGGTCCCTGTTAAAGAGGCTTCCCCAATGTCTGTTTCTTCTGGTCAACACCCAAAAAAAAAAGATCCCACAGTTGCTGTGAAGGGGAAAGGTAGAGGGCCATCCATCTTTTTTTCAAACTTTCCGAAAAGGGGGAAATGACTCGGGTCCCGGGTGAAAAGTCGCCCAGTGTTTGGAAAGGGCTACGACGAAAAGCCTTGTACCGTGGGCTCTAATGCAGGAGGCCCAGGGAAACTTTTTTCCGTGCGAAAGGGGAAGAAAACTTTCAACCCGGGAAAAAAAAAAGGGCCCGTCTTGGAGGACGGTGAGAGCATGGCTGGAATGGGTCATCCAAAAAGAAACTTTTAAACCGCCACAAGTCAACAGCAAGGAATAGGCAGGGGAGGACTCCGTCGGGTTGACAGGTGGGACCCGAACATGGGGGCCTCCCCAATTCCCGGATGTTGTTCCATGGCACGAGGGGTCGCAGACACGGGAGTCGACGTCAACCCATAAAAAGGAAAAAGCCCATGGATGATTTTAGAAAAAAAAACCCCCACCCAGGACATCAAAAATCCCTCGGCTCATCTGGGCGTCAACCGGTAGAAATTGGGAATGTAGTTGGGGCTTCGAAAAGAAAGGAACACAGAGTACTCATGGATGTCCCTACGTTAAGAAGGATGAGTAACAGGATCAACGTCCCCTTTTCAAGAAACTGCTAGTCTGATGGACGACCGTAAAAGTAAGGGGGTAAGGCAAAGACCCCGATAGCATCTGCTCATCAGTACGCCAAAAAGAGGATGTTGAGTTCTATTTCGCTTGTGTCGACGGTTGTCCCGCCCCTATTTTAAACTCCGTGAAATGGAACTGATCTGTTTATGGCCCTGGGGAGGGGGTTGGAGAGATGTTAACCACACTGAAACGCCCCTTCTCCGAACACAAAATGGTTCCCTTCTAAAACTGTGACGCTCACCAAGACTTCTTCGTTTCTCAAACTATCTGGGCAAACTGACCCCTCTTTTCTGCTGCTGGAACGACAAAAATGGGGCAAAAGAACTCTCATCTTTCAAAACTTGGTACAAGGGTAACGGCCCCCCGTGGCTCTTTGCTCAAACACCCTGTTTTTTCAAGGGGTGTTGAAAAAATTGAGCTGTAAGGGGTTCAGCAAACGCCCCAATAGTTTGGTCAAGGGTCCTGTCTGAGGGCAGTGAGGGGGGAGTGATCAAGAGTTTCTGTATAACAGAAGGACTATGTACCCCTAAAAACACAGGGGAAAGCCCTCTCTTTCTTTAACAAAAGGGGGTCATAAGGATGGGGGCAGCACCAAAACCCCTTTCGATTTAGAATTTAAAAGCGGGGTAAACCATTTTTTTTTTTTCTTCGTTGGTATTCGTCTGAACCTCCCCGTTTTGGTGCTGGACTGGTGGCGGCTGTCCAGGTCCACGATTTTTTGCGAAATGATTTTTAATCGGGATCCTATCGTGTTGGGGGAAAATTGCGTTTTCCCCGTTGAAAAAGGAAACCCGGCCAAAAACTCGTCAATCTGGAAAAAATCCAAATTGACCCCAAAAATTTTTCGGCCTTTTTTCCGACGGTGGCGTCGTGCCCGGAACTCCTCTTCTTCTTTTCTTTACCCGTGTTTTATCCTGTTTTAAGGAAATTGGGTAGGGGGGTTTGAACACTTTTAATGACGTTTTCGATGCAAGGCGAGGCACCGAAAAAAAACAACCCCAGGTTTTTCGGGCAGAAAAGAGTGGTTTTGTCCTTCACGAGTGGGTGATGCCCTTTTTCGTGAGGAAATAGATGGAGGAGATCGCACAGCCAGGGGGGTGTCCGGGGGAAGGATGATAAGAAGTGGTAAGGCATGGGAAAGGACCATCTACTTTGAGTCGGGATGTTGCTGTCTGGCGTGTTCCCAGCATCCTGGCGTTAAGGGCTTCCAGGGAAACCTCTCGATTCTTGTCTGTTGTTGTCAACGAGGAGTGTCCGTGAATCGGACGTTTTTTTCGGTGCATGAAAGAAACGATGTCATCGTTTTTCTCTGGGGGGGGTGGTGATTTTAAATGTTTGCTTTGCGTTTTAGACGGTCGTTCCCGTTTCGGTCTTCCTGATCCCCAGCGGATTTAAAAATCGTTCTGCTTGCCCCCAAAAAAAATGAGAGCGAAGGGTGCTCCAACTGTCGGGGTTTAAATCTGCCGGTTTCGGGGCAAAAATTCTTGATTGAAATTTACCCCCCCTCAACTATTCGTGTCTTTTTTTTCCCAAAGACGATGATAAAATTTTTCCTTTTTTTTTCTTTTCCCGCTCTTTTCTTCTCCCGTTTTCCTTTTTTCAACTTTTTATGTTTTTTTTTCTTCATTTTGCAGCCGTTTGTTGTCGGAGATATTAATGTAAATCGAAATTTTTTTTTTGTTACCCATTTTATGGGAAAAGTTGCAAAATATGTGTGTTAAAGTTGGCCGTTGCACATGTCTTTTTGACTTATTTTTCTTCGGAAAGAGCGTGACAACCCCCAGACTGGGTTTTAGTCCCTTTGTTACCAAAGAAAGAAAAAAAAAAATTTTCCCGATTAAAAAAACATACAGCAAACCCATGTCATCTAAAGGGTTTTACCCCGGGTAAGGACATCACATATGTAGCATCAACCCCATCTCATTTAATGTTGGGACCTCCCAGCTTAAAAAACCATCATAAAACCCTGACCTTATTCAGGGGTTTAACCCCCCCTCCCGGGCTTTTGGGTTGGGTTTTGTATAACAGTAATGAATGGTCACAGCGCCTAACAAGAAAAAAATCAAAGGGCTGACTAGAAAAACATGTCCAAAGAGAAATCACGACAATCCGTGTTCCCTCGCGTTTTCAAAGGACCCAACAATGACAACTCGCTCAAAAATCACAGTTGTGACATTTTAAAACCTTGTCAACTATACTCTGAAATAGTTATCCAATGTATTAGATTTCCTCATTTTATCATGCTTAAGTTAACCCTTTTCTAAAAATGTATCTCAAAAACTAAAATCTTATTTTGCATGTGGTTTCTCCCTAAAAGAGCGTTTTAAAAATGTTTTTTTTGATATTAAAAATCCCAAACGACGTTCGATGATAAGAGACTCTTTTGTGATGAAAGGTCAATTTTAAAAGGTATCTCTCGCCCAAGGGGCATCCTTTATAAAAACCTTCACAAAAAAACCGTGAAAACAAGGGAAGAACGTTTTTTGATTTAACTTTTTAACAGGGCAAAAGTTACATGATAAGACCCCTGTTAAAAATGTATATTTCTGCAAAATGTCTGTTCGAAAAAAATAATTGTGATAATAACTCATGGTAAACATTTTATTTTTTTTTTTATTAATAAATGCGGGCCCGGCGTTATCTTACGTTGTGGGGAAAAGGAGCTTAAAAAAAAACCCCGAAATTATTCAGTGAGAATTTGGAATTTGTGTTTGATTAAACGCTTTTTTTCCTTACCTACACATTGAACACAAAGCAATTTTCCAGGCAACAAGAGGACTCTTATTACACCTGCCCATGGAATTTGATGTTAGTAAATCTTTGTTCGATTTCGAAATACAAGTATTTAAAACAGTGAAATTAGTGATTCTTCTTCTTCTTTCCCCCCTTCTTATTATCTGTCTGTTCTTGCTGTCTGTTTCTCTGTCTGTCTGCGTTATGCGTATTTTCTGTCCGATCCGCACAAGCCATGAACACTGGGAAATTTTTTATATGGTGCAAAATGGACAGCTTAACGGGCCCCTCCTAGATTAAGGGGGAAAAAAAAAAAGGTCTCGTTTTTTTGGGAATGCCCCCCCTGCCCCAAGGGTGAATAAAAATGTGTTATCGTTTTATGAGGCGGTGTTAAAAGCAGGGTTTTTAAAAAAAAAAAACCCCTCTAACCTCCCTTTTTTTAAAATTTTTGATCGGTCCCCCCCGAAAATGACAGAAAAATGTTCAACGTAGGCTAAGGTTTGTTACACTTTTGGTAAAAAGGGAAAATAAAGACCCAGACGGTTGCTTCCCTTGTCCCTTTCCGGAAATGACCTTGAAAGGGTAAGACCCCAAACCCAAAACGCTATCTTTAAGGCGATTTTCGTCCCCTTGACACAGCTAAAACCCCACGAAATTGATTTGTAGAGTCAACTGCTAACCATGCACATCAAGCCCCCAAAAAGTATTGAAAGGGCGGTTTTAAAAAATTACTGAGCAGGTGGGGGTGTTTTTAGGGTGGGAAAGACACCAAAAAAAAGATCAACTGGGGACTCCCCATCCCGATTGGGTTTTTGTTACCCAAAACGCCCCGTTGGGATGTTGAGTTTTTTTAGGTGTTTGGACAAATTTTTCGACGATAGATTTTTAATTTTTTGGGGTGGGTTGTGCACATGGCATCAGTGTCCAAGGTTGGATCAAACTAGACCCCCCGTTCGACAGAGTTTTTTTGATTTGATCGGGGTTTCCCAGTCAAGCTTGTCAACGAACGCTTCACTCTTTTAAACTGGATACGACACCCGCGCGTGGGGTGCCAAAAGAGTGCGCCTTGCCTGGCCCGTGCCAATATGACAAACGGGCACCCGGGTTTTTTCAAAGTCGAATACACGGGGGGATTTCTTTTTTTGGGGGCCCGCTCTAAAAACCTATTTTTGTTCTGGGAAAGACCAAACCAAACCCCTGTAAAGGGTTGAGTAAAAAAAACAATGCCTTCACCCAAAAAAACCCACCCAAAGGTTCTTTAAACGCGAGGAGTGGGAGGGAAAAACTAGGGGTTTAAAGGGCGGAAAATGTTTTCGTACGCTCAACCCGCAAAATTTCTTCCTTTTTTACATTAAACGAGTTTTCGCTTCTGACGGTGTCACAACTTTTCCTACGGCGTATAGATTTTTGTTTCATTTACCCCCCTCTGTAGCTTTTTTATTTGAAAGATAGCGTTCCAACGTGATTGTGGTTTGATGATGTTCTTGTGTTTTTTTTTTTTCTCTTCAGAGTGTGGTTTAATCATTTTTTGGGAAACAATCCCCACCCCCCTCGTGGTGTTTTCCCGGGTGGTCCTTCGTTCGTAAAATGACTAAAGTTTTCATTACTTTTTGCTTTAATTTGTCCTTTTTACTCGAACATAGCGGAGGGGGAAAAAATGATTTCCGTAAAAATGATGCTTGAGCAAAATGATTTTTTTTTTTTGACGCAAAAAAAATAACCTTCCATTTTGTTAATTTTAAATTTGAGGTTTTAAAAAAAATTTAGAATTTTTTTTTTAAAGGGTTTACAGATAGACGTAAAATTAGCGACATGTGCTTTTTATGCCCCTTTAAAGGGGTTTCTTAACGGCACACATCGATCTCACGATGCATTTACCCACCATCTTTGTCATTGCTTCGCCCCCCGAGGGGTTTTTTAAAAAGCCCTGTAGAAAATCGGGACCATTATGGGTTTACCCCAGTACGTTTAAGTGAGCCGCTGTTGGTTTTTGGTTTGTTTTTGTGTTTTCACCCCGGGGGACGTATCAATAAATAAATAAACAACCCCAAAAAAACAAAGACACCTATTTAAAACCCCAAATCTATTCTTTAAATATTAATGAACCCTCTAAAGATCGTCAGTGACTGGTAAAGGTTTTAGCAGGTTTCCTTCGGACCTTTCAAGGGGCTGATGTCTTTTTTCAGCATGTGAGTCACCCTTGGGGGACGGGCCAAAAAAAAAAACAAACAACACGAGTCGCAAAAACAGTTTACGTTTTTTTTTCAGCTGAATGACACGCAATGCAAACGCCCCCTGGGGCTATCATAAGGAAGTCACATCGATCTCGCGATGTCATCAGCGAGCATCCTCGGTCATGTGATTCGTTCTAAGGCGCTGACGTCATCTCCTGCACCTTCTCCTGCACCTGCTTTAGGGCGT
>CM031604.1:85166392-85168019 GCA_018398815.1 Conus ventricosus
AGAGAGAGAGGAGATGAGAGAGAGAGAGAGAGAGAGAGAGAGAGAGAGAGAGAGAGAGAGAGAGGAGAAGAGAGAGAGAGAGAGAGAGAGAGAGAGAGAGAGAGAGAGAGAGAGAGAGAGGAGAGAGAGAGATGAGAGAGGAGAGAGAGAGAGAGAGAGGAGAGAGAGAGAGAGAGAGAGAGGAGAGAGACGAGAGAGAGAGAGGAGAGAGAGAGAGAGAGGAGAGAGAGAGGAGAGGAGAGAGAGAGGAGAGAGAGAGAGAGAGAGAGGAGAAGAGAGAAGGGGAGAGAGAGAGAGGGGGAGAGAGGAGAGAGAGAGAGGAGAGAGAGGAAAAGAGAGAGGAGAGGGGAGAGAGAGAGAGAGAGAGAGAGAGAGAGGAGAGGAGAGGGGAGAGAGAGAGGAGAGGAAAAGGGGAGAGAGAGAGAGAGAGAGAGAGTGAGAGAGAGAGGAGAGAGAGAGAGAGAGAAGAGGGGAGAGAGAGAGATGAGAGAGAGAGAGATGAGAGAGAGAGAGGAGAGAAGAGGAGAGAGAGGGGAGAGAGAAAAGAGGAGAGAGAGGAGGGGAGAGAGAAGAAGAGAGAGGAGGAGAGAGGATGAGAGAGAGAGAGAGCACACAGGCGACTGATTAAACAAGGATTGGGGCGGTGATACAAAAGCCAGGGACCAGACTGTGGCGTAATTCAAAGCACGGGCAACCAGAAACGATGTGGATTCTCTTTTTTTTTTCCATGTCGCGGCAGGCTGCAATGTTCGTTTTACTCTATGTTCACAATCTCCCATATTTTCAATGGAATGAAAATGTTGCTTAATTAAGCCTTAAGGCCTGAAAACAGCTCCTACTGCTCTTGCAGTTTCTCCATTATGACATTGTCTAGGTTTCTGTATTCATCTGTTCCTCTCCTTGTCAGTCGTGCTGATTCAGACTGGGTTATAATTTAAGATCTTATTTGCAGGTCTTCTTACTTGGGTTTTTCGTTTGACTCGCTAGGTATTCATATCTTTTTGCCTGAAGACGAGGTGCAAAAAAGGCATGTTGTTTGATTATGCTTATCTCGTCACTCTCGTTACTTAAAACTTTGTTTCGTGTTCAGTCTGTGTCGACTTTGTGTCGAAACATCACACATGCAAGGACTGTGGGGTTAGACGAAAAACAGAAGAAACGAATGGTACATCTTCATTTTAATCACACTAGTTTATGAACCATAGAGATCGCATGATCGTAACTCCACGGGGGTTTGAGTTGACACTTACGTGAGAGTCACGGAAATGATCCAATGTAGCTGGTTTCCAAAGGGAAATGCAACTTCCACTTCAGTCAATTTCAAATATTAAAATAAAATCAGAAACCTTGAAAACATCGCACTTTTATCTCATTTACTGTTTCGTGAACCATCGAAACAGCATCTACCTCAAGGTGATTAGTGACGTGACTTTTTTGTGTGTGACGCATACGATTCAGCAAAGATGCGGATTTGAAGGGAAAAAAAACTTATATCAATTCCCAAAAATTGAAATGAATTTGTAAAATGAAATAGAAGAAAGAAAAGGAACAATTGATTTCGGCCCTTATGAAAAGGTACTCAAGGGGAACAGAAATTTTTTACAAAACCCTTTTTTACCCTTTTCAG
>CM031604.1:85175619-85185619 GCA_018398815.1 Conus ventricosus
GAAGAAAGAACAGAGGACACAAATTTGATTTTCGGCGTTATTGAAAAGGTACTCCAAGGAAGAACAGATGACAAACTTTGCTTTTCAACTGTTGTTGGAAAGATTCTCCCTTTTTCTGATTTTCCCTTTCAGTTGCTAACTTTTTCCGTAACAAGAATTGTCATTTTAGTCGTACGTGTTAAGAACCCTCTTCATCACCAGCGATACCCATCACTTCAAACACTTGACAGAAAGCTGTTTCATAAACTGAACGCGGAAAGAGCAACACTGAGGAGCGGGGAGAAAGGGGATGAAGTGGAAGGGGCGGGGGGGGGGGGGAGGGAGGGGCTGGCAATCAGAAACAATTACCTTCCCATTCCACTATCTGTCTATCCGTAACAGACGTCATCTTGATCATGTCAGTAGAAAATAATCTCGGAAAATACAACAAAATGAGGGCATTTAGGGCAATGACGCGCACATACCCCCGGGAAAATTTACCCTCCTGATGTCCCAGACTGACAAAGAACACATTCCAAAAGCATTGTCCGCACAAAAATCACGTGATCTGTGTAGTCAATTCGGTGCTACTCTGGGGGTACAAGAGCACGCTGATTTGAAGAAAAAGCACTTGGACTCGATTCTAAATGAGCACTTTCTTTTAGTAACATCAATATGCATTTTAATAAAGTTATCCAAATGATATGTATTACGCAAGTCTAACCAAATGATATGTAACGCACGACATCTGTATAGGAATATGTACCATCACAACAATTAGAACATACATTATTTATCTTTGAACTCTCAGCGATGCATGTAACACGGACTGTACACCAGATATTAGATGTACCTGTGCTCTTTTGACCCTCAGCTACTGAACCAGGAGATGAGAGAGACAACGAATACTGACTTTTTTTTCTTCTTTTTTTTTTTTTTTTTTACATTTTTCATCCCCAAATTCTCACCTTTTTATCCGTTTTCGACTTTCACACAAAGTGTGGCATAGCCCACACACTGCTTTTCCTGGGAACTCCAGGTAATTACCTCATACAATATCCCCAGTTTCATGTGTCGGGCCGATAATCCATAATCTCTTACATAACATATAATAAACAAAAAAAAAACAATCACCGTCATTGTCACCAAGAATACCCCAATACACAATCCTAAAAATTGAAAAATGAAAAAAACATCATAGTTGTCATCATTTTCGTCACCATGTTCACTGAAGATCACATTGGACAAACATTTTTCTATGAAGATGAAGGATTTCCAGAGCAAGGGAGGGAGGGAGGGGTGGGTAAAGGAGAGCTTCGGAAGAGGAGGAAGTAGAGGGGGGAGTGGTTAGGGGAATAACATGTTTTTCCCCGAAAATGGACAGTGAGATTCTGACGCGGGGATATACTTCTCAGTGAATTGCACGGCGTTTCCCTCTGTGACAGTACACCGAGTCCGTGCACTGACTCGAACATTACAAACCCCCCCCCCCCCACCCCCACCCACCCACCCCCCCAGTGTCTGCCCGGGGAAGTATGATATGACCGTGCACAGTGGGAATGGGTTCCCGCTGGACACTGGCATCTTCTGTCATCGTGTTTTCTCAAAAACGTAGCACAGGATACAATATATTCAGGGAGTATTCTTGCAGAACAATTCACAGACTTGTCGTGAATGTATTACACGTCTATAACAATCCATAAATATATCCTGGTGGTGCATCTCTGAACCACAATGTACCTTATGTCGTGAAAATGCACTCATCCCAAGTGTAGCAATGTCATTCTCCATCTCCACTGTAGCGATCTCATTCTCCATCTCTACTGTAGCAATGTTATTCTCCATCTCTCCATCTCTACTGTAACAATGTTATTCTCCATCTCTACTGTAGCAATGTCATTCTCCATCTCCACTGTAACGATGTCAATCTCCATCTCCACTGTAGCGATGTCAATCTCCATCTCCACTGTAACGATGTCAAACTCCATCTCCACTGTAGCAATGTTATTCTCCATCTCCACTGTAGCGATGTCATTCTCCATCTCCACTGTAGCGATGTCAATCTCCATCTCCACTGTAACAATGTCAATCTCCATCTCCACTGCAGCGATGTCATTCTCCATCTCCACTGTAGCAATGTCATTCTCCATCTCCACTGTAGCAATGTCAATCTCCATCTCCACTGTAGCAATGCCAATCTCCATCTCCACTGTAGCGATGTCAATCTCCATCTCCACTGTAGCAGTGTCATTCTCCATCTCCACTGTAGCGATGTCAATCTCCATCTCCACTGTAGCGAAGTCATTCTCCATCTCCACTGTAGCAATGTCATCCTCCATCTCCACTGTAGCGATGTCATTCTCCATCTCCACTGTAGCAATGCATTTCGCGCACCTCTGCCCGAAAGTTGTAGTTCCGTATCACAGCTCATATTTTTTCCCCAGGGAAAGCACATCCTTTTAACAAAATGCCCATAGGCAATGCATCTCCTGGTTTTAAAATACATCTGATTTTTTTTTAAACAAAAAGGTTAATCTCTCTTGCTTCAGGGTACATAAATATAAATCTTGACGTTTATTTCTTTTCAGTATTATCAGACAGATTAAAAACGGAGAAAACAAACAGACAGAAATCTTGCCACGTTGTTTATAGCCCAGTCTCCTGCACATCTTGTTTATAGCCCAGTCCCCTACACATGTTGTTTACAGCCCAGTCTCCTTACACATGTTTATAGCCCAGTCCCCTACACTGTTGTTCACGCCGTCTCCTACACATGTTGTTCACGCCCAGTCTCCTACACATGTGTTTACAGCCAGTCTCCTACACATGTTTTAAGCCAGTCTCCTACACAGTTGTTCACACCCCAGTCTCCTACACATGTTTTTCACCCCCAGTCTCCTACACAGGTTTTTTCACAGCCCAGTCTCCTACACATGTTGTTCACAGCCCAGTCTCCTACACAGGTGTTCACAGCCCAGTCTCCTACACAGGTTTTTTCACGCCCAGTCTCCTACACGGGTTGTTCAAGCCCAGTCCTACCCCTGTTTTCTACCCCAGTCCCCTACACATGTTGTTCAAGCCCAGTCTCCTACACATGTTGTTCACAGCCCAGTCTCCTACACATGTTGTTTACAGCCGTCTCCTACACATGTTTATAGCCAGTCTCCTACACATGTTGTTCACGCCCAGTCTCCTACACATGTTGTTAAGCCCAGTCTCCTCACATGTTGTTCACAAGCCCAGTCTCCTGACATGTTTTTTATAGCCAGTTTTCCTACACATGTTTTTCATAGCCCAGTTCCTACCATGTTTTTTCACAGCCAGTCTCCAAACCATGTTGTTCATAGCCCGTCCCCATACACATGTTGTTTATAGCCCAGTCTCCTACACATGTTGTTCACAGCCCAGTCTCCTACACATGTTTCACAGCCCAGTCTCCTACACATGTTGTTATAGCGTCTCCTACACATGGTTTTTTTTGCCCAGTCTCCTACACATGTTTATAGCCCAGTATCCTACACATGTTGTTTATAGCCAGTCTCCTACACATGTTGTTAAGCCCAGTCCCCTACACATGTTGTTATAGCCCAGTTCCTACACATGGTTTTTATAGCCCAGTCTCCTACACATGTTTATAGCCCAGTCTCCTACAGTGTTGTTTATACCCCAGTCTCCTTTACACATGTTTATAGCCAGTCTCCTGCACATGTTGTTTTACCCCAGTCTCTACAAATGTTTTTTATAGCTCAGTCTCCTACACATGTTTATAGCCCAGTCTCCTACACACGTTTATGCCCAGTCTCCTACACATGTTTTTTAAGCCCAGTCTCCTACACATGTTTATAGCCCAGTCTCCTCCCACATGTTGTTTATAGCCCAGGTCTCCTACACATTTTTTTAAAACTCAGTCTCCTACACATGTTGTTCACAGCCCTTTTCTCCTGAAATTGTTTATAGCCAGTCTCCTCAATGTTGTCAAAGCCCAGTCTCCTGCACATGTTGTTTATAGCCAGTCTCCTACACATTTTTTTATAACTCAGTCTCCTACACATGTTGTTTTTGCCCGTCTTACACTGTTTATAGACCAGTCTGCTACAATGTTGTTTATAACTCAGTCTCCTACAATGTTGTTTATAGCCCAGTCTCCTACACTGTTGTTTATAGCCCAGTCTCCTAACATTTTTTTTCATAGCCCGTCTCTACACATGTTGTTTATAACTCAGTCTCCTACACTGTTGTTATACCCCAGTCTCCGACACATGGTTTTTTTAAACCCAGTCTCCTAAACATGTTGTTCACAGCCCAGTCTCCTACACATGTTGTTTATAGCCCAGTTCCTACACATGTTGTTTATAGCCCAGTACCCTACACATGTTGTTTTTTACCCCAGTCCCCTGCACATGTTGTTTATGCCCAGTCTCCTACACATGTGTTTATTAGCCCAGTCTCCTAAACTGTTGTTTATAGCCCAGTCTCCTAAACATTTTGTTTATAGCCCAGTCTCTAAACATGTTGTTTTTTAGCCCGTCTCCTCACATGTTGTTATAGCCCAGTCCCCTTACACATGTTGTTTATAGCCCAGTCTCCTAAATTTGTTTATAGCCCAGTCCCCTACAATGTTGTTCACAGCCAGTCTCCTAAACATGTTGTTCTTTCCCCAGTCTCATGTTGTTTATAGCCAGTCTCCTACACGTTCTTCATAGCCGTCTCCTACACATGTTGTTCATAGCCCAGTCCCCTAACATGTTGTTTATTAGCCCAGTCTCCTACACTTTTGTTCATAGCCCGTCTGCTACACATGTTGTTTATAACTCGTCCCCTACACATGTTTTTCACAGCCACAGTCTCCTACACATTTTGGGTTATAGCCCAGTTCCTACACATGTTGTTTATAGCCCAGTCTCCTAAACATGTTGTTCACAGCCCAGTTCCTACAAATGTTGTTTATACCCCAGTCTCCAAACACATGTTGTTTAAAAGCCCAGTTCTACACATGTTGTTTATAGCCCAGTTTTCCTACACATGGTTTTTATAGCCAGTCTCCTACACATGTTGTTCACAGCCCAGTCTCCTACAATGTTGTTCACAGCCCAGTCCCCCTACACATGTTGTTCACAGCCCAGCTCCTACAACATGTTGTTCACAGCCCAGTCTCCTACACATGTTGTTCATAGCCCAGTTTCCTACACATGTTGTTTATAGCCCGGGTCTCCTAACATGTTGTTTATACCCCAGTCCCCTTTACACATGGTTTTTTTAGCCCAGTATCTACACATGTTGTTCATAGCCCGTCTCCTACACATGTTGTTTATAGCCCAGTCTCCTACACTGTTGTTCAAAACCCCAGTCGCTACACATGTTGTTTATACCCCAGTCTCCTAACATGTTGTTTTAGCCCAGTCTCTACACATGTTGTTTATAGCCCAGTCTCCTCCAAGTCCTCCCTCAGGGCCACAAGCATTTTAAAATCAGAAATATAAGTTTTAAAAAAGCGACAGTTTTGCTGAGTTAATATTCAAATACTGAATTCCAGTCAGATCAGGAGAAAGAAAAAAGAACTGTTCAAACGCTATTGTATGCGAATAAACTAGAAGTCCAAAACTTGTGCATATGACTTTTTTTTTAAGAAACATGAACTATATGAAAAGAAAGCACGATTTGCGTTTCTGTCTTAACAGTTTTCTTTTTCTTTTTCATCCTAAGACTAAAAATCCACAACCAAATCATGTCCAGACACTAAAGATCGATTTGAAAACCAAATTATCACAAAACCCCACGTTTCTGACATATCGAAGGAAAAAATAATCATATTTCAAAAAAAAAAAAAAAAAAAGAAGTACAATCAAACCAGGTGGAACATCTCTGAACAAGGCCTGGAAAAAAAAAGGGGGGGGGGGGGGGGAGGACAATCACAGCAGGTGGAACATCTCTGAACAAAACCCTGCCACCTTCATCAAAAATGTTGTGACTGCTATGACCCGGCGACGGAGGAATGATCCGCCCAGCTTAAACGAACACTTCTTGAAAAGAAATGCTGCTTTAGAAAACAACCCACACATTGTCAAGGGCTGATTATGGCAATTTCGGGTTTGTTCTTGTAAATAGCAGTCACTCTAAGGTCAGCTTCCATCACGACCTTTTCGCAAATACTTCACATCCCGCAAGCCACGGTCTGCGCGGCTGGTGATCGATTTGCAGCTGGAAACAGGTAAGCTTATTGTCTGAAAACCACTGGCGAGTTTTACATACCAAACCCGAAGTAGAACATTACAACTCAGAAAGTTGATCGCACACTGTGCAATGTTTCATAGAAAAGAATCCAGTTATAAGAGAAAACCCCCAAATATGGGCACCAAACCTGTTAGGACACACCCCTCTCGTGTTACACTGTTCTCGTGGGTAACTTTGGAAAGTTTTTGAGCTGCATTTTGTTTTTGTAAACGCAATACACAAGATATCTTTTATAGGAATATAGACCTGTACAAAACAAAAACTCCAGATTATGTTCGGAATGTATTTCGTGTAACAAAATACATTATCCTGTGGAATGCCCTTCAAAATTCTCTCTCTCTCTCTCTTCTCCCCTCTCTCTCTCTTCTCTCTCTCTCTCTCTTCTCTCTCTATGTGAATACGTTATTTAGAAAACGCATTACAAGATAACCACGTCTAAAGCAAGAACGCACCCGGAAAATGTAAAAAACAAAAAGTTGCTACACGAAGTTGTGAAAACTGAGGGGGTTGACTGAGCAGTAGCAAATAAAATGAGTACGCAACATAACTCTTTTAATGAAAACTCTATAAGCAGCAACAAAAATGAGTAAACTGAGTCAATTATATAAAGTACAAAAAACAAAAATATTAAATCGAAAGCACTGCAGAGAAAATTTCATAACGGAGTATTACGTTTTTTCATCGCTGTTTTTTTTTCTTAAAAGCCGTATGTTTCTGCTTCTCATGTCTGAGTCTAAACAGAAGAAATTCAGGAATGACACACCAACGGTTTTGGACAAACAGAAAATGCGTTTTAAAAGCAGACCCCAAAAAAGAATATCAATCTGTTTGCATTGTTACTTGATGACCACTTCTCTCTCTCCCCCCCCCCCCCCCCCCCCCCCCCCCCCCTCTTCTCTCTCTCTCTCTCTCTCTCTCTCTCTCTCAGTTTCATGAATCTAACTAGACATCCCTCCACACTACTGAAATTATGATTTCCCGTACACCGGTCGTTTCGATTTATGATTAGGCCCACCATCCAAATGCTTGAATTCCAAAGAAGACCCATAATCCGAATCTATTGCCAGTTTGGATGAAATGTAGCCTGTATCTTCAAGTAACCCACACGGAGCTCTGTCCCTCTCTAAACTAACTTTCTTCTGAGAAACTGTGAAAGATTTCAGACAACCTTGAGTCACGAATCGGGTGTTGTTCTACGTTGCTAAATGCCATGGAGCAGCTTTCAAAAGACGTTACGAGTATAATGTTAATGAAATAAACATTTTTACACACACACACACACACACACCACACACACACACACACACACACAACACACACATCTATACCTTCAGAAAATTGTATACAGCCAAGGAGCAGCATGTGAGACCTTATCCAAATGTATGACTAGGAAAGGATGTGGTCTTGCAGGACAGGTAAACGCTCACGAAAAGTAAGTACAACGTGTTGTCTTTAACCGAAACAAGGGCTTCACAAATCTATTCGCACAGTTTTTAAAAAAAAGGCTAGTCATACATGTTTAAAACGCCATTATATAAAAACAAACACAAATGCTGATAATTTCTTAACTTAAAAAGACAGAAGAGCAAAGATACCTGCGCTTTTGCCTATGTCACTGGTGAAATTGAACTAAATCACATTGAAAGTAAGCCTTCCTCACACAAGATAGAAAGCCCGTAAATACGTTAACATATAAAGAACTTTTTTCATAGCGAAATGTTGCAAGCGAACAGCATCTCAAAGTTCATTTTCAAATGTGCGTAATCAACAATTTCAGAGCATTGAAGACTCTACATAGAACAAATAAAAGATAATCGAAAAGTTGCCTCTTTTTTCATAAGGCAAGGAACCTGTTATTTTCCTTTTAATTTCTTTGTACTGGCCAACAGCGCTAAACTGAGTACTGTCGTATACTGTATTATGTATACACGTGCTTTTCAAATAAACCTAGAGCATTTTGTTGATTTCACGTTACTTCTTGTTATGCCAAATATATAAATCCCATGTGGCAAGAATACTCTCTCATTTATTTATTTTCAAAAGGACGTCATTAAAAATGTTTCATCACCATAAATTGCTATACATTTCTTTTTGCCATGCGCAGTCCTAAATACAGCCAGGAGAAGACAACTCAACATGACGACTTGCAGCTCCCCTCCATGTCTATGAACAGAGGGTGGGAGGGTGGCTTACCCATATTTCTATCTTATGAAACACGTGTTGTAAGCAAATGTCACTTAAATATGGTTGACAATATTTGCTTGAACTCAGATCAGAGGCCACCTTGTAAATGCGACGTAAAAATGCATATTCCAACGGTGTAAATAACGATAGTCTACAACACCACACACACACACACACACACACACACCATAAAGTGTGGGGAAAAGCCATTATCATGTTCAGGGAGGCGTAGACAAATAAAAGCGAAGCAAAAGACATATCAGTGAACACACACAACACAAGAGCAGCTAAATAAAAAGAGTGAAATAAAAAAAAAACTCTACAAAATTAAAAAAAAAACAACTGCTGAACACACAACAGCAGCTAAATAAAAAAGAGTGAAATAAAAAAAAACTCTACAAAATTTAAAAAAACCCTGCTGAACAAACCGAAAAGGGAAACTGAACATCCGGGCATGAGTTTCCAACAGAACGGAGACCTGAACAGCCTTGGCTTCCATTGTTCATGTGTGGCCAGTAGACATCATCGTCCGAACTGACACCGCTGACCTATGCACGCAATGCAGAGTGGTCAACACACAACAGAGCAACACAACACGCTTGATTCGAGTAGACTGGGGTCTTCAATACCTCCTCCTTCAACAAGGATACGTTCCTTTGCCGTCTCTCTGCGCAACCTTGGGGCGTGTTGAATCCATTCAACATCACCTTGCCGGCTACACAGCTCACGCTCAATCGTCCACGCGCCACCTTTGAAAAGTTGGGTGGGCATTGTTTGAACGAGAGAAAAACGAAACAACAACAAAATAATACTGGTGCCGTTCCCTCCATTCTTGCAATGTGAACAAGAACACACCCCTACTTTCTTGCAATGTGAAGAACACACCCTACTTTCTTGCAATGTGAAGAACACACCCCTACTTTTTGTTGTTGCTTTTTACTTATTGTCCTTCCGACAGTGAACGGTTTCGTCCTGACTTTCATCCATCTTGTGGAAACGGAGTGGTGAACTGAATGTAGACAGGTCTGTGCACCGTGCATGTGAATGAAGTGTTCAAATCTGCTGTCGATCTGCTGTCGATGCAGGCTCTGTTTATATGGGGTGTGTCAGCACATGGTAGGATTCACTACATTCTGGTGTACACATATCTTCTCCCAGTCACGTGCCGTCAAGTCAGTCTTCCACATGTCTGACCAAGCCATTATTTAACACGTTGTAAGAGAACAAAAACTGATCACCGTACAACTGGTCAGACTGAAGATGGTTCAACGAAGCGAAAACCACACACAGGATGGGTTTGTCCCTATTATGCTGCTCCTGTTTCTGGACAACAGACAAAGTGAGGCAACAACTCCACACTGTTGAGATGTTCATGGTCTCCACACTGTTGAGATGTTCATGGACTCTATACTGTTGAGATGTTCATGGTCTTTTTACTGTTGAGACGTTCACGTTCTCTGCACTGTTGAGATGTTCATGGACTGTAAACTCTACATTGATGAGATGTTCCTAAACTCTACATTCTACACTGTTGAAATTTCATGGTCTCTACACTGTTGAGATGTTCATGGTCTCTACACTGTTGAGATGTTCATGGTCTCTACAC
>CM031604.1:85190619-85208119 GCA_018398815.1 Conus ventricosus
TCCTTGATGGAACCCACGGTGACCGTCTGCGACTTGATGGCGTCAAACACCTGCAGCGGAGAGGAGAGAGGTGTGTTTGAGTGGGAGGGGGATAGCAGAAAAGTGTGGTTGTGTTGACAGTGAAAACTGGAGAACTTGAAAGATTTAATTTCTTTATAACATTCAATAATCAAGAATTACAGCGTGCAGCATTGAAAACATTCTTGTTTCTCTCTCTTTTAAACAAAAAAAGAAAGTTTGCATTCTTACCACATCCATACAAGGAGTAATATCTACCTTTGAAGGGGTGGGAGGGGTGGTGGAGACAAAGACTGGAAGACTTTCTGTTCGATTGTTTATATTTGTACACACACACGCACACGCACACGCACACGCACACACACACACACACACGCGCGTGCGCACACAACACACACACACACACACACACACACACACACACACACACACCACACACAATGTTCTCGTGTACACTTGAAGAGGCACGCAAAGAAGACGAAAGGACGACGTGAGAGAGAGAGAGAGAGAGAGAGAGAGAGAGAGAGAGAGAGAGAGAGAGAGAGAGAGGGAGAGAGAGAGAGAGAGAGAGAGAGAGAGAGAGAGAGAGGAGATCTGTCACAGCTCCCACACGTCTGACAGAGTAAGACTTCTATCTGTGCAAATCTCCAAGAACATAACTACCTATAATCGTAGTGAATAATCAGAAAGACTCGTGACTCTGTTCACTGAACAACTGACAGACAAACCATTTTTTTTCTGACCTGGTTGCAAATTGAGGTGACTGCAGGCAGAAATTGAAATAAATTCTAAAAGGTAACTGAAATAACTCCTCCAATTAACATGGACAAACGAATTAAAAAAACAAAACGTGACGTGTTTCGACCTCCTAGGTCTTCTTCAGGCAAGATAAACAACAGTCAGGACAACAAAAATAAAGAACGAGCACTTCGCTTCTCATATTCGGCGCAGGGCGGGCGTCGAAACGCGTCGTGTTTTGGTTTTTTTTTGGTCTTGTAATTCGTTTGTCCAAGTTAATTGGCGGGGTCATTTCTGATGCTTTTTAAAATGTCTACACCACCTAGTTAGTTAAAGTCATGATTAACTGCCTAACACAGCAGCGTGGCTTACTGACCTCTGTGGCGTACTTCTGGGAGCGGAGGAAGGGGCAGGGGAAGGCATCCTCACAGATCTGGGCGCCCGCCTGGGCCAACCCGAAGCCATGGCCTGCACGGCGTTCATCACGTGCTTCACCCGCTGGTCCGACAGCATCGAGTCCACCTGAGGCATCACAGGACAGGCAGCAAGACGTGATGAAGGTTACAGACACAAGTGAGTGAGTTGACCGGGAAAAAAAAAACGGTTTCATATATCTGCGTTTAAAAGAAAGAATGATACGCTGTGTGGTTTACGTTGTAAGCTTCTTTAATTGTTAACCATTTGCGTAGTAGGCTGTTGTTGTTGTTGTTGTTGTCGTACCCTGGCTAAAAGACTCCAGGGATCATCCGAACAGCCGAAGTATTTGAACACTATGGCACAAATGCATCAGCTGGGGATGAGAACATTACGTGTGTGACCGTTTTTGATTACCCCGCCACATGGGCAGCCACACTCCGACTTCGGGGGATTTGGGAGACTGATAATGTTATGCTAGGAGCTTGTCACGACTGAAGACAATCCCCACATAACTATGCAGAGCATAACGTAGTAGGTCAGTTGTCTTCTTCTTTTGTTTTCATTTTACACTCTTGTGTGAGTTATGACGAATACTGTGTGTGTGTGTGTGTGTGTGTGTGTGTGTGTGTGTGTGTGTGTGTGTGTGTGTGTGTGTGTAGTTTTGTGTCCTACCGGTGTGTGCCACTTACGTGCTGAAATATCTAAGCACTGTCTTCTTTTTGGCGCATCTGTAATTTTTCAACTCGTTTGATCAAAATTCGATCTAAAAAAAAATACAGATATGAGTGAGCTCGCGTATGTATGCGAGGGCGAGAGCACCCACGAACATGCACATACGTGAGTGTACACACAAATGCACTCGCACGCGAATATACGCTAGGTCAAGGCACGTGCATATGCTCACATGACACAGAAACGAGACCAGCCCAAGAAAGAGATTCCCACCTAACCTAAGCCGATCCAGTACAGGGACTTAAACCTTCTTTGTGATGATTTCGATTGCTTGCTCTCTCTCTCTCTCTCTCTCTCTCTCTCTCTCTCTCTCTCCTCTCTCTCTCTCTCACACACACACACACAAACACATACACACACACACACACACACACACACACACACACACACACACACACACACACACACTGACTGACTGACTGACCGACCGACTGAAACCAATTTATTGTCAGATTAACCAATGGTTGTACTGACATTTAAGAAAACATTATGAACAGAATGTCAACACACGCACACGCACACGCACACGCACACGCACACACACACACACACACTCACACACACACACACACACACACACACATCAATACACAATGTACCAAGCGAACAACACACAGTTTTACCAATGTATTCAACCAGGCCAAACACAGCCCCATCTCTCCCTCACAATCTGCGTGCCTCAATCTGTCCTCTCCTCCCTCCCCCCCCCCCCCCACTCCCCTCTCTCTCTCTCTCTCTCTCTCCTCTCTCTCTCTCTTCTCTTCTCTCTCTCTCCCTCTGTCTCTGTCTTTCTCTCCCTCTCTCTCCTTCTCTGTCCCTCTTTGTCTGTCTGTCTGTCTGTCTGTCTGTCTGTCTGTCTGTCTGTCTGTCTCTCTCTCTCTCTCTCTCTCTCTCTCTCTCTCTCTCTTGCCCCTCCCCCCCTCTCTCTCTCTCTCTCCCTCACCTGCTGGGCGGACAGACGAGTGTTGCTGTCGCAGTTCCTGGTGAAGATGTTGTTGAAGCCTCCGGGGGTGTTGCAGTCGAAGATGTGCTGCCAGAACTCGGAGAACCACGGGTTGACGTCGTCCTCACGGGGCCGCTTCTCCAGCAGCCGCGTCCTCAACGACTCTTCCACGGCTGGGTCGATGTACGTGTTGTCCACCTGGGGTCAGCCGCCACAATGAACAGTAAGACGCCGTGTAGCATCACTAATTAAGGGGGAAAACGCGTTCAACAGAAGATTCAGTCATTCATTTATTTATTAATTCAATCATTCATTGGTTCAATCATTCATTCATTCATTACTTATTCATTCATTCATTCAACACTCTGGCGGAGAAGACTCAACGAATCAATAGTTCATTCAGTCGTCGAGTCCTGTACCATTCGTCCGTACACTCGTTCATTATTTCATAGGTTTTATCATTTGAATTAATTCGTTCGTTGATTCATCCATTCCCACTCTTGTCGTCTTGTGCTCTACGTAAAGCAAAGTGGAACGGTGATCAGACGTGCCGTGCAAAGCCGTGGTCTCCGAGTCAAAGTCATGATGTACTCTTGATCCAACGTAACTTGAAAGTGATGGAGCCCATGGTTCAGGTGTTGAAGCAAACAGTGACGGGTTTTATACATCCAAGAGTTGAGGTAAAAGTAATGTATTCTCCATCCCATTACTTACACTAAACGTACTGTTTCTATAGTCATGGAACCTTTAGCCCAACCATTAAAAGGTAACGTCTCTTCTGTCCAAAATGATCATTTTGAAGGTGGTGGATTTTACGCTCTAAATATTACCTTAAAGATTATGGGTCCTGTGCCCCATGTACTATTATCTTTCAGATGAAGGATCCTATGCTCCATGTGTTATGGTCAAGAGGATGTATCCCGTTGTTGGAACCTATGCCCGAATGTTACCTTTAAAAACATGGATCTAATGCTCCACGAGTTACCTTCAAGGTGATGGACCCCTATGCCCCAAGTGTTACCTTATAGGTAATGGACCCTATGCCCCAAGTGTTACCCTTAAGGTGATGATCCTATGCCCCAAGTGTTACCTTCAAGGTGATGGACCCTATGCCCTAAGTGTTACCTTCAAGTTGATGGACCCTATGCCCTATGTGTTACCTTCAAGGTGATGGACCCTATGCCCCAAGTGTTACCTTCAAGGTGATGGACCCTATGCCCTATGTGTTACCTCCAAGGTGATGGACCCTATGCCCTATGTGTTACCTTCAAGGTGATGGACCCTATGCCCTATGTGTTACCTTCAAGGTGATGGACCCTATGCCCCAAGTGTTACCTTCAAGGTGATGGACCCTATGCCCCAAGTGTTACCTTAAAGGTGATGGACCCTATGCCCTATGTGTTACCTTCAAGGTGACGGACCCTATGCCCCAAGTGTTACCTTCAAGGTGATGGACCCTATGCCCCAAGTGTTACCTTCAAGGTGATGGACCCTATGCCCCAAGTGTTACCATAAAAGTGATGGACCCTATGCCCCAAGTGTTACCTTCAAGGTGATGGACCCTATGCCCCAAGTGTTACCTTAAAAGTGAAGGACCCTATGCCCCAAGTGTTACCTTCAAGGTGATGGACCCTATGCCCCAAGTGTTACCTTCAAGGTGATGGACCCTATGCCCCAAGTGTTACCTTAAAAGTGAAGGACCCTATGCCCCAAGTGTTACCTTCAAGGTGATGGACCCTATGCCCTATGTGTTACCTTCAAGGTGATGGACCCTATGCCCCAAGTGTTACCTTAAAAGTGATGGACCCTATGCCCCAAGTGTTACCTTAAAAGTGATGGACACTATGCCCCAAAGTGTTACCTTAAAAGTGATGGACCCTATGCCCCAAGTGTTACCTTAAAAGTGATGGACCCCCGGGCCGCTTTCTGGCCGGCAGCCAGCACGTCGTTCTTGGTGCCCCAGTCCTCGCTGGCGATGAAGACCAGGCTGCCCTGTTCGTTGCGGGACTCGATCAGCCTCAGGAAGTCCGCCATCCGGCTGTCGATGCCGAAGAAGACCACCACCTGCAACAACGTGGAGTAGATCTTTGGTTATTCTTGTCAGCGGATTTTTCACACACACACACACATACATACACACGTAAGTGCACGCACGCACGTGCGTGCGCACGCACACACACGCGCACGCACACACACACACACACACACACACACACACACACACACACACACACACAACCAAACACACACACACACACACAACCACACACACACACACACACACACACACACACACACACACACACTTACCACATCCACCCTCTACATCTCCTACTCGATAAAAACAAACAGCAGTCTGTTACCTTGACTTTCTGTTTGATGAGCGTGACGAAGGCGTCATACAACTGGGACTCGTCCATGTTGGTGGGGTTGACAGAGATGGCCACCGGGGTGGCCACACACACCCCGCGCTCATTGGCCACCCGTTTAAAGGCCAGCGCTCCTTTGGTGCCGTAGTTGTTGGACACGTAGAGAAGGCCCACGTACTGCCATTCCATGGCCAGGATCAGCTGTGAGATGATTGAAAAAGACACACAAACATTAACTGAGGGGCGAAAGAAAAGGACACACCAACATCAACTGAGGGGCGAAAGAAAAGGACACACCAACATCAACTGAGGGGCGAAAGAAAAGGACACAACAACATCAACTGAGGGGCGAAAGAAAAGGACACACAAACATTAACTGAGGGGCGAAAGAAAAGGACACACCAACATCAACTGAGGGGCGAAAGAAAAGGACACACCAACATCAACTGAGGGGCGAAAGAAAAGGACAAACCAACATCAACTGAGGGGCGAAAGAAAAGGGCAAACCAACACCAACTGAGGGGCAACAGAAAAGGACAAACCAACATTAACTGAGGGGCAACAGAAAAGGGCAAACCAACATCAACTGGGGGGTACAAACCAACATCAGCTGAGGGGCAACAGAAAAGGGCAAACCAACATCAACTGAGGGGCAACAGAAAAGGACAAACCAACATTAACTGAGGGGCGAAAGAAAAGGGCAAACCAACATCAACTGGGGAGTACAAACCAACATCAACTAAAGGGCAACAGAAAAGGACAAACCAACATCAACTGAGGGGCAACAGAAAACGACAAACCAACACAGACTGAGGGGCAACAGAAAAGGACACACCAACATCAACTGTGTGGCCAAAGAAAATGGCAAACCAACATCAACTGGGGGGGTACAAACCAACATCAACTAAAGGGCAACAGAAAAGGACAAACCAACATCAACTGAGGGGCAACAGAAAACGACAAACCAACACAGACTGAGGGGCAACAGAAAAGGACACACCAACATCAACTGAGGGGCAACAGAAAACGACAAACCAACACAGACTGAGGGGCAACAGAAAAGGACACATCAACATCAACTGGGGGGCAACAGAAAAGAACACACCAACATCAACTGAGGGGCAACAGAAAAGGACAAACCAACATCAACTGGGGGTACAAACCAACATCAACTGAGGGGCAACAGAAAAGGACAAACCAACATCAACTGAGGGGCAACAGAAAAGGACAAACCAACATCAACTGTGGGGCAACAGAAAAGGACAAACCAACATCAACTGGGGGGTACAAACCAACATCAACTGAGGGGCAACAGAAAAGGACAAACCAACATCAACTGGGGGGTACAAACCAACATCAACTGGGGGGCAACAGAAAAGAACACACCAACATCAACTGAGGGGCAACAGAAAAGGACAAACCAACATCAACTGGGGGGTACAAACCAACATCAACTGAGGGGCAACAGAAAAGGACAAACCAACATCAACTGAGGGGCAACAGAAAAGGACAAACCAACATCAACTGTGGGGCAACAGAAAAGGACAAACCAACATCAACTGGGGGGTACAAACCAACATCAACTGAGGGGCAACAGAAAAGGACAAACCAACATCAACTGGGGGGTACAAACCAACATCAACTGAGGGGCAACAGAAAAGGACAAACCAACATCAACTGGGGGTACAAACCAACATCAACTGAGGGGCAACAGAAAAGAACACACCAACATCAACTGAGTGGCAACAGAAAAGGACAAACCAACATCAACTGGGGGGGACAAACCAACATCAACTGAGGGGCAACAGAAAAGGACAAACCAACATCAACTGAGGGGCAACAGAAAAGGGCAAACCAACATCAACTGAGGGGTACAAACCAACATCAACTGAGGGGCAACAGAAAAGGACAAACCAACATCAACTGAGGGGCAACAGAAAAGGACAAACCAACATCAACTGTGGGGCCAAAGAAAAGGACACACTAACATCAACTGAGGGGTAAAAGAAAAGGACACACCAACATGAATCCGAGGAAACCATCCTTAATTCATGCTGGACGTTCAATGCCTATGGAGAACGTGATACACAATTATGACAATGCCCTCTTGATCCCCATGAGAAATGTTAGTTTCAAAGTGTGTGACAATGCCCTCTTGATCCCCATGAGAAATGTTAGTTTCAAAGTGTGGGTAACCGCTGGCGGAAACTGAAACAAACTTAAAAGAAAAATTACAATACAGCCGAAAGAAAGAGACAAACAAATTACGAGACAAAACACGGCGCGTTTCGACCTCTTTGGTCTTCTTCAGGCAAGCCAAACAACACTGAAGACAATGAAAACGGAGAACAATCAATCACGCCTCAAACTCGGCTCAAAATTGCGCCCAATTTCAGATGTGTGATCGTTCGTTCTCGCAATTCTGCTCCCGGTTTGAAGAGATATGGGATTGTTTCTTCTGAGATTTCATTGTCTTCACTGTTGTTTGTTTTGCCCAAAGAAGGCCAAAGAGGTCGAAACGCGCCGAGTTTTGTCTCATGAGAAAAGATAATCTATTGGCGGGAAGCTGTTTTCTGAAATTCTTTCTGTGGGCGGATTATCTTCTCTTGCGGGTATAAACGTTGGATATTACCCAGTTTTATCCAAAGGACCAACATATATACACACACACACGCAAGCACGCATACACACACACACACACACACACACACACACACACACACACACACACACACACACACACACACAAGCCTCAAACTGACGACAGTTCAGACAGTTCGAAAGTCTTTTCTTACAATCAATTCATCACTATGTGTGTTTTTCCATTAGAACTTTACATGGATGTAACAGCAAGGAATGCTTCCTAAATCTAACCAAATAAATGCAACCGAGAAGTGGTAGTAGACACAATTCATCCTGTAAAGATACTGCCCACAAAACCCATCTTACCTGAGTTTGCAGTCTGGCATTGCGAGTTCGAATCACATCACAAATTGACATTTTTGCTGCCCACTTTATTGTGTTGTTGTTGTTGTTCTGGTGGCATGAGTATTGCCCTCACCCCCTCCTCCCCCTTTCCCCACTCTCCCAGGATGGTTCTTGTGTAAGAAGAACTCAACAGTGGCACCGCACCACACCACACCACAGTGGTGTGCCGTTTGCATACAGACCACTCCTTTAACACCTACTCTTATCTTTTGAATGGTGAAGAAGCTCCGTGGTGCATTTCCATGTCATGCACTACTCACACTGAAACACATTCTTTTACAGTGTTGGGACTTGCATGATGTGAGACGTAAACATTTTACAACAGACTCCACGAAAGCCTTGTTCAGAGATGTCCCACCTGATGTGATCTGTGAATTTCTGAAAGAAAGCAACATTTTTCATCTGATTTAAGATTTTACAGGAAAAAAAAAGATTTTTAACAAAATTTCCGGTGCGTTTTAAGTGTATTTTACAGGGTTGCGAGAATGAGTTTCCTTTGTTTGTTTTGTTTTAATCATGACTTGTGAGTTGACTTCAACGTGGTGACAGCCCTGGTATGGCCCTTTGAGGTCGGCAGGGCTATAAGCAACATTGCGTTAGCTTACCTTACAGACCACACCACTACCCGTTCCCCTCTTTTCTGCAACGGGTTATCCCCCGTTGTGACGTGGAACAAAGGGTGGGCGTGGACGTTTTAATTAAACCTGTATGGCCCACTGGCCCACTAGCCAACCAACCCGTCTTACCTCTGTCATGGCAATGGCCTGCTCCTCGTCGCTGGGCACAGTGCGCAGAAAGAACGGGTAGGTGATGGTATCGTCCAGGTCGGGGGAGGAAGCGGCGTAGGAGATGGTAGGGATACGCTGGGGGGTGTTGAAGCTGGCCACGGCCAGGGTGCAGTCACTGGACAGACTGCCCACCATCCCCACCACCCGGTCCTCGGGCACACACACCTCGAACAGACCCTGTCCGGACAGGCCACACGCCTCCATTAGGATTTTGCGCACAAACGCTTTAGAATCCATGCGAGCATTTGGGGCCTACCCTGAATTTGAGCCAGCGTTTACAAACTGATTCCATGTAAAGAACAACTCCCCACCAATTATTTCCCTTGTTTTTAGGGGGGGGGGGGATTTTCACCGATGAAATCACAATCTTCAAATACATGACCTTTCCTTTAGTTGACACACATTCCAGGCCTCTGCACTCACCCGTCACCCTCTCTCTGCGCCAGCTTTAAAAGCAAAAAAATAATCCCATTCCTTTGATTTTAATCTGGAAGAAAATGAGAAGAATCAACTTTCAGACACAATAAAAATTCTCAGAACAATCCAGCTGCGCCAGTCTATAAATATTCAACTCGTTAATCAAGCCCTTAGCGCATGATGTGTTGGTGTGCAGCCACAGAGGGGAGACCAGGAGGTTTGTGAGGATCGGATCGTGGTGGTGATGCACAGGCCACTGAAAACACCTCTGAACACCTTGCACTGCAATATATTATAACCTCGGAAAGTTGCCGCAGGTTGGTGTAGTGGAAGATGATGATGGAGATAACCGAGTTCCTTTCTTTTCTTTTCTTTTTTAAACTGTACTTGGGCATGCAAGGCATATGTGCGCGCACATATATATATATATATATATATATATATATATATATATATATATGTGTGTGTGTGTGTGTGTGTGTGTGTGTGTGTGTGTGTGTGTGTGTGTGTGTGTGTGTGTGTGTGTGAGCGCGCGCGCGCGTGTGTGTTCGTGTTTCTTTCTTTTTCCTCCTCAATCTCGGTCAGTTTCCCAAATTTTGTACGACTAGCTTAAATAAAGGTTAACATTCGTGCATTCGAAGAGAGACAGAACAAAATGTCCACATAATTTATCGATCCGTTTAGAACCTATTTCGATCTCATTTTAGCCTATGATGCTGTGACGTAAGCTGTCCCTTTTGCTGTTTGCGTTTTAGCCCTGAAGGTTCAACAAACCTTGGTTTATACTTGGGTTCCTTTTTCTTTTCTTTTCTTTTTAAACTATTTCAAGCCTTCTAATGCGTACATGTTTGTTCGTTGGCCATTCCCTCGCGTGGTTTTCTTGACCTAGATACTTGCTTGTTTATCTGTTTGTTTACGTTCTTACCTGCCTGCATGCTTCACTGACTGGTTGACTGACTGATCGACTTTCCTTGTTGGGTTTCACCATGGAAGACACAAGCGTCTGGCTTCTTCATGTTAACATATCCTTTAAAAAGAAACCTGCTAACGAGCATAGGCTAAATTTCACGCAGTCTATTTTCGTGTTGCCAGAATACAAAATAGGCCACAGAGAAAAAAGAAACATACATCAAGCGGTCAAGAAACTTCCCGTTTAAATCTTCCCTGTTGAAAGGATAGGAGAGTCAGACTCGAATAGGGAAAGAAACGATATATATCTGGATCAAAACAAACAAATAAATTAGAACGAAGAAAGAGGTTGGATGAAGGGAATGAAAGGGAGGACGAAGTTAGGAAGAGAAGGAAGGAAGATGGAAAGATGGAAAACGAAAACAAAGGAAACTAGGGGCGCTGAAGAGAGACGGATGCCAAATAACGTAATGATTGAAAGTACGAACCATACTGTTTAATGACTGGAAGTAAAAACCGTACAGTTTAATGACTGAAAGTGAAAACCGTACAGTTTAATGACTGAAAGAAAGAACCGTACAGTTTAATGACTGAAAGAAGGAACCGTACAGTTTAATGACTGAAAGTGAAAACCGTACAGTTTAATGAATGAAAGTAAAAACCGTACAGTTTAATGACTGAAAGTGAAAACCGTACAGTATCAAGAACAGATATAGTGTTGTGAAACTCTCTCTCTCTCTCTCTCTCTCTCTCTCTCTCTCTCTCTCTCTCTCTCTCTCTCTCTCTGTGTGTGTGTGTGTGTGTGTGTGTGTGTGTGTGTGTGTGTGTGGTGTCTGTCTCTGTCTCTCTCTCTCTCTCTCTCTTCTCTCTCTCTCTCTCTCTCTCTCCTTGCACACACACGCGCGCGCGCGCGCGCGAGCACAAACGGGCGCGCGCGCGTGCGCCCCTCCCCCCCCTCCCCCCCCCCCCACATACACACTGAAGAACAGTAAATGACAGTGATGTGAACTCTCTCTCTCTCTCTCTCTCTCTTTCTCTCTTTCTCTCTCTCTCTCTGTCTGTCTTTCCGTGTCTCTGTCTGTCTGTGTCTCAGTCTGTCTGTCTGTCTGTCTGTCTGTCTCTCTCTCTCTCTCTCTCTCTCTCTCTCTCTCTCTCTCTCTCTCTCTCTCTCTCTCTTTCTGAACGAAAGACATCAATTCCTGTGGCTTACATGTCAATCTGACTAACGCGTTTGTTACTGTACATGGAACGCGGCCTGCTTAATGTGTTTTTTAGAACTCATTTGTTCTCTCTCTCTCTCTCTCTCTCTCTCTCTCTCTCTCTCTCTCTCTCTCTCTCTCTCTCTCTGTGTGTGTGTGTGTGTGTGTGTGTGTGTGTGTGTGTGTGTGTGTGTGTGTATGTGTGTGCGTGCGTGCGTGCGTGCGTGCGTGCGTGCGTGCGTGCGTGTGCGTGTGTGTGTGTGTGTGTAAAAGAAGAGAGAAATAAAGAATGACGAAAAAAGCAAGCACACAACAACAACATCAACAACAAACAAGCAAACACTAACATACAAAAGTAAAAACAAACAAAAAAACAAAGACGCAACTAACATACAGAACCAGAAACAAATGTCAAAACCAAAGACAGATCTAACATACAGCAGCGACGTCAAAAGCCAAAGACTCAACAACATACAGAAGCGAAAACAAACGTCAAAACGAAAGACTCAACATCATACAAAAGCGAAAATAAACGTCAAAACGAAAGACTCAACATCATACAAAAGCGAAAATAAACGTCAAAACGAAAGACTCAACATCATACAGAAGCGAAAATAAACGTCAAAACGAAAGGTTCAACATCATACTGAAGCGAAAACAGACGTCAAAACCAAAGAGTCAACTTACCATACAAAAGCGAAAACGAACGTCATAAAACGAAGACGCAACAAATGTACAGAAGCGAAAGCAAACGTCAAAAACCAATGACGCAACTTAACATACAGAAGCGAACATAATACAAACGTCAAAAGCCAATGACACAACTTAACATACAGAAGCGAACATAATACAAACGTCAAAAACCAATGACACAACTTAACATACAGAAGCGAGCATAACATACAAACGTCAAAAACCAATGACACAACTTAACATACAGAAGCGAACATAACATACAAACGTCAAAAACCAATGACACAGCTTAACATACAGAAGCGAACATAACATACAAACGTCAAAACCAATGACACAACTTAACAGACAGAAGCGAACAAAATACAAACGTCAAAAACCAATGACGCAACTTAACATACAGAAGCGAGCACAACATACAAACGTCAAAAACCAATGACACAACTTAACATACAGAAGCGAACATAACATACAAACGTCAAAAGCCAATGACACAACTTAACATACAGAAGAGAATATAATACAAACGTCAAAAGCCAAGTGACGCAACTTAACATACAGAGGCGAACATAATACAAACGTCAAAAGCCAAGTGACACTGACCTTGTCAAAGGGCACGAGGCCGGACAGGAAGTCGGACAGGATGCTGGTGATGTGCAAGGAACTGTAGCAGTCGTCAAAGGCCACGGCGCCGAAGTTGATGCCCGTGCGTCTCTTGGCTTGCTCCACTGCGTGCAGGAACGCCTCCAGAGCCACCGCGTCCTTCGACACGTTGCGGAAATCCCCGCACTGCCCGACAAGCCAACCAGGTCAACAGGTCAGTCAGTCCATCAATTCATCATCCATCAGAAAAAGCAAATGTCAGCCCTAATATTTCGGTCTTCTTCGATCGGTTGGAGTTGACCGAGTGACGGGCTGGTGATGTTGTTTGCAAGTGTGGCGGGCGCTAGGTTGCAGGTTTTTCATTTGTAAGGTAATCAATTTGAAATCGTTTGTGTTTGAGGGGCGGATGACAGATGAGGTGAGGGGTGGTTAGAGCGCCGGGCTGGGCGGTGGCGGTACGTTTGGATGCGGTGTAAACGTGTGATTTGGGCAAGGGTGGCTTGTGTTACTGTTTCTTCATGTTTATCTATTGTGTAGTTTGACGTTTTTTTGGTGATTGTACATGCCTAAGGCATTTTTTTCTGATTAAGAATTTAAGTACTAGAAATGAATGCGAACTGATTCGAACCTGTCAGTCAGTCAATCAATCAGTTGATAAATTAATCCATGTCATCTTCACTGTAAATATAAGTGCACCGACTGCGCCCTAAGTTGTTGTGAAATGAAGAAAAAGGAGGAACATAGAGAAAAAATAGCAAATAATGCCCATCTTTATGCAACCACTTGTTTTTTTTTTAAATGTGTCTAGAATCGTCTATTGTGAAAAGACGTTTATTTTTTCAAAGTAAAATTTACCCCAACCCCCACCCCAACCTAACGCTGCCTGAACGAAATATACAAAGGTAGCCGTTAATTAAAAAGCGTCCCGTCATGATTGATATCCTTAAACAAAAAAGAACTTTGCTGACACGCGCGCAGTACCTAACATTCATACAAACACCCTGAAACTAGAGGTCCAAACAGTGGTCTTCTGTGTGGGATGAACAAAAAAATGAATCAACGAATGTCAATCCAATCACTCAAATCATACTGTCAAGAAGTCCAAACAATCAGTTTGATAGTCGCTTCTCAAAACGTAACGACGGACGTAAGTAAATATCAAACACATCTATATGAATTATAAACTATTAAAGTAACTATCACATATAGCTGTATTAATTATACAATATATATTAGTCAGTAAACACACATCCATCGTCCTCACATGCAGCCCTCAATATACATGTTGGTGTTTATCAAATTTAAAGCATTTTGAACAAAAGTGAAGAAAGGGCTCTTACCAGTTTTTCTTTCCCTCTCTCTCTCTCTCCCCTCTCTCTCTCTCTCTCTCTCTCTCTCTCTCTCTCCAGCCCTGAAATGGCCCTTTGCGGTCGGCTGGGCTATAAGCAATTACCTCTCTCTCTCTCTCTCTCTCCTCTCTCTCTCTCTCTCTCTCTCTCTCTCTCAAAATTTTGTAACATTTCCGACACAAAAAGAATGTATATGATATACTATAATCCATGTTTTCTTACTGGTGGTGGTGGTGGTGGTGGTGGTGAAGCAACAATATAATGCATTTGCCGTTAACTAAAGCTCTCTCTCTCTCTCTCTCTCTCTCTCTCTCTCCTCTCTCTCAATACTGATGAGTAGGACATATTCACTGCATGTATCCTACCATAGCTCCACAATTGTGACAATATAGTACAGTCATTACAGTTAAGAAAAACAGCTAACCGAAACCAATACTTCATTCTGTTAAACTGAAAAGAAAAAAATCACTATTCAATCCTCACACCCTCCATTCTTCTCCTCTTTCCTCCCTTTCCAATTTCAAAGCTGCTCTCAATTCTCACACTCACCTTAAACGGTTGATCGGCATTTCGCTCGTGCATGGAAAAGATGCCGACGATGTATGCCGACCCGTTGATGTAGGCCAGAGGAACTTTGCCGTCGTCGGCACATTGGGGGCAGCTTCCGGCACACACGGACGTCGGCAGCTCTGACGTCACGTGTCCGTTCTTGTCCAACACTTGCACCGGCTCATGTCCAGAGTTAGTTCCCCTCCGCTGTACGTCCCCACTTTGTGATACTGCGGTAAGAAACGAGAATGACTGAACATGGATTTTTTTTCTTTTTAATCCTGAAACAAATCATGCAATCTTAATGTAAGAAGATTATCTGATGATGATGATGATGCTAAACGTTTTGGCTTGTGTTTGTGTTGACACGGCGGAGAAAAAAAAAATGAAAGGTTGCGTGTTCTAAACTTGACATGACCCAGGAATTGTTCAACTGCCTTTGCGGTATTTATTTACATATACTGCTGCTAGAATGCTTTCAACATTTCTGCTAGAATGCTTTCAACATTTTAATGGACTCTGACACTACACTACAAAACAAGTGTGTTCATGTTCAAGAAATTGGACAGAAATTCAAGCGCACAAAGCCGATAGGTCGAGAAAGAGAGCGGAGACTAGCTCGGTGTAACAGCGGTTTGAGGTATCCTGTCAAATGTCTCATCAATACTGTTCTCCTTGTCCAGAATATACTAGACACCCGACAGTAACAATAAGAAGAACGTAATTTCCCAACTTCTCAAAGGGTCATTCACTGAACACACTAATACAGAATCACTTGAGTAGCCAATGTTCTTATTTCAGTTTGCCGGCTTGGTGGTGGCTATCGTCTGCATGCAGAGCTCTGCATAGCGAGAGAGTTAGCTCCCCTGTGCCGACTGGCGCACGTTGAATTTGATTGAATACAAGCCAATGGCAGTTTAGCAGCAGCCGGCATCAGATATCCTTATTACATTAAGATCGTATAATTTGGGTTACAGGATTTTAAAAAAAAATCACTTTTCAATTGTGCTTCCTAATATCTTATCGATAATTGTGAATGTATTTCGGACCCATTTTTCTCTCCTTTAAAAGACAGAGAGAGAGAGAGAGAGAGAGAGAGAGAGAGAAGAAATGCTGAATGTGCTTATGACTTCGTCCCTTTCTCCTCTCCCACTTCCCTCTTCCTCCTCCCCTCCCTCTCACCTCACCCCCCCCCCCCCCCTCACACACATACATATACTTTTCCTTATCCCAAACATGGACATACAGTATTCTACAGAGCACAGATCATCAAGATTAAATCTACCAGGACAGTTTGTGATAAGCAAAACCTGGGAAGCAGCCGGGTACAGATAAGACAAACGCAATGAATAGTTACAACATAGATTATTGATCTATACTGGTCGAACTCCGTAATATATGCAGAGGCGTTAGAAGAGAAAGAACTAGATGTCAGTCACGACGAAAGACACTGCAAACTTGACTCCATTTTGGTGTTCAGAAAGTGTGAGTGTGTGTGTGTGTGGATGGGAGGGTATTCTTTTTTCACGTCATCCGTTTAAAAGAACGATATCTAAATCAGAAACGAGAACACACACACACACACACACACACACACACACACACACACACACACACACACACACGCCACACTGGCACACTGGCACACATCGACCTTTGTAGACAGTAGTCCTTATCTTGACTAAGCACTGGTTTTGTGACCAGTCTCAGTAATTTTCTTTTAATCAAATGTTAATCAACTAAATTCAGAGATCACAAAAGAGGACAGTGCGCGGTCCGTCAACAAATGAATGGCATATCTGTAAGAGATACTCAAAAACTAACCCTTTTACTGTATAAGAAACATGAAGAAAAGCAAGAGACAACAACGAATAATCAATTGGCAAGAATTTTCATAACTGAAAAAAGAGTGTGCAGAAGGGGTAGTATGCCAAGTTATATCCATCCTTAGGTATGAAGTTTGGTTCATAAATAAAACAGCATCCCTTCTCCGATGTATTAAATAACAACATGGCCCAACCTGTACCCTGTTTAAGCTACTGGAAAAAAAGTTTAGTTTTGGTAAATCTGTTTTTTTTTTTAAAGTATTGGTTCCGCTGGACAAACGCGACAAAACAATTGACAGGACAAAACACGATGCATTTCGACCTCTTAGGTCTTCTTCAGGTAAAACAGTCAACATTAGGACAGTGAAATACGAAGAACGAACGATCTCTTGTCTTCTTCAGGTAAAACAGTCAACATTTAGGACAGTGAAATACGAAGAACGAACGATCTCTTGTCTTCTTCAGGTAAAACAGTCAACATTTAGGACAGTGAACACGAAGAACGAACGATCTCTTGTCTTCTTCAGGTAAAACAGTCAACATTTAGGACAATGAAATACGAAGAACGAACGATCTCTTGTCTTCTTCAGGTAAAACAGTCAACATTGAGGACAATGAAATACGAAGAACGAACGATCTCTTGACTTCTTCAGGTAAAACAGTCAACATTTAGGACAATGAAATACGAAGAACGAACGATCTCTTGTCTTCTCATATTCGGCGCAAAATGGATGTTGACTCTGTTGGTAAATGGATGTCGACTCTGTTGGTAAATGGATGTCGACTCTGTTGGTAAATGGATGTCGACTCTGTTGGTAAATGCAAACAAAACAAAGACCTTCATTTACAGTCAATCATCCTTGCAAGCATTGGCTGACGAAACAAAGACCTTCATTTACAGTCAATCATCCTTGCAAGCATTGCTGACGAAACAAAGACCTTCATTTACAGTCAATCATCCT
>CM031604.1:85225619-85228119 GCA_018398815.1 Conus ventricosus
GGAGTAAGATAGTTTGATAGTGTTCCTATTGAATATTTTGAAAAGTTTATGGTCTTTCTGGAACGATTCTGTTAGTATTTTGAAGAATTCTTTGCCAATGTTGGTTTTCACTCTACCATCATATGGTGGGTTGTACCAGGTTATTTTCCTCTTTCTGTTTTTCTTCCTGCTTCCAGTGGTACTTTCAGGTTCATATTTCAACTTGTAGTTGTGTCCACTTTTCAACAGTGCTTCTTAGTAGTCTGTTGCTGCATCGTTGAATATTTCTTTGTTGCAGGAAAGGTTGGATAACCTCTTGTTTATCCTTTGTGGTATCGTTTTTATGATTGTTGGTGGGTGGTTACTCATGGAATTTACATATAATGGTGTATCATTAGGTTTTTTGTATGGTCTGTATTGGTTTTTGTTTAAATCTAGTGTTACATCCAAGTAGTTGACTACTTTTTTGTTGGCTTCTATTGTAATTTTTAAGTTGTGATTTTGGAACAATTTACATAGCTCTTTCTTTTTATTCTCTACCTCTCTAGGTGTACTGTCCAGTGCCGCCAATCCGTCGTCTCTGTACAGCCCAACTCTATGCCCAAGTAGTTTGTGCATTTTTGACAATAGTAACAGGCCCACTATCTCGCATGTTTCTGCACCATCATATGAACCCATTGTAACGTCAAAAGTCGAATTAAAATCTGTTTTTTTCATGTAAGGCTCCTTTTTATTTAAAAAAAAAAAAAAAAAAAAAACAGAAAGAGGAAAATAACCTGGTACAACCCACCATATGATGGTAGAGTGAAAACCAACATTGGCAAAGAATTCTTCAAAATACTAACAGAATCGCTCCAGAAAGACCATAAACTTTTCAAAATATTCAATAGGAACACTATCAAACTATCTTACTCCTGTATGCCAAATCTTAAAAAAATAATTGATGCTTCAAACAAAAAGAAAACCAACGTCAAAAACGAGGGTGACAAACGGAAAACTTGCAATTGCACAATCAAAGAGCAATGCCCTCTGAACAACCAATGTCTCTCTGATAACATCGTATACCAAGCCACTGTGACAACGAAAAGAGGCAAAGAGACATACATAGGGATCACAGAAAACAAATTTAAAGCCAGGTACGCCAATCACAAGCAATCTTTTAAGCATGAAAAATACAAACACCAAACAGAATTAAGTAAACATATATGGGATCTTAAGAAAACAAATACAGATTTTAACATCACATGGAAAATAATTAGAAAAGCAGCAGCATACAATAATAGCACAAAGAGATGTAATTTGTGTACAACAGAAAAGTGGATGATTCTATGCAAACCTAGTATGGCTACATTGAACACAAGAGTTGAAATCGTAGACAGTTGCAGGCACAAAAGGAAATTTTTATCAACAAGTATAAAATAGCAACCCTGATAGGACCCCTCATACTCAAAGAAAGACTTACAACCCTAACAGGGCCGCCCTTGCACAACACGTAACAGGGGGATTGGCACGGGATCTGAAGAGAGGAAAGACCTCGAAACAAATTTGTAGTCCCGGTTTTAAGATTTGCTTTTAATCATTGTATGTATGTATGTATGTAATGTATGTATGTATGTATATATATATAAATATATATATATATATATATATATATATAATATATATATATATATATATATATATATATATATATATCTGTCTCTCTCTGAATCTGAATCCTGAATCTCTCTCTCTCTCTCTCTCTCTCTCTCTCTCTCTCTCTCTACGGGGAGGGATGAAACGGAACGGGAAGGACTGCGACGGCGAATGCTGTGTGTGCATGTGTATGCGTGTGTGTGTGTGTGTGTGTGTGTTGTGTGCGTGTGCGTGTGTGTGTGTGTGTGTGTCTGTGTGTGTGTGTGTGTGTGTTTTTAAATCTGTGTATTTTGAATGGTATGTGTCAGGGTGACCTTCAAGGTCATTACACGTACATATCGGATAATGGTAGCAGTGTAAATGATTATTTTTTACTGTCGAATGATCTGTTCTCAATAATTTCTGATAGCAGTAGAATGAATGTGTCTGACAGGATCGAATCTGATCATTTGCCTTTAGAGTTATGTACCCTTTTTCCCCTAAGAATAATAAGGATATGTTAAAAAGATTTAGTAATGTTCAGGTTTTGGAAAAGTTTATATGGGACGAAACCCACAGCAGTATGTTCATAAAACAACATCTGTTCAAATGAAATTGCAACTTCAGTTTGAAATGGCGATCACTTTGATTGATGAAAATATTAACGAGGCACTTGAGCTTTTTAATCATTGTATTAAAAGTGCAGGAGACTTCATGAAGAAACAGGTACACATTGGTAAGGGCGTGAAAGGGGACGACGGGTATGTTTAATGAATGTCGTGTGGCCAAAAGAACGTGTACGCAATTTGTTGACAAATTTAAGCGTACATTGTCTCCACCCCGATCGCACTTCTTTATTTTATAGAAAGGGCGCGAATTTTAAACATTTGTTAAAGAGAAAAGAGAA
>CM031604.1:85235619-85238119 GCA_018398815.1 Conus ventricosus
GAGACTCAAGACCAAGACTCAAAGACCTCAAAAACTTTATTATCAAGGATAAGATTTTAGGCAGTGCCTATTCTTCCCAATCTGTCCTTGCTATTCTATAACATTAAACTAAACAGACTGCACATATTAATGACAAAACAATGAAGAATATAGCAACATTATAATATTAACAATAAATTAGTAATAAGAATAATAATTATAAGGGGGAAAAAAATCCATTACAAAATTACACAAACACAATCAAACACGTACGCGCGCGCGCTCACATGCATGCACACCCCACACATACACCATGCATGCGCATACCCGCATCCACACCCATACCACACACACACACACACACACACCACACCACACACACACACACACACACACACACACACACATACACACACACGCACACACACACACACACACACACACCCCACAACACACACACATTTTTATTAGCTAATATAGAGGCAAGCATAAAAGTAGGGGGGGTTGAGACTATGATCAAAAGGTTAGTTTATTGTTCAAGTAAATGTTTAAGTACTGCTGATTTGAAGGACGGCATGATTGACATTTTTGGCAGACGGAGGAAGAGAGTTTTCCCCACAGATGGACCAAAATATGCAAAACTAGATTTGAACAAATCAATGCGGGCACGTGGTAAAATGTAATTATTTGAATCATATCGCGTGTTGCCATTTGGATAAACTCAGCAAGATATGTTGGCGCCATGTTTGAAAGGACTTTAAACATTAGTACTGCCTTGTTATAGGTCAGTTGGGGTCTGCAGTGGTAAAATCATTAGTTTTTCGATTTTCCCGTGGTTGATAGACTTGTCGGGGAAAAATCAGCTTAATTCCCCCCTCTATGCATAGAGTTTACTTTTTATATGTGATTTTCAACCGGCACCAGTCCAGACAGTGGACCATAGTTGATGTGAGAAAGGCAATGGGCTTCAAAAATAAATTTCCGGATATGTGGTTCAAAAATAATAACTGAGTTTATTGAGTAAAAAAAATTGCGAGCCAACTGTTTGCAAACATGATTTATATGTGATTGCCATTTAAAGTTCTCAACAATGATCACGCCTAAGACCCCGTGTTCGGTAACCCGCTCGATCAAGGTTTCACTCATTTTTAGGCTCAACCCTAAATGCTGTCGTTGATGTTTCTGTCTCGATGCTAGGACCAAAACATTTTGTTTTGTGCGGATTAAGGACCATTCGGTTTTGGTTGCACCATTCTAAGACATCAGTGATACTTTGTTGTAACGATAATTTGTAAGACATGATGTTTGTATCACTACAGTGAAGAGAACTATCGTCAGCGAACAGATCACAGCTGACATCTTGTGAGATATGTGCATCGGTAGGTCATTTATAAAAATACAGAAGAAGAGGTCCAAGGACAGAGCCTTGTGGAACGCCACAGCTCACTATTCCTTCAGAGGAATAAGTACCGTTTAAGTAAACACGCTGGGTCCTGCTTTCAAGATATGACTGAAAGGGAAAGGGGCACTGCCGGATTTTGAACATATGCAGTCATTTTTTTTAATAATAAGTTGTGGTCTACAAGATCAAAAGCTTTCTTAAAAATCGAGGAAAACAGTTTCCCGTGAGTTTTCTTTCGTTATGGCTGATAGCCATGTATCACAGAGGCGTGTTAAGGCCGTGTGGCATGAGTGATTTCGACGAAAGCCTGACTGAAATGGGTTTGGGAAAAGTTGTGATGTTCCATGTTTTAGTTAGGTGTTTGTGAACATGCATCTCTAGAGGGTTTTGATACAACAGATAAAAGAGTAAATTTGGGCTAAAAATTTTTAAATCAGTGAGTCTCTTGATTTGGGTATGGGAATCACTTTTGCTGCCTTTAGACCACATGGGAAGACATTCGATCAATACACAAATTAAAACATACGTAAGGGTATACAATGTAAGGTAGAAACAAGCTTGAGTATAGAAGCATTTAAGTTATCTGGACCCATTGCTTTTTTATTTTAAGTTTTGAAATTAAAGGAACCAACTTCATTAATAGCTAGCAAGGGGATGATAAATGAATCCTAGTATTTAATCGTTTTTGACAAAACGATTGAAGAACAGCTAGAGTTTCATATCGATTAAAGAATGTTACACTGGCAGCTGTTTGTACTGATTCAGTTTTCCTGAAGGAAATGATTGTTGAAAGTGTTAGCAGACCCCCATAGTCGCAGTATATCTGATTTCTTTCTCGACTTTTCAGTTTTTTTCATTAACAGCACGCCAAATGATGCTGTATCCCTGTTTGCGTTTATCAGTTCCTAAAATGCTCAGATTTTGATTTTCAACTAGATCTGATACTCTGTTTTCTCTGCTTTTTATATTCATCTACTTTTTTGCGGTTTTAAGTTTCATCCCTCATGCCAATTTCATAATAATGTCTTTCGTCAGCCAGCTGGGAAGTACTCTGTGTTTTAACCCTTTTTTTTCTAAGTGGGGGATGTTTATCAACGATTTAGAGAAAGATATTATACC
>CM031604.1:85245619-85250619 GCA_018398815.1 Conus ventricosus
TGAACAACACATGTATTGGTCATACAGTAAACTAGAGTGATCAGTGTTGACAGTCTTAACAGCACATGTATTTGTCATACAGTAAACTAGAATGATCACTGTTGACAGTCTTGACAGCACATGTATTGGTCATACAGTAAACTAGAATGATCTCTGTTGACAGTCTGAACAACACATGTATTGGTCATACAGTAAACTAGAGTGATCACTGTTGACAGTCTTAACAGCACACGTATTGGTCATACAGTAAACTAGAAATATCAACACATGTACATGTCATACAGTAAACTAGAATGATCACAACACATGTACATGTCATACAGTAAACCACAATGATCACAACACATGTACATGTCATACAGTAAACCACAATGATCACAACACATGTACATGTCACACAGTATACTAGAATGATCAACACATGTACATGTCATACAGTAAGCTAGAATGATCACAACACATGTACATGTCACACAGTATACTAGAATGATCAACACATGTACATGTCATACAGTAAACTAGAATGATCACAACACATGTACATGTCATACAGTAAACTAGAATGATCAACACATGTACATGTCATACAGTAAACTAGAATGATCACAACACATGTACATGTCACACAGTATACTAGAATGATCACAACACATGTACATGTCACACAGTAAACTACAATGATCACAACACATGTACATGTCATACAGTAAACTAGAATGATCAACACATGTACATGTCATACAGTAAACTAGAATGACCAACACATGTACATGTCATGCCGTAAACTACAATGATCACAACACATGTACATGTCGTACAGTAAACTAGAATGATCAACACATGTACATGTCACACAGTAAACTAGAATGATCAACACATGTACATGTCATACAGTAAACTAGAATGATCAACACATGTACATGTCACACAGTAAACTACAATGATCACGACACATGTACATGTCACACAGTAAACTACAATGATCAACACATGTACATGTCATACATTAAACTAGAACGATCACTCGGGAGAGTGCAGACCTCTGCCGACACTTGAACGGTTTCTGGATCCGCTCTTGGGATCCGGATCCGCATCAACATGTACGGCCAAAAAAAACCAAAAGGTTAGTGAAATGAAATAAATGGTGTGTCTGTTGTGGCATTACAAGGGAAAAAATCAGGGTAAGCTGGGAAAGGGTAAGGCAAAACAAAGTAAGCGAAATGAGATGAGGTGTGTTTGTTGTGGCATGACAAGAAGAAAAAAACAGGGTCAGTAGGTAAGCTTTTAAAACAAAAGGGGGTGTAACCCTAAGCAGGGACTAGAGAAAATGCTTCCCGTGTATTTTAACAGGAAATACAAACTACGGAAAGTCAACGTTCTCATCAAGAGAAATTTCTCTTATTCTCTTTTCTTTTAATTACTTCATGAATAGTTATTCATTATTCCATTAAAAACAATCATTACTTTCATATATACGCTTATCCGTCTGTCAACAATGATTTCACGGTGTACATCTTAAGTGAAAAACGTGTCACAATTCAGCTGAAGAGATACTGGATCCGTCTGCTGATCCGAGATCCGCACTAGACATACACGCCAACATTTTCTCCACTAAGTTTCATTCAAACAGGTTCCGTGAGTTCTTGTGCGATCCTGCTGACAGACAAGCCAACCAACAAACGCAGATAAATACATTTATACATAACCCTCCTAGGGAGGAGGTACGCCGTGAAGGATGAATAAATAAATAAATAAATAAATAAATAAATAAATAAATAAATAAATAAACAACAACAACAAAAATAAATAAATAAATCCTATGGCGCAGTGTGACAAAGGTCTTCACGAGCTCAAATTATATTCTTGATGAATGTTGGGGTTTTAATCAGCCGTGTCACGAACATGTCGCCATAGCTCCCATGTCGAACAATTTCCACTGTTTTTCTGCTCCCCTCCCCACCCCCCACCCCACCCCCTCCACACACACACACACACACACACACACACACACACACACACACACACACACACACACACACACACTCGCTCACTCACTCACTCACTCACTCACTCACTCACTCACTCACTCACACACACACACACTCTCTCTCTCTCTCTCTCTCTCTCTCTCTCTCTCTCTCTCTCTCTCTCTCTCGGTATTCGCCCCATGCCGCCCACTCCGGCTCTCCCAAGCGCAGCCACATCCAGCATCCAGGCACGTTCCGTCTCAGTGCCAGGAGCTGTCGTCAGCAGGAAGTTCTCAAGGTCGCGTGTCATTAGGCCACGCGATAAACGAGTGAGGAGACACTCGGCGTAGTTGATGAGTCACCTCGGGTCATGCTCGCGCTTGATGCCTACTTTGATTCAGCACACACACACAGAGATTACTACCTACTAACTCCCCCCCCCCCCCCCCTCCCCCTCATCCCCCCCTACCGACGATGCTAAATGGCTTTAGTCGCAGAGCCAGTGTGGTGGTCATCACGACATCCATTGAACAATTTGTAGAAGAGAAAAGAAAAACAACGATACACCCGAGGCTGCAAGTGTGTGTGTGTGTGTGGGGGGGGGGGGGGGGGGGGGAATTGGACCCAGAGAAGTACTGTCCCCCTCTCAACTGTCCAACCAACCAGCTGGGAGCAATCCTGCACCACCACCCTAGGAAGCCTGCGCTGTGTCCATAATAATAATAATAATGAATACTTATATAGCGCCTATTCTCGGCTAGAGGCCAAGCTCTAAGCGCTTTACAATCCACACTCGTTTACACAACGGGCTGCCTACCTAGGTAGTGCCGACTGAAGAGCTGCCAGCTGGCGCTTCATTCAGTCGTTTCCCGTGTCATCCAGTATATATCGTTCAATATCGTTCACTCATTTTCCTTACTTCCTTCATTCTTTCCATTTCTCACGCAGGGTGCATGCTATGTGTAACGTGTCATCCATACCAACGGTTAGACTGGCCTTCTCTTCCGAAAGTTGGTGATGGGATTTTACGTGTGTGCAAGATGTTATGCGTGCGTTCACACACGGAACCGCGGTTTATAGTCTCATTCGAAGGACTGTATGGGAAATGGAGTCAGAACCAATGTTAACTCCGAGGGAAAAATCCCCCTGTACCGAAACGCCCCGGCGGAGGTTCGAACCCGCAACCCCAGGATCACCAAGATTACGAGTCCGGCGCTCTACCAACTGAGCTATTCCGGCTCATCACGTAGGGTGCAGGCACGCACAGGCCATTCCCTTAAGACGTCTTCTTTCTTCTTCTTCTTCTTCTTCTTCTACTTCTGCGTACAAAGGCTGATACTCCTGTGGACACTCCCTATATGGACAGACAAGTATTAATCCCATCTACCCAACAAAGGGAGTGGAGTTTTGTGTGTATGACCGTGTGTTTTTTTTTTCATCCCGCCATTAAGGCAGCCACACTCCATCTTCGGGGAAGGTGCATGCTGGCCTTCTCTTCGAAAGTTGGTGACGGGATTTTTACTTGTGTGCAAGATGTTATGCGCGCGTTCACACACGGAACCTCGGTTTATATAGTCTCATTCGAAGGACTGTATGGGAAATGGAGTCAGAACTAATGTTCACTCCGAGGGACAAATCCCCCTGTACCGAAACGGCCCGGCGGAGATTCGAACCCGCAACCCTAGGATTACGAGTCCGGCGCTCTACCAACTGAACTATTCCGGCCCCCCATTAAGACATCGAGGGACATAACTGCTCCTGGGTAGATATGTATGTAATGGCCACTCGGTAACGAAGACAGGCATGAATACAGATTGGGAAACAGGCCATCGAGATGCCAGGGCATGAAAGCCCAGAGAAGTGGGGGGTATGTGTGGCTAATTTGGGGACATATATGGCTACCCTGTCCCTACCTGACAGAGCGCGTAATACTAGAAATAACCAGCTCCGACTTATGTCCATGTCCCACTCGCGCTTTCCCTTCATTTGCATCACTCAACGCATTCTTATCATTACGGCAGACGAGTGCCTTAAGGACACAAGAAACGGAAAGCGTCGATCAAGCGTGCAGAATATTCCAGAAGGTAATATTATGGTAAATTGGAGTGATGCACGGACAGGGATTTCTTCCCGTCCCTGAGGCCCCGAGTGAAAATGTCTGGCAATAGATGGTCTACACAGATCGTGTCAGCAGAAACGAACGAACTGATTGTAGCATGAAGTGGCTACCGTCGTAAGGCGACAACGAGGAAGACGAGAAGAGAGAGAGAGAGAGAGAGAGAGAGAGAGAGAGAGAGAGAGAGAGAGAGAGAGAGAGAGAGAGAACAGACAGACAGACAGACAGACAGAGACAGACAGACAGACAGAGACAGACAGAGAGACAGGGACAGAGACAGACAGACAGACGGAGACAGACAGTGCGAAAGAAAAAGAGAGATCTCAGGAGACAGGGAGACAGAAAGAGGGTGTGAGCGAGAGACAGCAACAGAAAGTGAAAGAGAGAAAGAGATATGAAGAGACAGACAGACAAACTGACAGACAGAGATAGACACACAGACAGACTAAAGTCGGCAGAAACTGTTTCGATCATAGATAGATAGATAGATAGATAGATAGCTAGCTAGCTAGCTAGCTAGCTAGATAGATAGATAGATAGAGATAGATAGATAGATAGATAGATAGATAATACCCGTCAAGTGCAGTTCCCTCACTGTGGTAGGATGATACAATAAACAAAGAAAGAAAAGAAAAGAAAGGTAAAGAAAGAAAAAAGAATTCTTTTTAAGATAAAGAAAAGGAACATTCCTTTAATACCACTAGTATCAAGTGTCTTGCCCGTGGCAAAACTCTCTCATGCCACTGCGGAAAAAAGAAACACCACCACCAAGAGAAGAACAGGGACATCAATTATGCAGCCTGAAAGAGACTGGCGGCATGCCCTACTGTGACAACACAGCTTTCCACATCACGGACACAGCACACTGGTGGCATGCCCTACTGTGACAACACAGCTTTCCACGCCACGGAGACAGC
>CM031604.1:85258119-85263119 GCA_018398815.1 Conus ventricosus
GAGGCTCACCTGTCGACGCCATGTCGCGGCACTTCTTGTGCGTGTGTGACGGTCTGTACCGACTACCACACAGTTGAGAAGAACACAGCCAACAGTTTGTGCTGCTTGGCGGATTTCAAGGTGTGGCCGGCCGACTACTGCTGTCACAGAAGCCTTCCTTTTTTTCTTCTTCTTTTTTTTTTTTTCGATTCCCCGACCTCTCTCTCTCTCTCTCTCTCTCTCTGTGGAGAGGTTACGTGTATATTTTTATCAGGTCCGGGTCAGAGACTCAGCCAACCGCTGTTGGATTCGTTCTTTTCTGTGATGTAGGTTGGCAGGAGCATAGGCGCTTGAATGAAAATAAATAGAGATTATGATTATTGATAGGTAAGATATCAAAGATAGGCTGACAGACTGTCTGGTTGATTGACTGATATACTGGTTGATTTCTACACAGGAAACGGACAGAGACAGAGAGAGAAAAAAAGGGATGGGTGGGGGGGGGGGGGCGGAAGCAAAGAGAGACAATTAACAGACAGGTCGAGAGACTGAATGACTGGCCGATTGATAAACGAAGAATAGATTGATCAATCGACCCATCAGTCGACCGAGCACAGATTGATCAATCGATCCATCAATCGACCGAGCAATCGATCGATAGATCAATCGACTGATAGATAAATCGTTTGATAAATCAATCCGTCGATCGATCGATAGATAGAGGGGCAGACAGATAAACAGACGAATAGAGGAATAGATAGATAGGTAGATAGATAGATAGATAGATAGATAGATAGATAGATAGATAGGTAGATAGATAGATCGATAGATAGATGATACATACATACATACACACATCCATGCATACATTCATACGTACATACATACACACAGACATACACACAGATATACACACATACACAGATACATACACGCAAACATACATACATACATACACACACAGTCATGCATACACACATACATACATACATGCATACACACACACTTAAAAATTGTTTTAGGCACTTTAAATATACTGATTATATATATATATATATATATATACCCGTTTAAAATAGGATTTTAAAATGGAAGAATTAAAAACCTACAAACTTGTTTCAAGCTAAAACGCTCTCATCAGGATATACAATTTGGGCACGCCACCGGTGTTGAGAAAAAGAAACACCCGAAGGTGCTGGGGAGGACCCAGAGAAGCACTGTCTTCACCTGCCTTTAGAGCAGTCATGTACCACCCTTGGAGGCCTGCGCTGTGTTGACGATGGGTACAGGCACGCGCAGGACACTTGACATTAAGATATCAAGGGACATAACTGCTCCTGAACAGAGGTAAATTAGACTACAGGATGCAGCTCATAACAGCCCTAAAGTAGCATCCCCATGGGTGTACCAGCCCGTATTTCATGACTGCAGAGCCCACCGGCGAAAAACACCACCCTCCAGCTGCCGAGCACACCCCACAGACCCAACCACCCTGCCCACGGACAGATGAAGACGGTGCCACTCCAGAACAGCCAAGCTTTCGCCATACGGTCTTATGTGCCCTCAAGAGAGAATCCAAAGTTGTAGTCTTTCCCACTGTCAACAGGACTTTCCCTGTGGTCAGTGGGTCTTTCCTCACCGTCACTGGACCTTTCTCCAGGGTCAGCCTAGTTAAGGCAAAGAAGAAAAAGAAACACCCGAAGGTGCTGGGGAGGACCCAGAGAAGCACTGTCTTCACCTGCCTTTAGAGCAGTCCTGTACCACCCTTGGAGGCCTGCGCTGTGTTGACGATGGGTACAGGCACGCGCAGGACACTCCATTAAGATATCAAGGGACATAACTGCTCCTGAACAGAGGTAAATTAGACTACAGGATGCAGCTCATAACAGCCTTAAAGTAGCATCCCCATGGGTGTACCAGCCCGTATTTCATGACTGCAGTGCCCACCCGGCGAAAAACACCACCTCCAGCTGCCGAGCACACCCCACAGACCCAACCACCCCTGCCCACGGACAGATGAAGACGGTGCCACTCCAGACACAGCCAAGCTTTCGCCATACGGTCTTATGTGCCCATGTGTCTTATGTGTTATATATTGTGGTGTGTGGGCGTGTGAGCTCTGTGCGTGTGGCACGTGGCCTGCCGGTTTTTTCTTTTTTGGGTCGCGTTCAGGGGGGACGTGTTACGGAATGGTGCATTGACAAAGATTTCCATTTATGCCTGCAATTGTTTATCATTTCTACTTTAGAGTTCAGGGATGCTAGGTGGGGTTTACATAATATCAGCCACTTTTCTGTAGTACATAAATTGCATTTTTTAGAAATGTTGTTGTATGGTGTTGCTCTTTTTATAATTTTCCATGATATGTTGTAATCTATTTTCTAATTTTAAGCTTCCAAATATATTTACTTAATTGTTTGGTTTTTATATTTTTCATTTTTGAAAGACTGTTTATGGTTTGCATATCTGGTTTTAAAATGGTTTGCCGTGATCCCTATGTATGTTTCTTTATCACTGTCTGTTGTTACCGTAGCTTGGTACACAATGTTGTTGTAGAGACATTTATTGTTCAGAGGGCACTGGTCTTTTTTTTGTGCAATTACAAGATATCCTTTCATCACCCTCTTTAGTTGTGTTGTTTTTGGTTTTATTGGAAGAATCAATTATATTTTTAAGGCTGGGCATACACGAGTATGATAGTTTGTAGGTTTTAATTCTTCCATTTTAAAATCCTATTTTAAACGGGTATGTCGCTCCCTACATGGTCGAGCACTTTTAACGTTCTGAGTGGCTTTTTAACTTTGATTTTATATATGTATATATATATATATATATATATATATATATATATATATATATATATATATATATATATATATATATATATATATATCCATTATACAGTGACAGCATAGATGTATGAAAGTTCCATTGGTCTTACAATAGATGGTTTGACATATATTATATGTATCCATTATACAGTGACAGCATAGATGTATGAAAGTTCCATTGGTCTTACAATAGATGGTTTGACATATATTATATGTATCCATTATACAGTGACAGCATAGATGTATGAAAGTTCCACTGGTCTTACAATAGACGGTTTGACATATATATATATATATATAATATATATGTGTGTGTGTGTGTGTGTGTGTGTGTGTGTGTGTGTGTGTGTGTGTGTGTGTGTGTGTGTGTGTATCCATTATACAGTGACGGCATAGATGCATGAAAGTTCCATTGGTCTTACAATAGATGGTTTAACACATATATATATATAGAAAATATAAAAATATAAAAAGATATCCTCTAAGACACAAGTGCTGAGGGCCAGTTCTTGGAATGAATCCGCAAGGGACTAAAATACAACAAACTAATAAATTCCAAGGATGAGTACCGAGCACCGTTCCAGCAACTTACAGAGCAGCTTGGTGTTGCAATGACTGCAAGAAATATTGAATTATAAACAAAGCTGGCCCTCAGCACTTGTGTCTTAGAGGATATCTTTTTATATTTTATATTTTCTACTTTTCACAAGAAAATGTAGCTTGTTTTGCTCTTTCATGATTTTCTTTTGCTTCTTAGATGGCACCTTTGGTTGGTTTTTTGAAAACTCAACAAACATACTACGGTATTGCACACCAGCCTTTTCTGAAAAGGATTGCATTCTTCTTAAAACTGAAAAGGCAGAGGAGTCAAATTACCACTTTCCGCGGTCACTGAGGAGAAACACCCAAGTTTCGAAATATCGGTATATGACCAGGAGTTATATGTTAGTGAGTTTCCCTCCCTATTGGAGGATGTCTCCCCTTGGAGAATATAAGCTTGCTGAAGGCTCATTTTGAGAAGCATTTATTTTAATTTTCCCCAGGCAGAATCATCTACCACTGCAGATATGAATGCGTATCTCCCCCTATTTCTTCAATCTAAGACATAAGAGCAAGCTGTGTTTATAATTCAATATTTCTTGCAGTCATTGCAACACTAAGCTGCTCTGTAAGTTGCTGGAACGGTGCTCGGTACTCATCCTTGGAATTTATTAGTTTGTTGTATTTTAGTCCCTTGCGGATTCATTCCAAGAACTGGCCCTCAGCACTTGTGTCTTAGAGGATATCTTTTTATATTTTTATTATTTCTACTTTTCACAAGAAAATGTAGCTTGTTTTGCTCTTTCATGATTTTCTTTTGCTTCTTAGATGGCACCTTTGGTTGGTTTTTTGAAAACTCAACAAACATACTACGGTATTGCACACCAGCCTTTTCTGGGATTGCATTCTTCTTAAAACTGAAAAGGCAGAGGAGTCAAATTACCACTTTCCGCGGTCACTGAGAAAAACAACCAAGTTTCGAAATATCGGTATATGACCAGGAGTTATATGTTAGTGAGTTTCCCTCCCTATTGTAGGATGTCTCTCCCTTGGAGAATATAAGCTTGCTGAAGGCTCATTTTGAGAAGCATTTATTTTATTTTTCCCCATTCACCCACTCAAGCACATACTGTTAGTTAGGCAAATCATCTACCACTGCAGATATGAATGCGTATCTCCCCTATTTCTTCAATCTAATACATAAGAGCAAGCTTTGTTTATAATTCAATATATATATATATATATAATATATATATATATATATTGTGTGTGTGTGTGCATACACGTGCGCACGCGCGCGCGCGCACACACACACAGAGACACACACACACACACTCATTCATATATAGATATACATATATATATATATATGCATACACGTGCGCGCACACACACACACACACACACACACACAAGACTTCATCTTTCATGCCTAAGACTTAATGTGTAATTGCACACACACGCACGCACGCACACACACAAAGCTTCATCTTTCATGCCTAAGACTTAATGTGTAATGCATTTAGAAGGAAACTGGATGAATTCCATCACACTTCGGTCCGTTCCATTTCTAACGGTAATCAGTTCAGAAGGAAGAGTAAGACAAAGGCTGGGCCAAGCCGGATCGCGCACGTGTGTGTGTGTGTGTGT
>CM031604.1:85265619-85293119 GCA_018398815.1 Conus ventricosus
CTCTCTCTCTCTCTCTCTCTCCAAATGTCTAGGTTTTATTTGATAATTGTTAATGGCGCCTTATTCTTGAGTGATAAACCTCTCCTCTCTCTCTCTCTCTCTCTCTCTCTCCTCTCTCTCTTCTCTCTCTCTCTCTCTCTCTCTCTCTCTCAAACAACCAGTGTCTAGATTTCATTTGATCATTGTTAATGGCACTTTATTCTTTAGTGATAAACCTCTTTCGCTCTGTCTCACTGTCTCTCTGTCTGTCTGTCTGTCTGTCTGTCTGTCTGTCTGTCTGTCTGTCTGTCTCTCTCTCTCTCTCTCTCTCTCTCTCTCTCTTCTCTCCCCTCTCTCTCTCAGACACACACCAGCATTGGTCAGAGCCCTTCCGTGCTGCCTTCATAACCATCAGTGACAAGAAGTCCGAACAGCATCAAGAAGTCTCAAATCTGGCACCGAATCCTATCGAGAGGCTTGATCCCGTCAGGCACACAGGTCACATCGATCAAAGCAGCACTGGCATGCGTGAGTATGATAGCACTGTGCATGTCCAAAACAACTCTTTTGATTGCCCACGAGATGTGCATCAAAGTACACTGTTAAACGTTTCGTTTTCAGCGAATGAGAAGAACATTACATTTTGTCTGTGGGAGGAAAATACGGTCTAGGGCCTGCAGGTTTAAAGCCGATCCTGTAGAACTGTTCTTTCTTTCTTTCTTTCTTTCTGCGTACGCAGGCTGACACTCCTGCGGACACTCCCTGTATAGACAGGTAGTGGAGTTTTGTGTGTATGACCTCTTTTTTTATGCCGCAATTAAGGCAACCATACTCCATCTTCGGAGAAGGTGCATGCTATGTGTAACGTGTCATCCATACCAACGGCCAAACTGGCCTTTTCTTCCGAAAGTTGGTGATGGGATTTTACGTGTGTGCAAGATGTTATGCATGCGTTCAAACACGGAACCTCAGTTTATAGTCTCATTCGAAGGACTGTATCGGGAACGGAGTCAGAACCAATGTTAACTCCGAGGGAAAAATCCCCTGTACCGAAACGGCCCGGCGGAACTGCGAACACCTAACCCCAGGATCACCAGAATCCGGCCCCCTGTATAACTGTTCATTCAATTTGCAGATGAACATGCCAGACTGTCAAGATGGCCACCTGAATCACAAAGCCAGCTTATTTATTTTGTTGATTCATGCTCTGTCTTACTTCAAGTGAATTGTGACAAAAGGAGAAGGATTGTTTTCAGATATGAAAGATAGTATACAGAAACGAAACAGCTGCAGGTTGCAGACACTGCTGAAACTGGCCCAGCAATAAACGTTTTAATTTGGGTGTGGATTCGTCGCGCCGATCCGGATCAAAAGACGGATCCAAGATCCGTTCAGTACGATTACACAGTTTCAGTTTCATCAAGGAGGTGTTACTGCGTGCGGACTAGTCCATAAACACTCTACCATATCTGTTAGTTTCAAGACCATAGTGCGCACGATCTACAACTACAATAACAGCAATGAATACTTATACAGCGCCTATTCTCGGCTAGAGACCAAGCTCTAAGCGCTTTACAATCCACACTCGTTTACACAACGGGCTGCCTACCTGGGTAGTGCCGACTGAAGAGCTGCCAGCTGGCGCTTCATTCAGTCGTTTCCCGTGTCATCCAGTCAATATCGTTCAAGATCGATCACTCAGTTTCCTTACTTCCTTCATTCTTTCCATTTCTCACGCAGAGTGCATGCTATGTGTAACGTGTCACCCATACCAACGGCCAAACTGGCCTACTCTTCCGAAAGTTAGTGATGGGATTTTACGTGTGCGCAAGATATTATGCGTGCGTTCACACACGGAACCTCGGAACCTAACGGGGAAAATCAAGTAATGACTGAATTGAAAGGATTGAAGACGAGGGTCTCATGGATACGATGTAGCAGGTGTCTGACAAGGATTGTGCAGTTACAAAAAGGGTCCAGCCGGTTTGAACGAAGCTTGGTGGAGATCTGGACATTGGCTCAAGGATGAATCAGTTCAATCTGGATGTGTGCCGGTGCAGAGTTTTAAAATGACTCACCTTGTGACGTATTAGGCCATCGCGTGAAAAAAGGAATAAAATAATCGAGTTCTCTCTCTCTCTCTCTCTCTCTCTCTCTCTCTCTCCTCTCTCTCTCTCTCTCTCCTTTTAAATCACCTTGTGACATATTAAGCCATCGCGTGAAAAGTTATTAAATAATCAAGTGCTCTCTCTCTCTCTCTCTCTCTCTCTCTCTCTCTGTTAATCCAGTTTACGTAAACACTATAAATTCATAGTAGAGTGACTAAAACTGACCAAACCACATGAATCATATCAGCCTCAGATAATTTATATAAAATGCAGCTGGACTTCAGCTACACGGAAATTGCAAAACCACCATTCCAAAGTTTCCCGTATGACATACTTTTGTAAAAATAGGTTTCCATGCAATTTCGCACGTGCACTCATTTCACGACTGTCCCCTGATCTGGCGAAATATATTTCTTGCGCTTCGCATCATGAGCTTACGAACGGCGTCTGGTAAACAGGCAACAATGCCTCGCTTGAAGAATCAGATAACGAACAAGAATCAGACTGGCCCGCTACAGATTTTTAACTTGATAAAAACCTTGCTTCGGATTGATTCTATCTACTTGACTTACTTACTTTTGACTGATGCCTCTTGATTCCTTGAGGAACATAGGGCGCGACGACACTCCTCCAACGCACGCGATTTTGACAGGTCCTCCTTAGCTGGGCCCACGTCATTCCGGTGGCCTTCACCTCAGCGTCGACACTCCTACGCCAAGTCTGTTTTGGTCGACCCACTTTCCGCTTTCCTTGTGGATTCCAATCCAGAGCCTGCCTGGTTACGTTGGATACAGGCTTCCGTAGCATGTGGCCGATCCGTCCCCATTTCCGTTTCTTTGTCTCAGTTAGTCTAGCTACTGCTACTTTTTAATTCGATTCCATTCGTGTTACTTATAGCCCAACCAGCTAGACGCAAGGGCTCCGTCAGAGTTGAAGCTGTTGGGAGCGAACAATGAAGATTGAAAGAACCAGACATCAAAGTCTTTCACATGTTAGAGTCTGGACACTCCATTAAGAATACTTCTGAAAATACTTTTCTTTTTGAAATCACAACAGCCGGACCGGAATAGCTCGGTTGGTAGAGCATCGGACTCGTAATCTTGGGGTTGCGGGTTCGCATCTCCACCGGGCCGTTTCGGAACAGGGGGATTTTTCCTCGGAGTTAACATTAGTTCTGACTCCATTCCGCATACAGCCCTTCGAATGAGACTATAAACCGAGGCTCCGTGTGTGAACGCACGCATAACATCTTGCACACACGTAAAATCCCATCGACAACTTCCGGAAGAGAAGGCCAGTGTGGCCGTTGGTATGGATGACATGTTACACATAGCATGCACCTTTCCCGAAGTTGGAGTATGGCTGCGTTAACGTCGGGATAAAAAAAACTGTCATACACATGTAAGTGTCAGAATAATCAACTTGATGATTGTGGACCTCTACGGAAAAAACAGTCTGCCCAACTCTGACTGGGCAATAACGTGTGCGATGTTCGCAATACATGTGTTATATAAAATATAGTCAATGCTTTCAAAATATGCAGAATACTTCTGAAAATACTCTTTAAAAAAAAATCATCATCATCACAACAATCTGCCCAACTCTGACTGAGTATAACTTGTGTGATGTCCATAATACCTGTATCATATGAAAAATATGGTCAATGCTTTCAAAATATGCTCTATTCATACCTTTTAATTCATGTCGCCCTGATTAAATTGCGCAGGGCTAGTAGTATATGATGGAAAGAATCCCCCCCCCCCTCCATACACACTTACTGTGAAGGAGAGAGGTGTTAGAAAATGACCAGAGACAGTAGGTCTGACATTTACAGTCAGTGACTCTGTTGTCTTTTGATATTGTCTAATATCATCGGTGATGAGCAGACGTTGAAATGACCACTGAACTGAAGTGAACCAGGCACTGAAGTTCGGGGGGGGGGGGGGGGGGGGGGGGGGGGGGGGGGGGAAGGCGGATCTCACAGTTATGAATTTGAGCACCAGTCCAAAACAGCCCCACTGGACATTGTACAGGACCTTTAAAAACCAAATGTGTAAATGTTCATAATATACTCGGCTTGCCCGTGCTCTCTCTCTCTCTCTCTCTCTCTCCTCTCTCTCTCTCTCTCTCTCTCTCTTACTCACACGCCCGAGCGCGCGCGCTTCACCTGATAATTTGATCAATCGAGAGAGAGAGAGGAGAGAGAGAGAGAGAGAGGAGAGAGAGAGAGAGAGAGAGAGAGAGAGGAGAGAGAGAGACAGAGACAGAGGACAGAGAGATGGATGGATGGATGGATGATGGAGAGAGAGAGAGAGAGAGAGAGAGAGAGAGACAGACAGACAGACAGACAGACAGACAGACAGACAGACAGAGACAGAGATAGAGACAGAGAAATGGATGGATGGATGATGGAGAGAGAGAGAGAGAGAAGAGAGATGAGAGAGAGAGAGAGAGAGAGAGAGAGAGAGAGACGAAGAGAGACAGAGAAATGGATGGATGGATGAAAGAGAGAGAGAGAGAGTGAGAGAGAGAGGAGAGAGAGTGAGAGAGAGAGAGAAGAGATGGGTGGATGATGGAGAGAGAAGAGAGAGGAGAGATGAGAGAGAGATGGGTGGATGATGGAGAGAGAGAGAGATGAAGAGAGAGGAGAGAGAGAGAGAGGAGAGGAGAGTGAGAGAGAGAGAGAGAGAGAGAGTAAACTGTATAAGAACATTTTCTTATCAGGCCTCACTCATACCAGAGTCAAGAAGCATTTAACTTTTTTGTTGTTTGTTTGGGTTCGTTTGTTTGATTTGTTTTTTGCATGCCGTTCCGAGTTCAAACGCGTAGTTTAAAGAAATGAACCAATATTCAGGCGCCTTCGGTTCCGCGCACCTGAAGTGAAATAGACGCGATGCGAACGCGCGTGCTGAACTGACTGACGTTTGTTGTGCAAGCAGCTGGCGTTTCGTTGCAAACGCTGACATCGATTGGGGTCCGCTCCACTGCGCACCCACTTCCTTTGTCTGGCTGAGGTGTTCTTGAGTTTGACATCATCAGTTACACACACAGAGAGAGAGAGGGGGGGGGGTAGAGAGATGAGAGAGAGAGAGAGAGAAGAGAGAGAGGAGAGAGCAGACAGACAACAGACAGACAGATATGTGTTACAACAAAGAATAGTCTAATTTACATGAATGCTATCCACTGCCAGTCCTCGCCCTTACAAAAGATCTACACAGAAAAATAATTAGTAAAGAAGATATAGGTCACGCAGAATTTATGAAAACTCATGGAAGGAGAGAGAGAGAGGGGGAAGAGAGAGAGAAGAGGGGAGAGAGGAGATAGAGAGAGAGGGGGAGAGAGAGAGAGAGAGAGACTGGGAATGGGGCGGGCGGAGGTGGGGGAAGAGAGAGACAAACGATAGACAGTGACAGACAGCAGCAGATAAACAGACTGCAGACAGACGCAGACTTTAAGGGGAGACGAGAGAGACAGAGACAGACGAACAGACAGACAAACAGACAGACTGCAAACATAAATGGAGAGAGACAGGCAGACAGATAGAAGACAGACAGACCCAGAGATAGACATACAGACAGAGGCAGACATGCAGACCCACAGAGAGAGAGAGAGAGAGAGAAGAGAGAGAAGAGAAGAGAGAGAGAGAGAGAGAGAGAGGATATTCCTCCAATGGATCTTTGAAATGGAGCTCAACATCCTAACACCCCCTGAAAATTTCCGACTAAAGGGAACAGGCGATACCACCTCATTGACAACAAAACAACAACATAGGGGTTGCGTAACACTTAAATCATTCTTCAAACGCTAAAAGATCGATTTCTGCCTGCCCACCCTTGATGTACTGGTTAGTCTCATGGAGTTTGAGGGTTGGGAGTCGTGGGTTCGTTTCGTGAGATTGTATTTTTTCCTGCTGGCTGCGTTAACCAGGGCCCGGGTAACAGACACCGGTGTGCTGAAGTTCTGTGAGCCTCAAATGGCAAGACTGGAACCCCCGCCCTCCATTTCCCATCCTCTTGCTTCATGCATCTCTGACAGGGTTGCTCAAGCTTTTTGGGTTCGAATAAAATTGTTTTCAAAATTGGCAGTCCAGTCACCTACAGTTTTACAATAAATGTCAACATTTGAACAGCACAAGCCAGTAGTGTTATAATGTGTTCAATGCTTATAATGATGATATACGTGGCAAAGGAAATGGCAGGAGACTATTAAAGTTGCTATTCTAGATAAAAGACGGGAAAAATGCATACCCACACTTTATAATATATATGAATCCCATATATGGACACATACATACATTGCATATGCATGTAAAATTAATCTAAAAAAGTTCAAAGTCAAAAAAAATTTCAGAAAAGATAGTGGTGAAGAACAGAGTAAACATAAAGAGAATAAAATACATACGATTAAACCACCGACACATAATTAACCTTTTATGCAACGTTTTAGAGAGAGAGAGACGACAGACAGACAGCAGAAGACAGACAGACAGACAGAGAGCTTCTGGGCCAACCCCTGCAGGTGTCTGTACCCCGGCCTGGTTAATGATATCTCAGTTGGAAAGAAGGCGTACAGTGCAGCCCTGCCTTGTGCCTCTGACCAGAATGATACACTATAGCATCAATCTCATCATTGTAGCACTACAGCATCAATCATCATTTTAGCATATATAGCATCAATCTCATCATTGTAGCACTATAGCATCACCTCATCATTGTAGCACTATGGCATCAATTCCCTCATTGTAGCACTATAGCATCAACCTCAACATTGTAGCACTATGGCATCAACCTCATCATTGTTGCACTATAGCATCAATCTCATCATTGTAGCACTACAGCATCAATCATCATTGTAGCACTATATAGCATCAATCTCATCATTGTAAGCCCATAGCATCAATCATCATTGTAGCACTAATAGCATCACCTCATCATTGTAACACTATAGGCATCAAACCCCATATTGTAGCACTATGGCATCAATCTCATCATTGTAGCACTATTATAGCATCAACCTCATCATTGTAGCACTATGGCATCAGTCTCATCATTGTAGCACTATAAGCATCAATCTCATCATTGTAGCACTAAAAGCATCAACCTCATCATTGTAGCACTATAGCAACACCTCATCATTGTAGACATATAGCATCAACTTCATCATTGTAGCACTATGGCATCATCTCATCATTGTAGCACTATATAGCATCAACCTCATCATTGTAGCACTATAGCATCAACCTCATCATTGTAGCACTATATAACATCAATCTCATCATTGTAGCCCTATAGCATCAATCATCATTGTAGCACATATAGCATCAATCTCATCATTGTAGCACTATAGCATCAATCACATTGTAGCACTATAGCATCAACCTCATCATTGTGCACTATATAGCATCAATCTCATCATTGTAAACACTATAGCAAACAATCATCAAATTTCAGCACTATATAGCATCAACCTCATCAATTTTAGCACTATAGCATCAATCATCATTGTAGCATATAGCATCAACCTCATCATTGTAGCACTATAGCATCAATCATCATTGTAGCACTATATAGCATCAACCTCATCATTCTAGCACATAGCATCAACCTATCATTGTAGCACTATATAGCACAACCTCCATTGTAGCACTATATGCATCAACCTCATCATTGTAGCACTATAGCAATCAATCATCATTGTAGCACTATAGCATCAATCATCATTGTAGCATATGGCATCAACCTCATCATTGTAGCACTATAGCATCAACCTCATCATGTAGCATATTAGCATCAACCTCATCATTGTAGCACTATATAGCATCAACCTCATCAATTGTAGCCTATATAGCATCAATCTCATCATTGTAGCAAATGTAGCATCAATCTCATCATTGTAGCACTTATGCATCAACCTCATCATTGTAGCACTATGGCATCAAACCATCATGTACACTAAAAGATCAACCTCATCATGTAGCACTATATAGCATCAATCTCATCATTTTAGCACTATAGCATCAACCTCATCATTGTAGCACTATAGCATCAACCTCATCATTGTGCACTATATAGCATCAAACTTTATCATTGAGCACTATGGCATCAGTCTCATCATTGTAGCACTATATAGCATCACCTCACATTGTAGCACTATAGCATCAACCTCATCATTGAAACACTATATTGCATCAATCTCATCATTGTTTGCACTAGCATCAATCTCTCTTTTTAGCACTATAGCAACAGTCTCATCATTGTAGCACTATGGCATCAGTCTCATCATTGTAGCACTATAAAAGCATCAGTCTCTCATTGTAGCACTATAGCACAACCTCATCATTGTAGCACTATTATAGCATCAACCTCATCATTGTAGCACTATAGCATCACCTCATCATTGTAGCACTATAGCATCAACCTCATCACTGTAGCACTATATAGCATCAATTAATCATTGTAGCACTATAGCATCAATCATCATTGTAGCACTATAGCATCAATCTCATCATTGTAGCACTATTGCATCAATCACATCATTGTAGCACTATAGCATCATCATTCATTGTAGCACTATAGGCAATCAGCTCATCATTGAAACACATAGCATCAGTCTCATCATGTAGCACTACAGCATTAACCTCTCATTTAGCACTAAAAAGCATCAATCTCATCATTGTAGCACATAGCATCAGTCTCATCATTGTAGCACTATAGCATCAATTCACATTTAGACTATAGCATCAACCTCATCATTGTAGCACTATATAGCATCAACCTCATCATTGTAGCACTATAGCACAACCTCATCATTGTAGCACTATAGCATCAACCTCATCACTGTAGCACTATATAGCATCAACCCCACCATTGTAGCACTATAGCATCAACCCCATCATTGTAGCACTATAGCATGAACCTCATCATTGTAGCACTTAAAGCAAACAACCTCATCATTGTAGCACTATAGCACCAACCTCATCATTGTAGCCTATAGCATCAACCTCAACATTTTAGCAATATAGCATCAATCTCATCATGTTGCACTGTACATCAACCTCAACATTGCAGCACTAAAAGCATCAATCTCATCATTGTAGCACTATAGCATCACCTCATCATTGTAGCACTAATGGCATCAACTCATCATTGTAGCACTATATGGCATCAACCTCATCATTGCAGCACTATAGCATCAACCCCACCATTGTAGCACTATAGCATCAACCTCATCATTGTAGCACAAAAGCATCAACCTCATCTTGTAGCACTATAGCATCAACCTCATCATTGTAGCACTATATAGCATCAATCATCATTGTAGCACTATAGCATCAATCTCATCATTGTAGCACTATAAGCATCAATCTCATCATTGTAGCACTATATAGCATCAATCTCAATCATTGTAGCTCTATATAAACATCAATCTCTTTATTTTAGCACTATATAAACATCAACCTCATCATTGTAGCACTATATAGCTCAACCTCATCATTGTAGCCTATGGCATTTAATTCATCATTGTAGCACTAAGCATCAACCTCATCATTGTGCACTATATAGCATCAACCTCATCATTGTAGCACTATGGCATCAATCTCATCATTGTAGCATTTAGCATCAACCTCATCATTTTGGGAGCACTATATAGCATCAACCTCATCATTGTAGCACTGTAAAAAGCATCAACCCCATCATTGTATGCACTATATAGCATCAACCCCATCATTGTAGCACTATTAGCATCAACCCCATCATGTAAGCACTATAAAAAGATCAAACCATCTTGTAGCACTGTAGCATCAATCTCATCATTGTAGCACTATAAGCATCAACCTCATCATTGTAGCACTATGGCATCAATCTCATCATTGTAGCACTAATAGCATCAATCTCATCATTGTAGCACTATATAGCATCAACCTCATCATTGTAGCACTATATGGCATCAATCTCATCAATTGTAGCACTATAAGCATCAAACCCCATCATTGTAGCACTATGGCATCAATCTCATCATTTTAGCCTATAGCATCAAACCTCATCATTGTAGCACTATATAGCATCAACCCCATCATTGTAGCACTACATAGCATCAATCTTATCATTTGTACACTATATAGCATCAACCCCATCATTGTAGCACTAAGCATCAATCTCATCATTGTACTTCAACACCTTTTTTTTTCAAGTCTCCCAATCCGTGGCCCTTTTATGCCCTACCTTCGTGGAGACCTCGCTTTCAATCCCCCCCCCCCCCCCCCCCCCCCTCCCCTCCACCTGCCCCTCCCCCCATAGAGGTCCAATGCTGCCTGTGGTGATTTCGATTCAAGGTCGTTAAGTACCAGCCGAGTTATGGGACGGTCGTTGGATGGAAATGGTGGCGCTTTGGGTTGCGACCCGAGTTTGGTTTGGTTTGTGGAGGGAGGGGGAAGGACTGGGGATACGGGTTTTGGGGCTAATGGGTGACATTGAAGCTGAGATCAAAGGCAAAAAAAATTTAAAAAATAAAAAGGTTCTGGAGAACAATCCTTTCCTCAGGAACACTGAGAGACATGAAGTCCAGGTTGGGAGTGTTTTTATAGAGCTGTCACCTCGTGGTTTCTGATCTGTGCTTTTTACTATGCCGTCATGGCACGGTGAAAAATGCCCTTAATCATTTGACAAAGGAGCAATGAGTTAAACCGATTTCATGAAAAGGGTTAAACGTGCCTGGATTGACTGTGACTTCATGAAAGGGTTAAACGTGACAAGGATTGACTGGACTTCGCGAAAGGGTTAAACGTGACAAGGATTGACTGTGACTTCGCGAAAAGGGTTTTAAACGGACAAGGATTGACTATGACTTCATGAAAGGGTTAAACGTGACAAGGATTGTCTATGACTTCATCAAAGGTTAAACGTGACAAGATTGACTGTGACTTCATCAAAGGGTAAACGTGACAAGGATTGACTATGACTTCAGAAAGGGTTAAACGTGACAAGGATTGACTGGACTTCGCGAAAGGGTTAAACGTGACAAGGATTGACTAAAGACTTCATGAAAGGATTAAAACGTGACAGGATGTCTATGACTTCATCAAAGGTTTAAACGGACCATGATAGACTGTGACTTTATGAAAGGGTTAAACGTGACCATGACAGACTGTGACTTCATGAAAGGGTTAAACGTGACAAGGATTGACTATGACTTCATGAAAGGGTTAACGGGACAAGAAGACTGTGTCTTGTGAAAGGGTTAAACGTGAATGACAGACTGTGACTTCATGAAAGGTGTTAAAGTGACAAGGATTGACTGTGACTGCGTGAAAGGGTTAAAGTGCAAAGGTTGACTGTGACTTCATGAAAGGGTTAAACGTGACAAGGATTGACTGTGACTTCATCAAAAGGTTTAAAGTGACAAGGGTTTACTATGACTTCATCAAAGGGTTAAACGTGACAGGATTGAACTATGACTTTATCAAACGGACTATGATTGAGTATGACTTTATCAAACGTGACAATGATTGACTATGACATCATGAAAGGATTAAACGTGGGCAATGATTGACTATGACTTCATCAAAGGGTTAAACGTGACCATGATTGAATATGACTTCATTGAATGTGACCATGATTGACTATGACTTTATGATTATGCCGTTCAAGGTAACCAAGCGACCATTGATGGGTTAAAAAGTGACCACATGACCATGATTTACGATGACTTTACGGATAGGTAAAAATGATCATGATTTACCATGAATTCTTGAAAGAGTTAAAAGTACTTTATCACTATGACTTCGTGAAAACGTTATAGTAATCATGATTTACTCTGGCTTTGCGAAAGGGTTAAAAGTGACCATGGTTTACTGTGGCTTCGTGTAAAGGTGACAATTGAATATGACTGCGAAAGAGTTAAAGTAGCCATGATTTACTATGCCTTGCGAAAGAGTTAAAATTGACCATGATTTACTATGGCTTCACGGAAGTGTTAAAAGTGACCATGTTTTACAATGACGTCATGAAAAGTAAAAATGACCCTGTTTTACTATGACTTCGTGTACGGGTAAAAAGTAACCATGATTGACTATGTCTTTGTGAGCATCAGTTTCAGTTTCAATCTCATCCAAGGAGCTGTCACTGCGTGCGGACTAGTCCATATACGCCCAAACCACATCCGCTAAGTTTTGAGACCACACTGCGCATGATTTGATTAATGCTGATGGATGAATGAATGAGTGACTAAGAGGAGATAATTAATTTCAGGAGAGGTTCTCGTGGCTACGACTGAACAACAGATGGTCAGACCTTGAGAACCGACCTAGCATTGGCTGTACCGTTATTAGCAGTGTGTGTGTGTGTGTGTGTGTGTGTGTGTGTGTGTGTGTGTGTGTGTGTGTGTGTGTGTGTGTGGTGTGTGTGTGTGTGTGTGTGTGTGTGTGTGTGTGTGTGTGTGTGTGTGTGCGTGCGTGCGTGCGTGCGTGTGTGTGTGTGTGTGTGTGGTGTGTGTGTGTGTGTGTGTGTGTGTGTGTGTGTGTGTGTGTGTGTGTGTGTGTGTGCGTGTGTGTGTGTGTGGTGAGTAACTGACTTTGTGAAAAAGGTTAAAGGGGACCATGACTTACTATGAATTCATAAAAGAGGTTCAAGTGGTTGACGCGTACGCGAAGTTCAGTGTCAACTATGGGGAAGATATCCCCCCCCCCCCCCCCCCCCCACACACACACACACACACACCGCGCACGTGGCCTACAGCTGGTGTGGGTTCAGAAGATGGAGTAGAAGCAGCCTAGATGACGGTACTCAACTGGGTCGGCCCACTAGTGCTCAGAACCATGTTCAATAATGAATGATATTATAACGTATGTGGCTAGACGTCAGCTTAATAACTCGACCCATTACTTAATGCAAATTGGAGAAATATTGCATGGCGATACTTCTGGTCTGTTTTTTAATAAACAAAATCACCGGTGTGGAAAAAATTCATCATTGCTTGACTAAAGAGCCGTGAACTACACGTTAATTGTTTGATGGGCCGACCTGCTAAATGAGCGATTGATTGGTTCGATCGATCGATTGATTGGTTGATTGATTGATTGATGATTGATTGATTGATTGATTGATTGATTGATGATTGATTGATTGATTGATTGATTGATTGATTGATGATGATTGATTGATTGATTGATTGATTGATTTGGCTGGTTGGCTGGTTGGTTGGTTGGTTGGTTGGTTGATCGATTGATTGATCGATCGATCGATTGGTATGTGGAATGTGTTGATCGATTGATCGATCGATCGATCGATCGATTGACTGATTGATCGATTGATTGACTGACCAGCAATGACCTCAGCTCCAAATATTAGAATTAATGTATCCTCCACCTTTCTGGAACACAGTCAACCAAACATATCAGTTAGAATCGGACACCCTTAACCATGAACGTACATTTCTATATTGTCACATCGATCTTGTGGTAATTTACTGCGCCTAAGAGAAAATCGCATACTCAACATTCACGAACAGGGAACAACATCGTCGTCACGAAGACGAAAGGATGGTTGGTTTGCTGGGATACTTCAGCCTTCTGTCTGTCTGTCTGTGTCTGTCTGTCTGTCTGTCTGTCTCTCTCTCTCTCTCTCTCTCTCTCTCTCTCTCTCTCTCTCTCTCTCTCTCTCTCTCTCTCTCTCAGATACAGAGCGAGTGAATCTCTTCTCTTCAACACTCCACTCTTCTGTTCTTGTTATAGAATTATCCTGCGCGCAGGCAAAGCATTTCGGAAATAGGGCTTGCTGTGAAAACCAACTGCAAACAGCCAACAACTAGTTGTCGGTTTTGGCCCAACGGTTCAGCCTCAATTTTACGATCAGACGTTTTGGGTTCGAATCCTACTGGGCCTCACAAGTTCAGATATGTCATTTTTTCACTGGGTTCTCTTTCAGCGTGTTGTCGTTCTGGTGGCGTAAATGTGGTGTTAAGATAGACCCCCTACTCTCATTAACTATCCTCGTTTGTCGCATCACGTTTGAATACAATGATCGACGGTGAACTCTTTCATATTGCAAACACACACACACTTTCTCTCTCTCTCTCTCTCTCTCCTCTCTCTCTCTCTCCTCTCTCTCTCTCTCTCTCTCTCTCTCTCTCTCTCTCCACACACACACACACACACTCTCTCTCTCTCTCTCTCTCTCTCCTCTCTCTCTCTCTCTCTCTCTCTCTCACACACACACACACACACACACACACACGCACACACACACACACACACGTGCGCGCATGCGCGCACACACACGTAGGCACACACACACACACACACACACACACACACACACACGCGCGCGCGCGCGCGCCCCGCGCGCGCGCACACACAAACACACACTAGCGCGCGCGCATGCGCACACACGCTAGGATGCATGGGTGCACGCGCGTGCAGAGAGAGAGAGAGAGAGAGAGAGAGATCCACGAAAATCATGCTTGGCAGCTGCAGCCTCGCTGTAGTGAACACAGCTAAACAGCTAAAGCCCACAGGCGGTCGGTCTCTCAACTCAGCGGGGAGCTGTAACACAATGCCATGGGTGACACTTTGAAAATCTGAAAAAACTGAAAATGAGGCAGGGGTCCAGGGGCGCCCAGGCCCTGGCGGGGTGCAGGGGCAGTGCCCTGCTGGGGGGTCCGGGGGGCTTTGCCCCCGGCCGAAGACGATTTTATGAAATTTTAAGAGCATTTCATGGCCTCTTCTGGCATCAAATTGGAAAATCAAAGCAAAGCACTCACCTTACAACTGCAGCCTCTAATGTTCCACATGAAGGTCATTAACTGCAGACAGCTCATCCACAAAATCAGTAGAATCATTCTTGTGTGTGTGTGTGAAATGCGAGAGATATATTCTTTTGAATGGCTGTGTGTGTGTGTGTGTGTGTGTGTGTGTGTGTGTGTGTGTGTGTGTGTGTGTGTGTGTGTGTGTGTGTGTGATTCAATAGTTTAATGCCTTTGAAAACCGTAACAGGTTTTATATGACACAAATAAATAGAGAAAAGATAAACGAAACCAAATGAAATACACATTTATGCTTGTTGTATCCAACTATCATCATGTTATATCAAGTTGTCCTTGTCATACATTTTACCTTATCGACACTTTGAAATAGCATGCACATATTTTGAGATCTCGCTGATAAGCATGTCATTTGATATTAAGATAGATGGCAGCGCATTTTGTATATTATATTTGTCTTTGATGTGTTCTAAAAACTGCCGCCTTATATCGTTATATTTTAGTGTGTGTGTGTGTGAAAATGAGATATTCTTTTGAATGACTCTGTGTGTGTGTGTGTGTGTGTGTGTGTGTGTGTGTGCGCGCGCGTGTGTGTGTGTGTGTGTGTGTGTGTGTGTGTGTGTGTGTGTGTGTGTGTGTGTGTGTGTGTGTGTGTGTGTGTGAAAACGAGATATATTCTTTTGAATGGCTGTGTGTGTGTGTGTGTGTGTGTGTGTGTGTGTGTGTGTGTGTGTGTGTGTGTGTGTGTGTGTGTGTGTATGTGCGTGTGTGTGTGTGTGAAAATGAGATTCTTTTGAATGACTGTGTGTGTGTGTGTGTGAAAATGATATTCTTTTGAATGACTGTGTGTGTGTGTGTGTGTGTGTGTGTGAAAATGAGATATATTCTTTTGAATGACTGTGTGTGTGTGGTGTGTGTGTGTGTGTGTGTGTGTGTGTGTGTGTTGTGTGAAAATGAGATATTCTTTTGAATGACTGTGTGTGTGTGAAAATGAGAAATATATTCTTTTGAATGGCTCTGTGGTGTGGTGTGTGGTGTGTGTGTTGTGTGGTTGTGTGTGTGTGGGGTGTTGTGTGTGTGTGTGTTTGGGGGGAAAAAGGATATTCTTTTTGAAGACGTGTGGGTGTGTGGTGGAAAACGAGGGGGGGGAGAGAGAGAGAGATTTCGATGACACCCCAAGTCCTTTGCTCTTTGAGAAAGAGGGGGAAGAGGGGGGGGGGAAAGGAGGGAGGGGGGAGAGAGAGAGGGAGAGAGGGAAGGGAGGGGGAGAGAGGAAGGGGGGAAAGGGAAAGAAGAGAGAGGGGAGGGGGAGAGAGAAGAGAGAGAGAGAGGAGAGAGAGAGAGAGGGCGGCTGTACAGACAGCCACACACACACACCACCCCCCTCCTCTTTTTAAAAAACCCAAGGGGGAGGGAGCCGCTTGCAGGCAGTTTTGGGAATAACAACAGCGCCCACAAGACAGCAAAAAGGATGGGAAACTGAGAGGTGGGTGAATGATGGGGGGGGGGGGGGGAGGTGAAAAGGAGAGGGTAACTCAAAGAGAGAGGGGGGGGGGGGGGGGGGGGGTCGGAAGCGGACGGAGGGGAAAAGGGGCAACGGGGGGGGGGGGGGGGGGGGGGGGGGGGGGGGGGGGGGGGGGGAGGGGGAGGAAGGGGGAGGGGAGATGAGTAAACGTCAAGACCAACCAAGTTAGGACCCCTTGGGCCACCGCCCTCCCCTCCCCCATTTTCCACCACCCCTCCCCCCCAAAAGGGCTCCACCCCCACTTCTTTCTTTTTTAGGGGGGCTCAACCTGTTTTTCCCCCCGGGGGATGGGAACGTTCCCTTTTCCGGTCGTCTGTTTCATGTGCTTGGGTCAAAATACCGCCGTTTCAACTGTTCTTCCCCCGAAAACTTTTTTTTTTTTTGAATGATGAAATTTGAAAAACGAATTTTCCGTCTGGGACCTTGCCAAAAAAAAAAACCGGATTTTCCGTCACCCAACGAAAAAGGGGACCCATGAAAAGCACACCAATACGCGCTCTCACGAAACACGGCGACCTGATAAAGCGTGGGGCGATGGGCCTGAGGGGGGGCGTCCCTTTTTCTGGGCGACTAATCCAAAAAAACGATCAAGAATAGTGTTTAAAAAAAAAAAGAAGAAAAGGAAAAAAAAAAAAAAAGAAAAAGAAAAAAAAATAGAAAGAAAGTAGATTTTTTTTTTTTTGTTTTTTTTTTTTTAATCGAAGAAGTTCTGACAACGAAAGTGTTTTTTTTCGCTCTCGTTTTGTCTCAAGGCCCGTTATCTTTTTTTTTTTTTTTTCCTTAAAAATACACGAGGATCTCGGAAACAAAATCTTCAAAAAAGTTTTTTCCCGGGCGGGAAATCGGATGGTTTTGTTAAAGTGGAGAAAGGGATGTCAAGTCAGGTTAATACATGAGGATGCTCACAAATGCACCACCAAACTTTGTCACTCCAGGCACTGGGTGCGCGCATTCGTTCTCTTCGGACCCAGGGGAAAAAAATATTTTAAAAAAAATTAAATGAAAAAATAATTTTCCTGATCTCGGTTATTACCGCAAAACGTCTTGGGGCCCCTTTTTGGGCTTTTTTACCGACCGGGGGGTTGTCGGGTTTTGTAATAATAAAAATTTGTAGTTATTTAGTTATTGTTTTTAATTGGGCCGCGGACTCTGGGACCCCAAATCAGGGACCTCAGCTATCATTTCAAGTCTCTAATACAAACCCCCACAATGGAACACTTTTAAAAAAATTTATGGGGCAGAAACAAAATTATCTGTTCAATCCGGCGACACTTATCATTATTAAAACCTATATTTTAAAAAATAATTTTACCTCTTCAAAAAAAAAAAAATAAATCCTAAAATCTCACGAAAAAAAAACCGTAAACACGGTGAAAAAAACTTCTCTCTGATACACACAAATCCCATTTGTAAAAAAAATGATTAACTTGAAAAGGGTTTCACACGCAACCACCGGGGGGGTTTTCCCCTTCTAAATACCAACTGTCGTTAAAGCTTCCCAATAGAACCGGGAAAAAACCGTTCCCTTTTTCGGTTACGTACCACGGGGGGGAAAAGGAGGGTTTAAATTGGGAAAATTTTTAAAACAATTTATTATAATTTGTTTACACCTTCATTGCCACATTCACACAATACAAACAGATTATGACGTAGATCAGAGGAGGAAAACAAACGCATATGCCTCCGGGAAAGATTTGCACCGGAGCTTGTTTGGCTGCTTTTCCCACCACTAAATTCCATAATTCCCATGTGGCGGGGACCCACAAAAAAACTATATTTTTCCCCAAGAACAACTGAGTATGAAGATCATGAATATCCCCAAAACGGGAGTGACCTTTTTGTCGAAAAATGACAATGCCGAAAAGAATCCATAAAAAAAGGGAAATCATTCTATTGACCGGGACACGCACTGGGGGGCCAGATGTAAACCCTTCAGTCAGCATATAAACAGACGACCAATCCCGCATCTTAACGAATAGGCTCCTAAAAATTTTTTTTCCAAAAACCCTGCCGCAGCCCCTTCACCTTTTTTAGAACCATCAAAAAATCTGTAAAATCTAAAATTTCACATTCCCCAAGATAAAGTTTTAATGCGGCACTCGAGGGACCTCCTTTCGAAATCGATTAAAATATAAATTAAACTCGGGATTACGACTTTCCAAGGGGGAAAAATCTCTGTAATGGACCGTCATAAACGATCAAATCAATTCCACTGCCCCAAAATGGGGCAAAATAGAATACCTAGGGGAGGAACTTTTTTGCTTTAAGTCATATTTGGCTCAAAAAGGGGGGTTTCATAAAAATATCTAGGCAGGGTTTTTTGGATTACCCCCTCGTTTCGGGGTAGTAATTCAGGAAAGACCAACCTTCCTTCCCCAAGGGGGGGTTCACCAGATTCAACATACAAACTCTCTTTTGGAGAGTGCGAAGTGCCCCCGGAGCATCCCATCTTGATGATGAATTGGGTCAAGATTTTGGGGAAGACTTTCGTGCAGAACCTTTTAACCACACACCCATAATCTACTTTGGTCCACCAAAGCCCGATACAATCGCAAAAAATTCCTTGTCTGCACCCCAAATCAGTGTGACTAAAAACCCTTCAAAACATCAAACCGACTGGCCGATTTTTTAATGTCTTAAGTGAGGCAAAAAAAAACTTTTTATCAAAAAATCCCCCAAAAATTTCATTTGTTGGAAATTTTTAAATTTCCCTGACCATTGAAAGATACCGGTTCAAGCCTGAGTCTTTTCCTATGGAATGAATACACTCGTTTTTGTATAAAAAATTTAAATCCATTTTCAAACCCACTGCTGAACCGATTAACACACAACTAAGTTACGTTCAGCGCACCAAAATTTTTTCCCCTTGGGCAGAGTAGAAGTCATCAACAAATTAAATTTCCAACTCACTGACGGGACGATTTTATTATTTTCAGATTGAACAAAGTGGAAAAAGGGCTCCTTGGGGGACCCCCCCATCCCTGCTCAAAAGGACGGAAAAAGGTCGAATGAAGAACACTGAAATTCTTTTAAAAAAAAAAATTGCAACAACATTGGTAAATTACCCTTTAAAAATAAATCCCTTCAACCCTGAAAAAATTCCCGTCCCTCCTTTGTTCAAAGTTTTTTTCTAAATCAAAAAGAATGAAACTACATTTCTCCAAAATCAAAGCATTCCTGATAAAAGACCATATCGAAAAAATGATCAGTATTCTGGGGGTTTTTTCCGAAAATCCACACGGGGAAACATCAAGGCCCCCAAACCGTTCAACTGCCATAACAATCGAAATATACCATTCTCTCCATATTTTACATAACAACTGGAAGCTATAGGACATTTTTGGGTTCCGAAGATCTCTCCCTGGTTAGGAATGGGGATAAAACCCCCTCCTCCAAGAAGGGGAAAATACCCCGAACCCCAAAACGATTAAACAGAGACAAAAACAATTTAAACCCTCAGCTGGCAAATGTTGAAAAAATTGATAATGAATGTCATCGGCCAGGAGCTGATTGTGGTTTTAAAAAATGGCGCCCTTTTAACTCCCATGCTGAAAACGCGTTGTAATCCCAGAACTTTTGGTCGAAGGAACAGTTTTGCTCCGCATCTTTTGATACGCGGGAATTTCCCTTGCAAAAGACAGCTGACAATTTTGATGGATAGTAGCAGCTAACAAGTTAGCAACCTCCTTTTTTATTAGTAAAAAATCGCTCCTTTACTTGAAAACATTTATCTGATGAAACCGACTTTCCCTTTAAATCTTGGGGATTAGCCCAAATTTTTTCCTTTTGTTTGACCTTGGATAGTTTTGAACAGAAATTTTTCCAAATTCTTCTTCTTAGTTTTTAAAAGTATTCGACACTTAGCCCTACCCCCCCTGTTTTTTTTGTTCCCCCATAGGAAACCTAGTAAAAAAAACTTTGAGCACCTTTTTTTTACCCCTTTGAGTTTTGCACTCTTTTACATACCAAGGGGTCTTAACATCATTTGTTTTTCACGGGGCTTGGAAAGCTTCCTTGCCTCTCTACTATCACTTTAGTGAACTGTAAAACAAACTATAACTCCGAAAAAATTCATAGGCAGTCTACTTAAAAACGTTTGCTGATAAAGACCCAAAACGCAAGCGAAACTTTCCCTGTTTTTCCGGGGGGGCTCCGCATTTTTTCGTAAAAGAAAAAAAACCGGGAAAATGATCACCCCCGCTTTGGTCCCCTATGAACCTGCCATCCAAGTCCAAAAAAAGGAAGGGGCCAAATGACAAATCCAGGAGTCATAGAACCAGAAGGAGAACAAAAGGTCGGGGCCCGAATTTTAAAAACAGAGATCATGATCCCATAAAAACTTCAAGAACTTTCCCTTTTAAATTTGTGCGGTTACTTCCCCCTGGGAGAATGAAAATATTAATAATAATAATAACAACAGAAAAAATAATAATGCAACGTTTATTTTTTATAGCGAATTCCCTAAAAATGTCAGCACGCTTTACATTTTTAAAAAAGAGAAAAGGCAAAAATAGGGAAATATAAAAACATGCACTTGAAAAAAAACCCAACCCCCAGTATCCAATAATAAAACAAATCACATTACTTCAAATTTGACATGTATAATAATGATAATAATAGTAATAAAATAATAATAATAATTAAAAAAAAAAACACATAAGAAAAATTTACAAAAAATTTTCCCCCCTCATAAAACCTCTAAGAACCACCTCCTTTCCTTTTCACTTACACACTTACGCACCACGCACCACGCGGGGCGCGGCGGCGGGGCGCACACACACCACCACCATTTTACGCTTTCGCCAGATCTTAATCAATTTGCCAACCATCACAATGATGATGACGATGATATAAACAATTCTTCACTATGGGGCCAAAAGAAAAAAAGGATGTTTATTTTTTAGTTTTCATCGTTTCACTCCCTTCATTTAAAACCTCCAGAATTCTTCCACTGCCAAGTCGTGACCGATCAGTAAACTTCCCAAAACCCCGTAACACAGCTCCGAACGTAAGTTCAAAAAGGTTCAGGGAAGCGTATCGGCCACAGCTGGCTCTTTTTTTCTTTTTTTTTTTTTTCTTTCTCTTTTCCCCGGTTGCTGAAAAGATTGTAAGCATGTCCGTGTCCCGGTGGGGGTGCTGCCCTCATGACTCCCTGCCAAAATACCGTTCACAATGTTATTTGTTTGTGTGTTTAATGGGGCCACGGACTGCTAAACCAAATCAGGACCCCCGCTATCATATTAGTTCCCCAATGATGAGGACGTTGTCCCCGCCCGACAAAGTTCCCGGTAGTCAACACCAGAGAGACTGGGGCTGGGTGCACGCCCCAAAATTGGTGTTGTGTGGTGTGCCGGGGTTGTGTGTGCGTGTGGGTGCGTGTGGGGTTCGTTGACTTTCAACGTTCCGATATTTTCCTAGCCGAAAGGGAATGGGAAGACCCCTTACTGACACTTTCATTTATTTACAAGATAGTTCCCGACCCGACCCCTCGTATTTTTTCTTTTTTCGAGGGGATGAAGGCGAGAAATTTAAACACATTTTAAAAAGAATTTTAGGGGGTTTCCCAAGGACAAATTTACACCTTTTTGTTATATTGTTTGGGGGAACCCTGACATCTTTTTAAATTTATTATTTTGGGGTTTTTAAAGTCGACCCCGTCAATGAACAGCCCTCATTAGCTTTTTCCAGGGAAATGGGGGAAGTACTCGTTTGTGGTTGGTGTGGTGTGGTGTGTTGGGGGTGTGTGTTGGTGTGTGTGTGTGTGTGTTGTGTGTTGTGGTGTGTTGCTTTTTTGTGTGTGTTTTACCAACGATGTGTGTGTTGGTGGTTGTGTGGTGTGGTGTGTGTGTGTGTGTGTGTGTGTTTGGGGTTGTGCGGTTTCCCCTACATGTATTACATCATGCGACGTGGGTGCATGCAACGCACTGTTTTGACCACACAAAAAAGTTGTTTCTTTTTTTCTTCCCAAAATTGGTTACCAAAAAAAAACCCAAAAACCCCAAAAAAATTTTTTTTTTTTTTTTTTGTGGGGAGGGAAAGAAAGAAATTTTTTAAAAGTTTTAAAATGGGGAATTTGGGAAATAGGGGGGGGGGAAGATGGGTGGAAAAGTTTTAAAATAAGGGGAGATAAGTTGTTGGGGGGAAAAAGTTTTAAAAGTATTTTTATGTGAAAAAATTTTAAAAGAATTTAATGTGGGGGTTTTTTTTTGGGAATTTAGATTTTATTGTGGATTTTTTGGATAAAGTAATATTTTTTATAGGGTTTTTGTTTTTTTTAAATAATTTTTGAAATGTGGAAAAGTTTTAAAAAAAAAGACCAACCCCCTTTGTATATTAAAAGTGAATAAGAAGGGAAAAATTGGTTGTCTTTTTGGGTTTTACGCTTTTTTGACGGTTTGTCGGTTTTTTCCGCCTTGTCCCGAGGTGGGGCGGGAAAAATTTGGGGGGAATTGTAACGATAGGGCTTTTTTAAAAAAGGTTGGTGGCCCCCTATACAAGGTGTTTTGTTTTTGCTGAATTAGACTGTTTTTTTTCTTAACGTTAGGGTAAGTAAAATTGTCTATAGTTTTTTACAAATTTTCCCTGGGGTGGTGCGCCAAAATATAAAAAGTGCGCAAGTAAGCCCTGTTTGCTCTGGACTGGCATGGAAAACCGTAGGGTCCATCTTTTCTCCTCATTTCCTCATCCTGCCCCCACTGATTTAGGTTTCCAAAAAAAAAACTAGATTTGGGCCCTTATGGGTTCTCGGGTGACCCAGTTTTTGATGTCCTCTCCCGTTTGTGGCTTGGGTTTTATCCCCTTTGGGTACCGGGCGGGGTCTTGGGGGGCTGTGTTGGCGGACGTGTGGGGCCCCTCCGAGGAAAAGTCACTCAGCCGCTCCGGATAAGAAAAATTTGGGGCAGTTTTTGGGGGGGAGGTGGTGTCCTGGTTATGTTAATGAACAGGCCCTGAAAGAAGTGACTCGGCAGCTGAGTGTCCCCCCGTGGGGCCATTGGGCATTGGGCGCTCCTGGGGTTCCGGGGGGTGCGGGGGGGGGAGGTTCTGGGAACATTGGTCTATCCCCTGATGGGCCGAAAAAAGAGGTAGCCAAAAAAAAAAAAAAAATTCAGAAATGTGTGTGAACCCCCTCACGATGGATAAGGGGGGGCTTTTCGCGCCCACCCAAAAGTTTTTAAAGATTGAGTTTTATTTTCGGGTCTTGAGAGATTGTATGATTTTGGGGTTTTGGCGCCTTCAAAATTCATTCAAAAAAGGCCCCGGGGGGCCGAAAAACTCTTTTTTAGGCCCGGATCACCTTTGGGGGGCGAATTTCTAAATTTTTCCCCCGGAAAAACATTGGTTCTGAATCCATTTCCCACACAGTTTCTTCGAATGAGACTATAAACGAGGTTCATTGCACACACGTAAAATCCCATCACCAACTTTCGGAAGAGAAGGCCAGTTTGGCCGTTGGTATGGACGACACGTTACACATAGCATGCACCTTCCCCGAAGATGGAGTATGGCTGCCTTAATGGCGGGACAAAAAGAAAACAGCCAAACACACAGTTTACGGATGGAAAAACGTGTGTGTATGTGTCTGTCTGTCCGACTCTCACTCAGAAAATTGTGGATGCAAGTACGACTTTTGGGCTCACTTACACACACCCATTCATCCGAACATGGACGCCAGGCAACAGAACAACTCTTTTCTTTTTATGCTGCCTGAGCCATCAAAACAAAACGCACACAGATATACATATAATTTAAACATGAGATGGCACACCCACCATTAGGTGTACAAATAAACTAACCAAATACAGTTCTTTCTATGGTAACTGTCGTTAATGCCGACGACGGCAGCACGAGGCAAGACTGTCACGACGCCTCTCACAGGTGGCTCACACACAAAAGAAAACAAGTTGATTCGTGGGCGTCTCTGCCAGCACTCGGTCGCAGTAGCTCTAAACACTTGTGAGCTGTGGCTCACCACAGTAACATACTGGTAGCGACGTCCTGGATATACAGGTCGCTGACACAGGAAGGTAGGCTGGAAGTACAGAACGACGCAAGTCGCTGGCACACAACAGCACAGGAGTGTGGCACCCACACCACACTCACGATGACCTTGAACGTAGGTCGCTGGCGCACGACGGCAGCACAAGAGTGTGGCACCCACGCCGCGCTCACGATGACCTTAAACGTAGGTCGCTGGCCCGACCCTCGGTCACGGGCGCAGTAACAGGTTGGGCAGATGTCGGCTCACCGACCGACCGCTCCACAGCAGCAGCTGGAGATCGGGGCGTCCACAATCACGGCCCCGGTCCTCACCTGGGTAGTAGCCAGTTCCCCTAGTCCAGGAACACTATCAACCTGGGGGAACTGATTATCATGATTACCATTCATTAGAATCACAACTACCTTCATGTTCATTTAGCTACATCATATCTTGCTAGAACTTGAGCCACATAACATTCGTTCATATTCATTAGCCACATCATATTTTACTATACACTTGAGCCACACATCAGCATATCTTGTTCAACAATACAATTTGTTTTCAAAAGGATAACATTACAAGATTCCCTTTTCGGAATCATCACACTACAGATTTCCTTTTCCGGAAGCATAACACTGCACAGGAGAGGATTTCCATATAAACCTTTTACAATCTAGTCTTCCAACTTAGGAAAAGGATTTCCATCTGGATCCTCTTCAATAAACCTGAACACAATTCATTGCATACAATGATTACAAACCTGATTTTTTTTTTCCGAACTATAAATGTCTTTCGTTAATTCACACCATGTTCATTTGCTTTCTTGTAAACAAGAATGTTCAATTCATTTCATATTAGTCACTGTCTTTCGTCCATTCACAAAATGTTCATTTCTTTCTTGTAACACCAGAATGTTCACTTCATTTCGATTCATCAACTTCAATATATGTAAGGGAAAGATTTCCACCACACTTCTGTTTAACAACATTATATTGATACCCATGTAAACACATCACACATCAGAATGAAAATCAAAAGTCTATGTCGCTCACTCTGGAAGCTTAATTATCCATAGCATCAAAAACTCTTCATCTTCTTGCAACCCATATTAGAATAAATACTTTTCAGCACGTTTTGTTTTCATTTCAGATAAGTCACAAGATAAACAAAATCTTTTTTTTTCTTTCCTTCTGAAGACCACTTCATATAACATTCATTTCACCTATTCACATTTTCTGAAACACCATTCCGTTTTGTTACCCTATCAAGTCACAGGATAACAGAATAGGAAAAATACATTCTTTTTTCCCTTTTTTTAATTTTTAAAATAAAATCTTCAGAAGAGCGCTTGAGGAAGTTCCAGTCGCTAATAACAAACATTCATGAATACCTGGCTACGCAGCCCAAACACTGGGTCCCTCTTCGGCCTTCTGTAACTGGAAGTTGCCGGAATATCTGTAGAGACTGCCTGACTGATCCAGCATACCCGGTTTATAGCCACACACCGTGAGTAGCAGTCTGTGAAACTGCGCAAACCGGTTTCCGGACACTATCTTCCGTAAGCACGGTCACACGAAATGTTGTGACCCAATGAAAAACGGTCCGTCACAACACAAAACTCCACTGCCTGTCTAAACAGGCAGTGTCCGCACGAGCATCAGCCTGCGTACGCAGAAAGAAAAGAAAGAAAGAAAGAAAGAAAACAACCCGAAAAGTGCTTTATTTGTATTCCAGTTATGGACGATGTAACATCTGGTGTCAATGTGGGAGACTGTTGGTGGTACCTGAAGCACAACAGCAAAAGCAGAGTCACCGGGCCGTCCAATACCAATGGAACAGACAAGCTACAAGCAGACACAAGGCAGCGTTTCGACCTGCTGGTCATCTTCAGGCAGGTCAAACGGCCTTCAGACTTAGAAACATCAGACGAACACACAGTCACAAATATTTTCGATCTCGGTAGGAAGAATATACGCAACATTCTCTCTCTCTCTCTCTCTCTCTCTCTCTCTCTCTCTCTCTCTCTCCTCTCTCTCTCTCTCTCTCTCTCTCTCTCTCTCTCTCTCTCTCTCTGCAAAATGTGGTCTTGGGTGTAAATCCTGTCTGAAAATGTGCGCAAGGTTATGAATCCATACAGTCATTTGTTTGCATGAATCCATACAGTCATTTGTTTGCATGAATCCATACAGTCACTTGTTTGCATGAATCCATACAGTCACTTGTTTGCATGAATCCATACAGTCACTTGTTTGCATGAATCCATACAGTCACTTGTTTGCATGAATCCATACAGTCTCTTGTTTGCATGAATCCATACAGTCACTTGTTTGCATGAATCCATACAGTCACTTGTTTGCATGAATCCATACAGTCACTTGTTTGCATGTTTCAACCGCACACTTCAGCCAGAAGAAGCAAACGTGGCCGTGATATCGAGTTTTAAAAAAACAACAGACAAATAGCGCTCTAGCTGTGTATGACCTGAAAAAAACAGCTGGTGTGTCATCTACAAGGAGAACTCCACCTCTTGATGATAAAACGATCCCAGTTTTTGAATCCTCGTGATTAGTGACACTTGTAAGATAAACGTAATAAGTGACTTTTCTAAGGTAAATGTGATATGAGGTGTGTGTGTGTGTGGTGTGTGTGTGTGTGTGTGTGTGTGTGTGTGTGTGTGTGTGTGTGTGTGTGTGTGTGTGTGTGTGTGTGTGTGTGTGTGTGTGTGTGTGTGTGTGTGTGTGTGTGTGTGTGTGTGTGTGTGTGTGTGTGTGTGTGTGTGTGTGTGTGTGTGTGTGTGTGTGTGTGTGTGTTCGTTCGTTCTCTTTAACGTCTTTTCACAATGCTGTGATATTAGACGGAGTGTGTGTGTGTGTGTGTGTGTGTGTGTGTGTGTGTGTGTGTGTGTGTGTGTGTGTGTGTGTGTGTATGTTCTTTTCTTTTTTCTTTTTTTTTTGTCAGTACAACCATGAGTTAATCTGACAATAAATTGTTTTTTTTCAGTGTTCTTTTATTTTATTTTCTGTCTCTTTTTTTTTTTTTTAGCTACACGGAATTATTTTGTTCGGAAATCTGTGCAACATTATGAAAGTTTATGTGGGAACCCCAGTGTCAGCACTGAAAACAAGGACTGACAGGCTCCGAAACTGATGTGGAA
>CM031604.1:85298119-85308119 GCA_018398815.1 Conus ventricosus
TCTCCTCCTCTCTCTCTCTCCTCTCTCTCTCTCTCATTACACCACCACTTTCTATATTCCAGACATTCCATCTATAGTCAGTGTTAATGAAGAACTACAGTCCAGCGACAATTCCTCGTATGAGAAGAGAGAGAGAGAGAGAGAGAGAGAGAGAGAGAGAGAGAAGAGAGAGAGGAGAGAGAGAGAGAGGGGAGGGAGGGAGAGAGAGAGAGGGAGAGAGAAAGAGGGAGGGAGGGAGAGAGAGGGAGGGAGGAAGAGGGAGAGTGAGGGAGGGAGAGAGAGAGAGGGAGGGAGACAGAGAGAGGGAGGAAGAGAGGGAGGGAGAGATAGAGAGAGGGAGGGAGAGAGGAAGGGAGGGAGGGAGAGAGGGAGGGAGGGAGGGGGAGAGAGAGAGAGAGAGAGAGAGAGAGAGAGAGAGAGAGAGAGAGAGAGAGAGAAGAGAGAGGAGAGAGAGAGAGAGTCTTTTCAATGAGGGAAAAGAAGAAGCACAGTACAGACTTTTTTTACAATTTGCCCTAAATGAAAGAAAAAAAAAGCGACTTCAAAAGGAAAGAACTATCATAACATTGAAAGAAATGCTAAACTGAAATACAAATCGCACTCCAAAGGTAACGCAAGCAACTTTTTTCAGAAAAAAGAATAACTTTTCAAATACATTTTTTCTTTTAATGAAAATGGAAGTCCGTCAACAAAAGGTGGAAATGTGAAGAGGATGTCGATGGAAAATGAAAAGGGGGAAGGAAGGAGTGCAAAAGAGCATTCAACATTTATACAGATACTGCCGTACTCGAATACGCTTGAATCTACACATATGAATTGTGCAATATATTAAAACAAACCACATTAAAAAAAAAATCCAGAAAGCATTAGCATTAATCAAGACTGTTGAGAAAGTTGAGTATAAGGAATGAGAAAGTGGTGTCTTTTGAAAAAGTGTAGACTAATATCACCATTAAACCAAGACTGTAAGTTCTTCCACGAACAACTACGAGAAGGTATGAGGTTAGATTTAAAAAGATCGATCCTTGGTAAGGATACCTTAAATCTTGTTGACAAAGCGAATCATATTCGTTTCAAACTGATTGTTCAGAGGCGGGAGGGGGGGGGGGGGTGGCATGATTGGGCATTATTTGAAAGATGACAATTGCTGTGTTATGTTACGTGAATTTCCCTTTCGGAAGCAAGAAGTCTAAACGTTTATAATCAGAGGGACTTAACGGTCGAAGATTTCTGGGTAGATTATTTAACAGCCCGTCTATGGAAACTAAAGAGCGGTTTTGATATGATTGGCCGAATCCCATCACATAGAAGAGTAATTCAAAAGACATTCAACTTACGAAGTAAAAAAAAACCCAGCTTTTGATGATGTTGGTCTAAGAAAATCTTTTAGCTGAGAGAGTGACACACCACACACACACACACCACACACACACACACACACACACACACACACACACACACACACACACACACACACACACACACAGAGTTTAAATGTGGCCAGTTTTAGCCACAAATGAAACTGCTTCATTATAGGTGCACTTTTAAACGTCGAGTTTTTTGTTCAGTAAGATAAGCGATAAAGAAGATGAACATGGGGATGAAATAGATGACGACCAGGAAGAATGACCAGAACAAACAGAAAAAAAAATCCAAGAAGACCACGAACAAGACGACTGAGTGGAAGAAGAGTCACAGCAAGATGACAAGGAAGAGAAGCAAATGAACAAGAAGGGAAGAAGAAGAAGAAGAAGAAGAAGAAGAAGAAGAAGAAGAAGAAGAAGAAGAAGAAGAAGAAGAAGAAGAAGAAGAAGAAGAAGAAGAAGAAGAAGATGATGATGATGATGATGATGATGATGATGATGATGATGATGATGATGATGATGAAGAAGAAGAAGAAGAAGAGGAGGAGGAGGAGGAGGAGGAGGACGAGGAGGAGGAGGACGAGGACGACGACGACGACGACGACGACGACGACGACGATGAAGAAGAAGAAGAAGAAGAAGAAGAAGAAGAAGAAGAAGAAGAAGAAGAAGAACAACAACAACAACAACAACAACAACAACAACAACAACAACAACGGTAACGACAGCACTGTGAAGCACGTGAAGCAACAAAAGCAAGAAGTCAACTCCATTCACCCTGTTTATCGCCCAGCCGACCCTTGGGGACCGTGCTGAAACTGTCACATAATCGGAGGGAAAAAAACATAAAGTTATAGAAGAAAAAGGACAAAAAGGAGAACAAGAGCAAAGAGGAAGAAGAGGGAGGAGACAAGAACAAAAGCAAACAACAACAAAAAGAAAAGAATTGTGGAGGGAGAAAAGAACAAGGAAAAAAAATACAAAAAGATCATGAAGAAGACCATGAAAAAGGACAAGAAGAACAACAACACACTTTCTCTCTCTCTCTCTCTCTCTCTCTCTCCTCTCTCTCTCTCTCTCTCTCTCTCTCTCTCTCTCTCTCTCTCCCAAAGAAAAAAAAAAATCCAAGGATCATAAACAGGACCAAAATAAAAAGACCCCTCGTACCCCTCCTTTCTCTACTCCTCCCCTTACCCCTCCCCCCTCCCCCCCTCTCTCCCATCCCGACAAAAAAACAACCAACTCCGAGAATAAGGACAATAGGGAGAGCGCAGACTTCCACCACAGTTGGACCGATCCCGGATCCGCCCTTTAATCTGGATCTGCATCAAAATAAAATGGATTCGTCGTGCAGTGACATCCTTTCTGTCCACTCAGTTGTCTTACAATCCGTTGGTGAAGACGGATACATCAACCAACAGAAACAGGTGGAAAAACTAAATCTTGTAAAATGACAAGACGTACATCAACTCACTGATACGGATGGAAAAGATAACTTTGGCGGACGTACTGACGAGAGAGAGAAAAAAGAAAAGATGAGGAGGAAGAGGAAGAAGAGAAGGAGGAGAAAGAAGAGGAGAAGGAGTGTGGCGGAAGGGAGAGAAGGGAATAAAAGGGTAAGAGGATGAGAAAAAGAAGCAGGAGAAGGAGGAGAAGGTGGAGGGGGAGGATGGTGGGGAAGAAAGAGAAGAAGAGGAAGGAGAAGAGGAGGAGGAGGAGGTGGAAGACGGGGAAGGAAGGAGAAAAAAAGAGGAGGAAGAGGAAGAGAAGGAAGGGGAAAGTGGAACATGAAGAAGAGGAAGAAGAGGAGGAGGGGGGAGAAGAAAAGGAGGAGGAGGAAGAGAAGGATCAGAAGAACAAGAGGAAAAGAGAAAAAGAAAGAGGAGAAAGAGGAAGAGAAGGAAGAGGAGAAGTAGAAGAACACGAACAAGAGGAGGAGGGAGAAGAAAAGAAGGAGGAGGAGGAAGAGAAGGATCAGAAGACGAAGAGGAGAAGGAGGAGGAGGAAAAAGAGCAGAAGAAGAAGAGGAGCAGGAGGAAAGGAGGAGGAGGAGGAGAGGAAGGAGGAGGAGAAGAAGGAGGAGGAGAAGGAGGAGGACTCAGCAGTCAACCACATCCATGAGATGAAGCATGCTTCCAACAGATTAACAAAGCCATACCACCAGGGTATCATCCAGTACACCTTGTGTGGTAAGTGAAAAAAAAATCAGTTATCTCCACAGTTATCTAAATCAGCCGGTCGGTGGTCTATGTGTAACACGGGTGCCTACGTCCTCGTGATGTCTCCTTGTAGATCAACGCCAATGACGACAAAGCTGACGCTGAATCACCCCGACGAGCATCACGTGCAAGGAACAATAACCACGAGTATCACCGACGAGTTTTTTCTTTCGAGGGAGAGCGAATATTGGGATGATGGTTCACGGTACATGTTGTATGTGGTGGATGAGATTATATCTTTGTTCGTTGACATAATAATTTATATAGAGTTGTTATTTTCAGTGTCTATGCAAAAACAGTATTTGGAGTGGATAATGTCTGTCATTGGTGAACGTGTTACAGGTCTGATGGCTCACGATCATTAAACCGCCAGGAATGTGGATGCCTGACTGTGTGATAGCACAATCTTTATCTCGGCCGCTTACAGGGTACACACTTCACTTTAATCCTTGATAGCCAACTTAGATTTAGTCCACAACTCGCAGGTCACCCACTTTAGTGGAAGTGAACTCGTGTTCAGATTTTTATGAAAGTTGATAGCTAGAGGGTTAAACATCTCAAGATCAATTGCCCTGCTCCGACTCCTTTGCATCCTTAACCCCCATTTATCCTATCCGCTGCAACCACCACAGCCTATCGCCAACCCCTCCCCCGCCCCCTCCCCCCACCGTGTATATCATAAACTGTGATGTGGTCCTGTTGAAGAACCTTTTGGGGGGGGGGGGGGATGTTTGTGTCAAAGATATACTGATTAATGAATCGCTGGCTTTCTGTAGTAATAAGACATAGCTGTTAGTGCGGCTCAGTTGCAGCGAAGGAAAAAACCAGAGCCCTGAAAGCAATGGCAGAAGCGGCAGAGAGGTGTTCAAGCTGGATCTGGTCAAGGAGGAACAAAAGTGAACTTCGTAAGGCTTAATTTTCCCTACAAATATCAGGTGTCCCTGTGGCTCAGTGGTTAAAGCGCGAGTCATTAAGTGGAAAATGAGCATGTCCAGAGGGTCATGGGTTCGAATCCCAGCCATGGCTCGTCCCAAGATGGGAAAAAAAAAAAGGGGCAGCAGAGGGACATCCGGAGTCATGAACCGGGTGTGGCCCAACCCCCCTAGAGTGTCAGGAGATAAGGGCCGAAACACTTGCTTGAAGGGGGCTTCTCTTCTGAGGACTCTCTGCTGCCACGCTCTCCACGAGTTTCTTCCTACTAGGAGACAACTACGATCCCTGTTTGTGGAGACATAGGGAATTGGGAATCGAGATTCCATCACACACACACACACAGTCAAAAGCATATTGTGCAGGCTGTGAGCTACTAACACCACCCCCCCCCCCCCCCCCCAAAAAAAAAAAAATGAAAGAGAGCAAAGAGCAGAAGCTTAGATGGCGATGGGCACTGGGGACAGCTCAGACTCCCGCCACAGTGGAAGGGGTCCTAGATCTTCCCTTTGAGCTGAATCCGCACTAAACTCTTAGGCAAATAGAAAGTTGACTGTTTACTGTAAAATGGGGGGTGTTTTTTTTTAAAGTTGGGACTGTGGAGAGTTCTTTTTTTGGTTGGTTGGTTGGTTGGTTGGCTGGTTGAATGGTTGGGTTTTTTGGTATGTTTTTGTTTTGTTGTTGTTGTTGTTGTTTTTGTTTTGTTTTTAACTTCTGTGCTCATGTTAGTTCACGAGTGAAGAATTATTTTCCTCCAGGAGAAGTAACAGTAGATTCAGGCTGAAAGAGTTACCTCCCGTGAATATGTTTGTAACTGGAAATTAAATATTAAAAAAAACAACGAAATACCAGCGCTTATATCTCTGGGGAAAAAAAGGAAAAAAATCCATGAAAAGACAAATAGTAATTTTGTTGTTGTTGTTTTATTCCAGATCGGCACCATGCAATTTCATGCGTTCGTCCTCGAACCACATTTCGGAGAAACAGACAGACAAACAAACATATGTGGGTCAAAACACTGAAAACACAGTCTCCTAGGTGGAGGTAACATGCTGATATTCTATGTTCTTACGCTTAAAGGATGTAACAGGAAACTGCTGTGCTGTTGTTTGGTCGTTCGGTTGAAAAGTGGGTCAGTAGAAATAGACTGACTGGAGACGACGTTACTTCATTTTGTGATCGCCCTTGTCTGTGATATGAAGGTGATGATATTGGACCATGACCCTGTCCCGCCACTAGAAATAGTGCACGTCACTTTCTATGCCTTTGTTTATCTTTCCCTCTGTCGCTCCCCCCCCCCCCCCCCCCCCCCCCCCCCCCCCCCCACTCAAAAGCTCAAAATGTCGTTAAGTCATGTTTGTGTAAAATGACTATCCTTTTTACCTCCTTCCTCTTTTCCAAGTTTAGTGTCGGATTATGTTAGCGAAATCCTTCATGTTTCGCCCTCATGTTTGTGATTGTAGATTTAATCGTTGGACATGCATTAAAAAAAAAGGTTGGCAAATTGCAAATTAAGAGAAATTTGTGTGCCAACACTTTTTTTCTCCATGCTGCTCATAAATCAGTATCAGGTATTCTACAGGTACAGGACTTCATAAACTGTTGTGCTGTTGCTTACATAGTATGAGAGAGAGAGAGAGAGAGAGAGAGAGAGAGAGAGAGAGGAGAGAGAGAGAGAGGAGAGAGAGATTAAACCTGTCTTTCATCTTTTCCTATTTTATTTCATGCCTCTAGGCTCTGTTCTTATTTGATCAATGCAAGTAAACAGACACGCCAACAGACAGACAGGCACTAGAATTGCTATACATATGGAAGGAGACATAATTATCTTCCCTTGTCGCAACATCTGTACACTGTGTTGTAGAGGTATGCCCATGTACATAGATACATAAATCAGGAGTCTATTTCGTGTTTTGTTCAAAAAGGCTATAGTCTGTTTGAATGAACTCTATCCCCCCCCCCCCTCCCGTCCCCCCTCTCCCCCACTCCTCCCCCTCTCTCTCTCTCTCTCTCCCTCTCTCTCTCCCTCTCTCTCTCTCTCTCTCTCTCTCCTCCACCCCCAAGATAATCACCACGCAATTTAACTCGTCACCTCCTTATCCTGTATTAATGTCATCCCAATCGGCCCATCCTTCTGCACTGGTCAGACCTCCTTGACTCCACTTCAGGGTCTGAAGCCGTTATCACCCCTTGTCCAGCAGCAGCCCTGGACAATGAGGGTCAGTTATCGGTTCTTCTGAAGGGCTGAGACCACCTAGTCGTCCAGCTTGTTACACTCACAACTCGCGGCGATAAACCTGGACACCAGGAGCGAGCATTGTGACGTAACGGGACGTGATGTCTTTGTCCAGTGACAGTCATATCACCCCAGTGTCGTGGGAGTGTGACTTGCGCCCAGAAGGGACCAACCAACCAGAGAACGTTACTATTCTTATCGTATATAGTCGGGGGTGGGGTGGGGGGGTGGGGGAGCCGATGAGAAAGTAATGGCGGTACATCATTAGAAGGCTTTCTGACGTCGAACCTGTAAAGACGATTTGTATCTTGTTTGTATAGAAAATGAAGTGAAGTGTGAACGGATGGAATCCAGCGACTTGGCTCTTTAAACTCTCTCTCTCTCTCTCTCTCTCTCTCCTCTCTCTCTCTCTCTCTCTCTCTCTCTCTTCCATTCATACTTTTATCATATTCTTTTTCTTATTATTGTTACAATACACATGTATAATTTCGGTACACTATATACTGCACACACATTTATCAATGACGTTACCATGTGCAAATTTCATAGACGTCTTATACCCTATTTTATCATTTTCCCATTCCATACAAATTCGACACATGATTTCTGATTCTTTTTTTCATAAAAGAATCACGGTGGTCGGGCAACAGAATTCAGGGATGTGTGAGCTCAGGCAAAACACACGCTCCCTTACCAAGTGGTGTCACATTTCTTTTATATCAAATCTTAAACAATAATTTCACTTAGGTTTTAAAGATTCACAATGGTTGAGGTCTTGGGTGAACTGGATATTATATATATATTATGTACCCATCGTCAACACAGCGCAGGCCTCCAAGGGTGGTACAGGACTGCTCTAAAGGCAGGCGAAGACAGTGCTTCTCTGGGTCCTCCCCAGCACCTTCGGGTTTTTCTTTTTCATATATGTATATTATATATATATATATATATATATATATATATATATATATATATCAGTTTAGAATAGGATTTTAAAATGGAAAAATTAAAACCTACAAAATTGTTTCGAGCTAAAATGCTCTCCTCAGGGTATACAATCTGGGCACGCCACCGGTGTTATATAGTGTGGTGTGTGGGCGTGTATGTAAACCCCACCTAGCATCCCTGAACTCTAAAGTAGAAATGAAAAACAATTGCAGGCATAAATGGAAATCCTTGTCAATGCACCATTCCTTAGCACGTCCCCCTTGAACGCGCCCCAAAAAGATAAAAACCTGCAGGCCACGTGCACACGCGCAGAGCTCAGACGCCCACACACCACACTATATAACACCGGTGGCGTGCCCAGATTGTATACCCTGAGGAGAGCATTTTAGCTCGAAACAATTTTGTAGGTTTTAATTTTTCCATTTTAAAATCCTATTTTAAGCTGGTATGTCGCTCCCTACTTGGTTGAGCACTTTTAACATTCTGAGTGGCTTTTTAACCTATATATATATATTATATATATATATATATATATATATATATATATATATACTGAGTATTTCGATTTTTAGAGGATTTCAGATCATTCGTTCATGGGACAGAAAACTTGTTGGAATGTCTCTTATTGCCTGATTGTATTGCTTGGATGTATCAACGTCATGAGAAGTACCGAGGCCTTGCAAAGTTATCAAGAATATGTATTGTTCGTTCAAAATGATGCCTTGTCTAATATTGTTAAGTTACGTATCATCTAAAATTAAAAAAAAAACAACCTGCGAAATTCTAATTCTGTGTTAGCAATATAAAGTCTTGTTTCGCTTCGTCTTCTTATCACTGTGGACAAAAAAAGTTCTACATAGAATAACAGACGGATGAACACAAAAGAATAAAACAGATAGGAGAAATAGGATCTTCTTGGCTATATCTTTTTCTACTTTAAAACCACTGGCCTGTCTATACGTTTACAAAAAATGTTAACGTTCTATGCAACATTAAATGCTGTCGCTAAAGCCATATGACTTGGTGCATAAACTTAGCCCAGTGAGCCGAATGCTGTTTAAAATCACATACAAATCAATACTAGTAGAGCCCTTATATCCTTTAAGTCCAAATAATTGATTAAAGTTATCTAATGTTACTAGATGTATCTTTGACCGGGACTCTGTCAAGCCTTCACTTACTAAGATGGATGGTATGATTTCACTTATTTGCAATGCAGATGAGCAGTGTTACACACGAGTTCAAAAGCTTTATGGGTGCCATCTCAGTCCCGTATTGAATGATTGGGTTTGACAGTTCGTATGTTTGGAAAGGACAGGACAACATGAGTCCTCCTCCTGTTTTGTTGACAATCTCTCATCGTCATAAGCCTCAACTAAAGATCTTACTACGAAAGGTCCAAAGTCCACCCCCACCCCCACCCCATCCAAAAGGAGAAAAAGGGAAGAAGAAAAAAAATCATTGTAAACGGTTCCTGTCTCCTTCTGTTTTTCATATTTCGCAATGCTTAATTTGCTTCGTTTAAAAGGGTTTTACCATCTAAGCGTTTTCCTTCTTCATGTGATAATTTGCGTACATTTCTAAACAGACTTTTGATTTCACAATCAGCAGTATTTTCTTCTCTGTATTAGTGGTCAGAGAGATTTTCTTTTCATGTTGAATGTATTTTGGATTTTACGGTCTTCTTTAATAAGCAGCTTAGTAATCTGTTTCTGTTTTGTATTGTTTTGTTTATATGACCACTCAGACTGTTCCATATCTTTTGATCTCCCTTGCATCCTTGAATGGATCCTCAAGCATAGGCTCAAAGATTGTCCCCTTGTCACGGACAAAAATAGAAAACCGAATTCGTGGTCAGTCGCCAGCCAGCTCAACTGGGCATAAGCCCAAAGTCAAACATTCTGGGCGCCAGGTAGACGGCCTCATGTGTTGGGTCAGCCAATTAGGCATAGCGGAGAGGCTCCATGGAGACGGTACTGTCATTCCCAGACAGACTAAGCCGCTTGACCGACGCCTCGATGTCTAGCCAGACGGGTCTTGGCGCCCGGGTCAGACTCATCCAGCCAATTTGTGGGACCAGTGTCCACAACTAAGTCGACGTCGCCGGAAAGGGAGAGGGGGAAGGTACTGTGTAGTGGGGGTGAAATCTAGCTAATTAATTAAATGACCATTGACCACCACAGAGAGCAAGGCAGGTAGATGTGACTGTCATGATTTACATATCCAATGAAATGAGAGGGGAGGCAACCTCAGTATAAGGCGGGAAAATACTGACCAATGGTACTCACCCTTTGACAGATGGG
>CM031604.1:85313119-85330619 GCA_018398815.1 Conus ventricosus
ACCTTGTAGCGAAACAATGAAGACATGAGGAAAGCCAAGAAGCGAGACAACAGGCATACGACCTCTCCCTCTCATATCCGCCTCCCCCCCCCCCCCCCCCCCTCCACAGATCTCCGGTCTCTCCCACCCCGCAAAACTCTCCCCGCAGAGATAACACCCCCCCCCCCCCCCTTTCCACCCCCCTCCCTCGTTCTCACACCTAACGCACGGACAATACAGTAACTTTCCCCTCCCTCCTCTCCCTTCCTTTTTTAAAAAACATTCTGTGTCTTCATAAATAATTTACATTTCCTTCGAGATTTACTCTGTGACTATGTGGGAAGTTTTCCTTTTGAACCCCTTCGGACATTATACTCTTTCTCGAAAATGAGTTGCAGAGGGATACCTGTGTTTGTCTTTTTACAAATACTGATACACATTTTACTCAGTAATATGATAAAATTGATACACTTATAATTTGTCTTCGAAGCAGTGGATTTACTGATACCAAATAATATATCTGTGTTTGATCATTTAATCTGTGCATGTGTTTCTAAGTAAATTTTGTGCTCAGTGAATCTCCAAAAGTTGTAAACGATTGGACACTTGCAGAAAAAAAAAGTGTTTAGTGAAATCAGTTGCGTCAGGACAGTACGAGCATGTGTTTGAGTCTTTTAGTTTCATTTTACAAAGCATGATATTAGTAGGATATATATTGTGTAATGTTTTCCAGTGGAGAACTCTAAGGCTGCGGCCATAGTAAACCCGGTTTTTTACCGCCGTCTTTTTTGCCGGCCCGGGTAAAAGATCCTGCCGGCTTAATTGCTCTGTAGCGTCACCGATGACGGATGTGGGTGGCCATAGTGAAGCAGGCCGGCCCGGCATTTACAACCCGTCGTTTCGACTTCGCGCAAAACATCCGTTTGCCGGGTCGACGGAAAGGGAAAGGGAAAGGAGAAGAACTCCGTTCCTGATTTCTCAATGACATTTCTCCCTTGCAAAACATGGACGAAGATAAGTTGATCAGTGCTGTGAGGCTCAGAACCTTTATTTACAGCAAAAGTGACAAGAGACATGGCCGAAGTTAGTTGACTTTTCTCGAAGATCAGGTGCACAGAGTTCAAGAAGATGATTAAAAGAATGAGGTGTCATTCTGAGGCACTGATGAAACTTCTCTGAGTGATTGCGCAGTTGGGGCATCAGATGGTGATATTCTCCATACATGTGTCTCGATCTGTTGATAGGATGAACAGCGAAACGTCGTAGGCTCCCTCTTTTCTTCCTCCACCACCACCACAGCAACAACAACGATCTGGTCCGTTTCGTCCACGCCATTTTGATAGTGACGACTCACATTTCCTTGACCTCAGCAAGAGACGGCCGTCAAAACTCCGGAAAGCGTGTTTACTATGGCCACTTTGACGGACCGTTCTACTGCTAAAGAGACGGCCGAGAGAACGGGGAAATACCAATCCTGGGCCACTTCCGCCCTCACCCAGTTTCGGGCGAAAGTAACCCAGGATTGGTATTTCCCGTTCTCTGACAAGTAAGACTTCAATAACCAAAAAATAACGATTATCTACAAACAAACATACTGTGTAGGGTTATCCGTTTTCATACTAATTTACTAAATTTTCAGATTTCAGTTTTGTTTAATCCTGTGTTTTTCCTGATCATTTTCAATAACATCATTTTCGCGCAAACATTCTTCAAATGAGTCTCTGTCTTTCATGTGAAATAACACTACAGTCTTTAACTGTTCTCTAAGTCTTTTAAACTGAGTTATATTTTTGGCATAAAATCCACACACTTATCCTAGCATGCCTTCGCTGAAAGCTAGTTTTGACAAAGTGTTTCTCTTTTTAACTATGTCTCTTTCTGCCGAACAGTCATCTATAATAAATAGGGTTTGCGTTCCTTCAAACAGTCTATAAAACTGTTCTAAACACTCACTCAGTTTATTGCTAGGATCAACTAAATATATGTCATCATCTGTCCATATAAACCTATTCATGATATGCTTTGTTCCATTTAAGTGTTGGACAGAAAACCACAATATGATTAAAATTATAGCGATAAACTGTTTGTAACAGGTCGAGGATAAATATTGTTTTTCCACAACCAGTCTGCCCACAAATTAATGAGCAATGAGGTTTTGTCATAAAGTTTAACTGCTCCATAGTTTTATAACAGAATTTAATCTAATCCAGTTATTATTTTTATCATACTCTCCGTCAAAACTTGTTCAGTATAATAAAACCCTATGAGGCCTAAATGTGTAAGATTAATCCAATTTAGTTCTGTAAGATTGTTTCTATTTAAGTCAACATTGATTTTGTTGCTTGTTGTTATGATCTTAATATCCTCGCCATTGTGAAGAACGACGATGGTAACGTTAGACGTTTAACGTCTATGTTTTGCCAGCTAATATTAATTCCTTTTATAAGGTCATCACTAACGCCCACAACCCCATCCCTCTCCACATCTTTAAGACAGAAATTTCAAATATCATTGTGAACGTGTCTCCCAATTTTTGCTTGGAAAGAACTGTAATTTTGTAGAAGCTTTTTTTACAACTGTTTCTTTTCTGTGGAGGATGTACTGCTTTTTCCCATACGGCGTTATTTCAATCTCTTTCCGACTATTGTCGTCCGGCATAAGACTTGCATGTAAAGGGCCAGAGTTGAATGCTTTTCTGAAACTTTTTGACGGCTAAAATATGTAAATGGGCTTATGAATTCAATTTTATGTCCCATTCTAAATATGGTTCTAAGTGCCATTTGAGGTCAGGCTTTCGAACTATTTTATATTCATACTGGCCAACATTATTTGCCTCTAGATTGCGCAGTTGTTCTAGTTTAGGAAACTTTTTGCTGTCGCCAACCTCTTTACGTTTATAATCACCATCTTTAGTGTACTCAAAACCATACAAAGCGCCTATCTCACATTCTGTTCAAAGTCCGCAACGTCTGCAAGGTCTTTTAATTCTAAGGTTATACACCTCACAGGCGCTAATGTAACTCCCGATTCTTCTGGCCCACGCGACATTATTTTTTAGTAACGTATTATTTTATTTCCAAACAATGTGCAGGTTATCACATTTACAACTTTCCCGCTTTGTCTTTGATTTTTATATTAAATGATCCAACCCTCCCACAAACTAATCTTTTAAACTGTAAATTAGGGAATTGTATAATTTCATAATCGCAATATGCAGCTTTCCCTGATGGAAGAGCTCTTAAAACAGTTGAGGGCCTTCCATCATATAAGTTTTCATCAGTGCTTAGCTCATCTAAATGAACATAGAGTAATGAATGTAATGCAAGATCGAGCGGACTTTCCCCCTCATAAGTAGTTTTGGTCGGTGTAACTCTAAATCTATAATTGTTAGCCGTAAGCCTAACATTTTAGCTAGCTCTTTATCAAAATAGTAACCTCCTTCTTCTTCAGGCTTGAATGTTAACATTGTTTTCAGATTTGCATTGTTAAGTTTGAGAGTAATGTCAAAGTTACTCATTGCTTCTTTTAGTGAGCAAAACCCGTAATAACCATGAGTATTGTTAACTGGCTAACTTTGTTCCTGATTTGTCAACTTTTAGAACCTTATTATTCTTCCTGGATTCACTTATATTAAACCATACGACTTTGTAAAATATTTCATGGAGCGCGACCGTTTTGGCCCCGCAATTGTTATCAATAGCATGTTCTAAAAACGAAGGCGGTCTTGTTGTTATTGTTACAAACATTTTTTGAACGAAATAAAAATGAGCGCGTTCAAATATACTGATGCAAAATATTCTGTTGGGCCGCACTACAATCTTAAAAATATAGCAACTGATACTCTTGACATTGCTGTGACCCAGACTGCCTCTTTTCATAAAAAGGTAAGTACTCCATTAAGCGATATCTTAACCCCCCTATTGAAAACGACCACATCAAGAAAGCGTGGTTTAGTCATCCGATGCAGTTTTATCAGAACCAGTTAAACTTTGCTGTGTTTTGCGCATCAACTGGGTGTGGAGTGTCGTATGCTGATCATTTAAATCACCATGATCCTTTGGTGAGGTCAGTGTACAGATTTCATTTCTATTACACCTTCAGACGTATTTTGACTGAACTGCAAGCTCCATACCAAATTGACAAACCGTTTAATCCACTCAGCAACAGATAGACATGAGGCTTTTGAAAGGATCTGTAACGAATTTAATATTAACATCAAGACAGACTTTAGACACAAAGTTGGATCGTATTCATGGCCTAGAGACCTTTATTTTCGGGGCACGCACAGAAAGTATAACTATGACTGGCATCCTCCTTTTAAACTTTCTTTTTTGGCCCTAACTGTTCAGCCCGGGTCCCTACAGCAAGAGCATAAAACAGCATGGACAACATTTATCTTAGACACTTCTAAGGCCTAACTAGAGCGGGAATAGAACGAATAAACGACTTATTGTACTTACGTTTGGTGTTTGCTAGGTTCGCAAGCACAGGCGAGATTCGAGCATAACTGATCTTTCTACTGGCTTAGACGCACAAAACCAATACTTAGCAAATTTAGAGGACGCCATTAATTCTACAGTTGATTTGCCTTCAAGTATTCAAAGGTACCAACATGTTTTACATACGCAAGATCGAAAGTAGACTTTGCTGTTGGCATGGTTTATACATGCTGCCTTCTGCCTCAGACTCCAGATAGGTACAATATTTTAACTATATAATGAAATTCTTATAGCAGGCAATGAACAGAAGGTTGGGAAAAACGACATAAATTCTGGGCAGTAATATTACAAAATAAAAGAACACCCAAGATTAAGTCATCTAATCCCGAAGCCCAAACCCCAAAAGTATGAAGACTCAGCAAAGCTCGCGGACTCTGTTCGCGATGACCATGAATATGAAAGACAGCGCTTGTTCTTGGATTAACTGGCATAGGATTACTTGGTCTTTATCTTACTAAATAGTAACCCAACTATTACAAGATCTAATGCCCATAAGTGCTCGGCCATAAAGCCAACTACTTGCTTGCAGTAGACAAAAGCCAGCTGACAATACTACCCCAATATTCCTGGTAAAGCGTTTACGGCTTTACCAGCTAATTTTTTTAATAAATTCGCAAGATGATCAAGCTGTTTTTTTACCCATGATTTATCAGGTGGAGGCGATGGCGGTGGGGGTACTGAACTTTGGCCACCGCCGCTGTAATAGCCAACACCAATGTACTTATTGCAAATCCTAAGGCAGTTATAACGCTTGCTAATGTGACTCCTTGCTCTCTAAACAGTGTTCGTATTCGTTCTGCTAGCGTTGTGTCTTCATATAAAATTTTTTCGATAGTTTCTCTTATTCTATTCACTTGAGTTCGTAATTGGTCCCGTTAGTAGTCAGCGCTTCTAGTCTTGCTGATCTTTCTTGCTCAAGATTTTTTAGTCTTTGGGCTATTCTTTCTTTAATCTCACGCCCTACAGATGCGGTCGTCAGTCTCAGCGAGTTTTTCTTTTTCTCTTTTTATATGCTCATCTAGTTCACCTAGTTTGCTAAATTGTTTGTTAATCGCCTTTGATGGTTCTTAAAGCATGATCAAGGGCCGTTATTTCTCGCTATGGGTAGCGGTGAGTCGGTGTATAGTCTTTAATGCTGTTTCTTCTGAAAAACTGGTTTCTGCTTCTATTGCATTTATTATTTCATCTGCCGATTGATTTAATTCTTCAAGTTCCATGTTTTGTATTTGGTTAGCTGTTGGGAGTTCCTGCAGTGTGTTTTGAAGTTTAGAAACTGCCTCCGCCCTTAATTTCGGTCTAACAAGACCAAGGCAGCGATTTTGATCTTTCACACTGAGTCTTTGTATAATTGTACTCTTGGCTAAAAACTTGATGGGTCTGGTTTAGTTGTAAGCCGAACAAGTTGCCCTTGATCGTTTTTTACAGACAAATGATCATCTTTTAATTCAAAATCATTTGGGTCTATTAAATTCGGGAGGTTCTTGGCCTAAACTTTCGTAAAATGATTTAACCTTACTTTCTGTAATTCATGCCGCATTGAGAGCGTTGAGCGATGTTGTATTAAAGGGATCATTTCACTCATGTCGTCTCCAGATCAAAAACATCATAATCTTCTTCATCTTCAATTCCTGCCATGTTTTTAAATAATTAATTTTTATTTTGTTTTTATAAAATGTCGTGGCAAACATATGGCTCGATTCTTAGCCCGCATAGAAGACTGAAGAGCCCTTAGGCGTGAAGGGAAATAAGCGGAATATTACTGTTCCAATAATCCATCTACTATTGATGCGGATCAAATTCTTACTGTCAAATTTCCGGACCTAGGAGCAGATGAAGTGATTGTGCAGGCTCTGCGCGTCTTACTTTCAAAATAGTACTCGCTTCAACAACAGACCCAAACAGGACAGTTGTCCAGAATCTGGGACGGGCAATTGTTAAGAAAATTTCTATAAAACTTGAGGGGCAAGAAATATTTTCTTTACACAATGCAGACATATTTTTAACCTATTCTGATCTGTGGCTAACCGGGAATGAAAGGGCTGATCTTGCGTTTCAAGGAATAGAAAATAATGAAGCGCTAAAACATAGAATAGGCGCTGGAGATGCTAAAGACGGCAAAAAGCATGAAGCAGTAAGTTATGCGTTTGGAAATCGCTTTTCCATTCCCTTAGATTTTGAGTTGTTAAAGCGCATGCCCCCATACTTTCAAGGGGCATTAAAAGACAGATTAGCATATGAACTAACTTTTAATGAATACAAACGTGTTATTCTATCTACAGACACCGCAGCAAAGTACAGCATTTCTGACATCACGTTAGAGTTTGATGTTGTTAGCAACCCTAATTTAGCAAGGCTGATTGAGCACCAATATCAGTCAAAATTAGCAATATATTACGAAAGAGTGATTCATCATACAACATATCCCAGAAGCAGGGCAGACGCTATATGGAATTTTAGTTTTAGCGTCGCAGCAAGATCGCTTAAAGGTATTTTATTGCTGTGTGAAGATGAAGAACCGTTCGAAAGAGGAAGTGAAAAGTTTATTAATCCTAAAATAACGAAAGTACAATGTTCGATTGAGGGTAGTCCTAACCAAATCTACGCTAGCGGGCTTAAACCTTATCAGCATTTTGATGAAATAAGAAAACTGTTTGGAGGCGGGAGGTGTAGAAATCCAACAGTTGACCTTGTGTCTAAAGATTTACATCTTCACAATGTTAGGCTTGATGATTATTTAACAACAAAATACGTTTATGGATTGACCTAAGGTCAACAGAGGATAATCAGTTGCATGGAAGCGGGGAGAACTGTGAGAGACGTAATAAACATTCAAATTGATAAAGAAGAAAGAAGCCGATAAACCGCTTAATGTACATTTGTTTTTAATATATGATGCGCAGCTGAATATTGAAAATAACAGATTAGAAAATGTAGTATACTAAATTATTTTTATTTTAAAAAAGCATGTCTGTTCAGGTTTATCCAAAAGTACCTACAGCGCCAGAGTTACCAAACGAAGGGATAGTAGAAACCCCTGACATAAAAGCCTTCAGATTAACAAACATTACACCAATGCAACAAAAAACTAGAGCAGGACCTTCAAAATACAGCAAAACCAAACGAAGGATTCTGCTGCCTTTAATGCTGTTACATATGTTAATACTGGAACATCGACTATAAGCGCTCTTCAGCAGGAAACGAGTGTTGGTCTCTTAGCAACGGGCATAGGCGCACCCGCAGCTTTACCTCTAGGAGGTTTGTCTTTAGCTCTCGGTCTGTGTTCATTAGCTGTAAGTGCGGCTGGCAAAAAATTAAAAACTAAACTCCAAAAGCACACAGCTATGGTTCAACTAATAACGGCTAAACTTAGTTCGTTTAAACTGACAATAAATAAAGCACTAGCTGACTCAACATCACGGATGAAGAATTTAATCGTTTACAGGCCGATTTTGATGACTACAAAAGACAAAAGTTTGATCTTCAAAGAAAGGCGAGGACAAGTTTTTCTCAACAGCCAGACGCCGAGCAGATAAAAAAGGAATGCTTAAAAAAAGTAAACGAGACATTAAACTCTGTTCTAAACCAGCTCACAGTAACAACACCAAAAGGTGTTTATACTTTAGTTTATGAGTCCAAGCACAAAAAGACCGTTGATATGATTCTGATTAAGCCGTTGTATTTTTTTTAAATTTAAATAATATGTTGGCTTAGAAAAGAAAGACAGCATGGCTAAGATATATGAAGGCCCAGATGAATTGTTTGAAGGAATGCTCGAGAAAGAGCGTTTGTCAAGAGCACTGAATGATATTGATTTAGAAGTTATTAATCCAGAAAACGTGCGGGCAAGCGTTGTACATGCAATTTCTCAAGTTCCAAGTAAACTAACAATAGACCCCCCAGTTAAAGTAATGTTAGCTGTTTAATCGACTATATAACAATAAATGAAGAAAATCTAGAAGTCTGGGTCTCAACTAAACAGCAGACTATTCTTTCTCATAATGACTTAACACCCCGGTTGGGCAGACGAACTGCTTACACGTTTGACGCTGCCGCTGAAGAAGCCAAAATGAAAGGCTCTGGTTGGTCAGAGGGCGAAGTCTTAGAGATCAGATTAAAAACAGTCTAAGTATGCACCGATTGTAGGCAAGGCTTACATTCCGCTACCCCGAGAGTTGGTTTTAAAGAGAGCAGTTTTAAACATAAAAAATTCAGACAACAAATGTTTCAGGTGGTGTGTTCTTGCAAGGCTGCATCATGTCCGCGAACACGCAGAGAGAGTGACTAACTATCGGCAATACACCAAAGATCTTAACTTCAATGGAATATCCTTTCCTGTTTAGTGTAGACCAAATGATCAGTTTGAAGAACAAAACAAACCAATAACTGTCAATATCTACCACATGGGATGAGGAAACAAATCTACAGCCGATTAAAGTGTCCAAGAACAGTCCAAACGATTGGCGAGCCAGACAAAAATCATGTTGACTTACTACTAATGTTTTCACCAGCGGGGCTGCCACATTACACATTGATACGAACAATGAGTAAACTAATGCAGCATACTCAAAAGATGGGCACAAACAAGAATTCTGCAGAAAATGTTTAACAAGAATGCCATCTGTTCAAGCCGCGAGCGAACATAAGAAACATTGTATCGGCCCAGTTGACTGTAATACAGAACTAATTACGCCCCCACCTGGATCTAAAAGTTAGTTTTAAGAACTGGAAAAAACTGCAACATTCTCCATACGTAGTTTACGCAGACTTCGAGTCGCTTATTGTTCCTTATGAAGGGCCAGCGCCACAAAAACTTCGAAAAACAGTCTTAATGAGTAATCATCAGATTTGTTCATTTGCTTTCATTGTTGTTAGGTCGGATGGCGTCATTCAAGGCCAGAATATACAGAGGGCCAGATGCGGCTAGAAGATTTTTACAGCGCATGCAGCAAGTGCGTAATGATTGTTCTAATAATCTGAATTTATCTGAAATCATGATGACGCCTGAAGACCAACACAGTATGCCTCAGCCACTCACTGTTGGATTTGTGGTTTAGGCCTCTCATCAGACGCAGCGAATCCAACAGTAAGAGACCATGATCACATTAGCGGAAAGTTCAGAGGAGCTGCGCACAACAAATGCAATCTTCAAACTAAAGTTTGAACCAAAGACATGGAAGCTGCCCATCTTCTTCATAACTTGCGAGGTTACGACTCTCATCTTATATTGCAAGCAGTAACCAACGCCTTCAGGGTAGCATGCATGCACAGTCATCAGAAAAGTACATGTGCTTTAATCTAAATAACATGTCTTTTTATGACTCTATGCAACACATGATGGGATCATTAGAGTCACTAGCTATGTCCTTAAAGTCCTGCCCAATAACGGAAGAATATTTTGACCCAACGCTTGTTAGAAAGGGTGTTTACCCTTATGAGTACATGAGCAGTTGGAAAGGTTTGATGAAGACTCACTTCCGCCTAAAGGCGCGTTCTTTTCTAGTCTTAGAGGAAAGACATCAGTGATTCAGATTACCAGCATGCTCAAGATGCGTGGCAAAAGTTAGAGTGTAAAACGATGGGAGACTATCATGACTCCTACTTGATGGCTGATACATGTTTGTTGGCGGACGTCTTGAAAATTTTAGAAAGACTGCATGAAACATTATAGCTTGGATCCCGCGCATTACATTTCTGCGCCCGGGATGAGTTGGGATGCTTTCTTAAAGTTTACTGGAGTACAGATTGATTTATTGTCAGATTTACCAATGATTCAGATGATTGAAAACGGATTGCGTGGAGGAATTAGTATGGCGTCGCATCATTACTGTAAAGCAAACAACAAATACTTGGACGACTATGATCCGAGTAAAAGGTCTAACTATCTCATGTATTTAGATGCAAACAATCTGTATGGATGGGCTATGGCGCAATCGCTTCCATTACGCAACTTTAAAATGTACACAGGCGGCGATCTGAATAATATTCAAAAGGCATTAAAGTGGTTGGGCAGTTTAACGCCTAATCAACAGCGTGGATACATTCTAGAAGTTGATTTAGAATATCCTCATGAACTCCATGACCTGCATAATGACTATCCATTAGCAGCAGAAAGTCTAAAGATGGATCCAAGAGAGCCGCCTAAACTTGTGCCTAATCTTCGGGGCAAAAAAAATTATGTCTGTCATTACAGGCTTCTACAATTTTATTTAAGACATGGTTTGAAGTTGACAGCTGTTCATCGTATAATTGCTTTCGACCAAGAACAGTTCATGAAACCATACATCATGAAGAACACTGATCTCAGAACCAAATCCACAGATGCTTCAGAAAAAGACTTTTTCAAGCTGATGAACAACAGCTGTTTTGGAAAGACTATGGAGAATCCGCACAAGCGTAAAGATGTCAGATTGGTCACCAAAGAGAACGAAGCAATTAAGCTAACTTCAAAACCTAATTATCAGGACTTTAGAAGATTTCATGATTCAGCTTTTTGGCATAATGATGAAAAAAAAGAAAGTCAAATTAGACAAACCTGTATTTATTGGGTTTACTGTTTTAGAATTATCAAAGCTTTTGATGTTAGAGTTTCTTTATGACTACTTTAAGCCCTCGTATCCTGAGTCCAGAGTACTTTACACAGATACAGACAGTTTTGTTATAGATATTCCTACTGAAGACATCTATAAAGACATGGAAATGGAGTAGCTAAAGGACATGCGGGATGGTATGATACATCTGATTACCCTAAAGATTCGCCTTTGCATTCAATTACTAACAAGAAGGTTTTAGGAAAGATGAAGGATGAATTATCTGGAAAGGTGATCAAGGAGTTTGTTGGTTTAAGGTCAAAAATGTACAGTATTTCGAGCCAGGAGAAAATCATTAAAGAAAGCAAAGGAATATCTCGCAGCGTTGTGCAGTCAAACATATCACATGACAACTACAAAGAAGCATTGTTTGGCAATAAGACTTTTCATCATGACAACGTAAAACTGCGATCTAATCTACATGAGATCAACACAACAGTTGTAACAAAGAAGTCATTAGATTAGAACAAACACAAAACGGGTGTTTGTTAATCCGGAGTTTTCATATGCAATCGGGCACTGGAGGACCGCATAAACAGGGGGGTTTATATTTTTCATCAACTTTTATTATAAGATTCAATCATAGCTTCATCCAATTCATTTAAATCTTTTCTCATGTTTGCTTGACGAGTTCGAATTTTTTTTATTATTTCAAGATATTCTTTTTCCCAATTTGGGGGTTTGAGTGTAGGTGATCTGGATGATTTAGCATGCATTGATTAATCCTCGAAAATGTTTCCTTAATAGCATTACACGCCTGAAATGATTTCCCGTATCATTTTCAAGGTCTCTTCCTTTACCATTCTTGTTTCGTTCTGCGCTTCCTTCTGGCCTTCCATTTTAAACCAAAATATGTTTACGTAAATTAATTAAAGCGGAACTGTGTCTGGCGGAATTATCTGCAGTTCTTCTTTCACAAAGATCTTTGAGGAGCTGGTTGTTTTGTTGTGTCAGTTTCTCGTAAATAATACACGGGCGGATTCATCTTTACAATTCTTTTTATTTCATATGGGTCAACACTCCAAACTGGATCGGTTTGCCCTGATGCGAGTGTCCCTTCTGCTTCTCCCGGTAAATAAAGGTACCTTACTTTCAAACCAAACGGTAATAGTTTGCTGGTGTACTGGAGTCTTCAGCAACATTTATTGTTTTTTCTTTTGATTTGCTTGTACTGGTTTTAGTCCTTTAAATCTTCATTATTCATTGCGCGCAAAACTGAGGGCAGTCTTCTAACCCTTCTGTGTTGCGAGAATTGTCAATAAGCTCTCTGTGATACTGGTAGGAGAAAAGTCTTTCAGCTAACTGTTTGTTAAAGTTTTCAACTAAAGCCTGTGATCTGTGAACTCCGGAATGCCTCTTTTAATGGTAACTCTATGTTTCAACAATAATTGATTCACTTGCCCTTTAAATTCTTTTCCATCATCGACTTGAATCTGCGAGGATAAGTTAAGGGGCCCCGTTGGTATATTAGTTGTATAGCAACAGCAACAGCAGAAGCACTCTTTTGTGTTAATGGTTCCGCATCTTTGTATCTTGAAGCTATGTCAATGACTGTGAGTGCGTACTTAAATCTTTTTCGTCTAATCCTATCAGAGGGTAAATATAGAAGATCCATTTGATGGGTGTCGTTTGGAGTTGTATTGACAAAGTGTGGTCTCTGTATTCGGCTAGGCGCTGGTAAATAAAATTTGCCAAATCGCTTGTTTAGATAGCCATTCTTTTGCTGTTTGTTCACTGACACCAGCTGCTTGGCTTAGCTTTTTAATTGCCGCGATTCCCTTCCAATATCCTTTTGGCGAATAATAGATTTTGTTCATTTTTTACTCAGCCAATATTATGCGCAACAAAATACACAACGGTCATACCAAAGGCAATAAACGCGATTTCTTGCATCTTTTATTTTCTGATGGTTGATAAAAGTCACTGAATTTTGGTGGGGGCAATGTCTGGATTGGTTTGCCTGTTACTAGATAATATTGTTTTATTGCTTGATCAACATCTTTAAATGTGTAAGCTGCATGCCCCTGTTTTTTCAGTGTGTCATTAATAAAATCTAACTGCTCAAGTCTCTGCTTTTCATAGGCGTCTTGTGCAGCTGCTAGTTGCTCCATAGCTTTGTTATGTCTTTTTCTCTCGCCGTCATCCCGCAGTTTACTAAATGCGAAATTACTTCCGCTAAAAAGCAAGCGCATTCACCACAGCGCTGCCTATCATTATTGCGGGGTGAAGCCATTTTTTATAAATATGTTTTTTTCTTACATTTTTATATTGTCCGGAATTATTCCTTGCTTAACTAGAAAATCTTTCGTAGCAAACGAAGCTGCAACAATAGCAATCAGTTTGCTAAATCCTCAAAGTTAGTTTGCCAAGATCTGCTGGTTTAATTCTTAACAGGCTTTTACCAAGCATTGAGTATCCTACCTTAGTCCTCCATAACGCAGAGGGTATACAAGGTTGGTAACAGTTTTTCGGTGCTCATTTTTTTAAAATAAAATAATTATAATTAATAAAAACAATGAACAGTGATGATCTACTACAGCTACAAGGCAGCCTAAACCTTCCTGAACTTATGAATGACCAAGTTGATGACCAAGTATTATGCCCAAAAAGGAGAGGCTGTATTCTTTGGCAGCGTGTGGAAAAACAAAACAGTTCCTCGGAACTGAATTCGCATTGAAATTCAACAGATGTCGCCGCAAGACATTTTAAAGTATCATAACAGGTTGAAGCGCAGCTGGGGGTCTAGAATGGTGAAAAGTGTGGGGCCCAAAGGTTCTTAGTTTGTACACTAAACTAGTCAGTAGTTTTGCCCCCTTTGATTCTGAACAAGATCTTACGTATGTTTTAAAACGCAAGATCCAGTTTTAACAAAGTCATTAGAGTCTTAGGGTTGATCTTTTACTACAGATTTGGAACATTGTTATCGCCATTAATCATGGGATTAATAACTTTTAATCATATAGATTTTGTTTCCCTTCAAAATGAACGAGCTGGAAAATCATCAGAATCAGGAAACATTGAATCAGGTGGAGAAAAGTAACCAAGCCAAGAAAATCAGCAGAAAAACACTGAATCAGGTGGGGGCCAGTGAAAAGTGTCCTCACCCTGGGCGTGTTAAAGCAGGAAAAAAATTAGCAGAGTGGAACAGACAAAAAAAATTAATGTTACAGAATATAACTCATCATGAAAACATAACCCCGCCAACGCCAGAACAAGTTGATTCAATGCCAGCTATAAAAACTCCATGTGATACAAGGGCCCCAAAGTCTTCATGGAATATTGAACTTAAACTGTTGCCATTTTTGGCGCCATTGCTGCTGTTGGGGGCAGTTATTACGGTTATTAAAATATATAACCATTGGCAACAAAAACAAAAGCAATCAAAAAATCTGAACCACTAAATACAGAAAAAGACAACTGCACGCCAAAACCGCCAACAAAAAGATATTTTGATCCATTTATAATGCAATAATATTTTAAAAATTTTTTTAAAAAAAATAGATCATGGGTATTATAAAATGATAAAGTCAATAAATAAAGACATGGAGTCTATAAAAGACATTTCCATAGACCAGAATTGTAATCAATGCGGTTGCTAGGATGTAAGACTTCATTAGATCTATGCTGGCCGATCTCGCACAGGAAACGCCGAGCAAGATATTCTCAGCGATGACGCGTTTTTTGGGGGGTGTGTGTACTATTTTTAGACATCTACTATTTAAGATAAAAAACATAGATTGTCTTGTTTTTTGATAATTATAAGATAACTTAATAAGAACTTGGTTGTACTTAGAGGATGACTTAGTTATGATCTTAGGTTTTAAATTGGTAAGAACTTGAGGATGACTTGAGGACAACTTGAATAAAAACTTAGAAGTAACTTGAGAATAACTTAAGGATAACTTGGGTTTAAAAACTTGAGGATGACTTGTGAATAACTGGGGTAAAAATTGTGGATGACTTGGGGATGACTTAAGTTAAGAACTTAAAGTGACTTAAGTGTGTGCATGCGTGGGGTGGGGGGTGGCATGCGTGGGGTGGGGGTGGGGGGTGTGCATGCGTGGGGTGGGGGTGGGGGGACGTGCGTGCGTGGGGGTGGGGGTGGGGGGACGTGCGTGTGTGGGGTGGAAAAAAACACACACACACACCCAAACAAACAACAAACACAAACACAAAACAAACAACAAACACACACACACAATAGACAGGACAGTGCTTGTGGGAAAGTGAAGGGGGCTTTTTGTTGTTCACACTTGAACGTCGTAAATTCAAGACAGCCACGTTGAAGCAAGTTTTCAGGAAGAATGTTTGCCAGGCGGTTACGCGTAACCGTTACTATTTTTAGAACCACGTCATACTATCGGCAGTAGTCCAAAACCCGCCGCGCAGGCCTGCACGCTGTTAGGCCGTCCCTGTGGTCTCTGACTGTACAGCAGACTTCCAACACCCGCCCACCGTTGTATCGATTTCTTCCACCCAACAACCTAGCCTTCGCTGCTGGCCAGGCGGTTACGCGTAACCGTTACTATTTTTAGAAGCCCGTCACAGTAGTTCAGAAAACTTAACATCCCAATCGTCATAAGAACAAAGAGTTTCATTATACTTTCCTTCTCGCCCAACAAAAGTTCATCCGGGCTTAGGGCCAGCATTGGCGGAGTTAGTGTTTTTTCAAAAGTAAATACTGCTTTAGTAGAGCTTTTTTGGCGGCTCTGTGCACAGTCAGGAACCATTAATATGAGTATTTTCTCAGCCCAGTAGTTCCGAATCCCAGCCCGAGTCGTGTTCCGTGTCGTCTGCTTTGCCGTTGTTTCAGAAACACCACAAGGTGGAGAAGTTTTCTGAACTACTAGGTAGTACACCTGTCACTGAACATTTGGAGCTTTTTGAATGAAATCATTTCTTCAAAAGTTAAAAGCTTTTCAAAGTTAACAACATCTCTTTCAAATATATCAGCTAATCTTTGTCTTAAATTAACAAGCTTTCAAGGCGCTTGTGTAGTTCGTCATTAGTAGGTTCGCGTTTTTTCTTTTTCCTCACCTTCCGAAAGCAATACTTCTCTTTGGTTTAGAAGTTAAAGCAATAGGCCCCCTAATTTTCTTTTGTTTAGATACTCCGGCATACAGTTGTAATAAAACACAATCACCTATAGCAAGAATTCCTCTGTGAACACACACAACCGTCTGTATTGAAAGCCGTGAATAAACTGAGTGGCGTTGGCTGGGGGCGCTGCTTCTAAATCGTCATATCCGGTCGCATGGTAAGCACCTTGCCAGTCATAAGGCCCGACATCATAAATTAAGTTATCAGGTGTCAACCTAATGGCGGGCCCCGGCAGTATTCTGATAGTGCGGATTCCTGGGCAGGCCGACAATTAGCAATTAAAGGCTTAACTGCTCTGCTGTTTGTGTATGAGGCGCGTTCAGCGATTGCTGCTTTTCCCCTACGCTGCTCTATGGGGATGTGTTCAGCCACTGTTGATTTCCCCTACGTTACTCTCTGAAAAGTTTGTAGATAATCGTTATTTTTTGGGTTATTGAAGTCTTACTTGTCAGAGAACGGGGAAATACCAATCCTGGGTTACTTTCGCCCGAAACTGGGTGAGGGCGGAAGTGGCCCAGGATTGGTATTTCTCCGTTCTCTGGCCGTCAAAACTCAGGACAGCCGGGTTTACTATGGCCGCAGCCTTAGTCTTGCCTCTTTTGTAACGTCTGTAGCTCAACACCCTGTGGATTTGTCCAAGTCTATACCACATCTTTTCTGTTCCAGAAGGCACTCGCAGTAGGTGTTTGAGTTTCCGTATGTGACATAATTAGTTTCCTTATTTGTTTAGGCTTTGTATTTAACAGACTGGCAAAACAGGGGAGCGTCTTCTCTCTCGTCGTCTCGCTCTTGTCAGTCCGGGAACTGTCTCCTTCCTGTTCCTCACTTTCACCCTGCACCGCCCCCCTCTCACTCACACTGGTGTTGTTAGGAGTGGATGGTGTTTCCAACTGGCACAATGGATCTCCTTGCTTGTGGCCAGTCTGCCTACAAGCTCTACAGACAATTCTTTTACACACACTGAAGCATGGTGACCTGTGCCCAGACATTTTGAGCAAATTAGTTGCATGTTCTCTGCCTTTTTCTGCTCACGGTGATATACCTTGGCAGTGAACACACTAACCTGGAGCGTTTTTTCAAGGGGTACGGGCGCAAGCGATAAGAATAAGAAACGTCTTCCTGTAAGGAAACGGGTTAATTTTCTGTCAGCGTCTCTGGCTCTTTCCTCCTTTATCGCCGATCGTACCTCACATCCGAGTTTGATGAGAGAATGTTCAATCTCCGAATCGACGCTGAAATTGGTAAATTGTCTATCCAGACTTTCGTAAAGGGGTTTTCTTTGCCAGTATCACCTCTAAAAGTAAAGGGATTGGTACTTGACAATCTCACAACAGA
>CM031604.1:85333119-85343119 GCA_018398815.1 Conus ventricosus
AGAGAACGCCGAGCAAGATATTCTCAGCATGACGCGTTTTTTGAGGCGTGGTGTACTATATTAGACATTTACTATTTAAGATAAAAAATTAGATTGTCTTGTTTTTTGATAATTATAAGATAACTTAATAAGAACTTGGTTGTACTTAGAGGATGATTTTGTTATGATCTTAGGTTAACTTGGTAAGAACTTGAGGATGACTTGAGGACAAACTTGAATAAAACTTAGAAGTAACTTGAGAATAACTTAAGGTTTAACTTGGGTAAGACTTGAGGATGACTTGTGAATAACTTGAGTAAAAATTGTGGATGACTGGGGATGACTTAATTTAAAGAACTAAAAGTGATTTAAGTGTGTGCATTGCGTGGGGTGGGGGTGTGCATGCGTGGGGTGGGGGTGGGGGGTGTGCATGCGTGGGTGGGGGTGGGGGGACGGGGCGTGCGTGGGGTGGGGGTGGGGGGACGGGGCGTGTGTGGGGTGGAACAAAACACACACACACACCCAAACAAACAACAAACACAAACACAAACAAACAACAAACACACACACACAATAGACAGGACAGTGCTTGTGGAAAGGGGAAGGGGGCTTTTTGTTGTTCACACTTGAACGTCGTAAATTCAAGACAGCCAGTTGAAGCAAGTTTTCAGGAAAAAATGTTTCCCAGGCGGTTACGCGTAACCGTTACTATTTTTAAAACCCAGTCATACTATCGGCAGTAGTCCAAAACCCGCCGCGCAGGCCTGGCACGCTGTTAGGCCGTCCTGGGGTTTCTTGACTGTACAGCAGACTTCCAACACCCCCCCCAACGTTGTATCGATTTCTTCCACCCAACAACCTAGCCTTCGCTGCTGGCCAGGCGGTTACGCGTAACCGTTACTATTTTTAGAAGACCGTCACAGTAGTCAGAAAACTTAACATCCCAATCTCATAAGAACAAAGATTTTTCATTATACTTTCCTTCTCGCCCAACAAAAGTTCATCCGGGCTTAGGGCCAGCATTGGGGGGTTTAGTGTTTTTTAAAAAAAAGTAAATACTGCTTTAGTAGAGTTTTTTTGGGCGGCTCTGTGCACGTCAGGAACCATTAATATGAGTATTTTCTCAGCCCAGTAGTTCCGAATCCCCAGCCCGGTGTGTTCCGTGTCGTTGCTTTCCCTGTTGTTTCAGAAACACCACAAGGTGGAGAAGTTTTCTGAAACTACTAGGTTAGTACACCTGTCACTGAAATTTGGAGCTTTTTGAATGAAATCATTTCTTCAAAATTTAAAAAGCTTTTAAAAGTTAACAACATCTCTTTCAAAAAATATCAGCTAAACTTTGTCTTAAATTAACAAGCTTTCAAGGCGCTTGTGTAGTTGTCTTAGTAGGTTCCGTTTTTTCTTTTCCTCACCTTCCGAAAGCAATACTTCTCTTGGTTTAGAAGTTAAAGCAATAGGCCCGCCTAATTTTCTTTTGTTTAGATACTCGGCATACAGTTTTAATAAACACAAACACCCATAGCAAGAATTCCTCTGTGAACACACACAACCGTCTGTATTGAAAAGGGCCCTGAATAAACTGAGTGGGTTGGTGGGGGCGCTGCTTCTAAATCGTCATATCGGTCGCATGGTAAGCACCTTGCCAGTCATAAGGCCCGACATCATAAAATTTAAATTATCAGGTGTCAAACCCAATGGCGGGCCCCGGCATATTCTGATAGTGCGGATTCCCGGGGAGGCCCACAATTGCAATTAAGGCTTAACTGCTCTGCTGTTTGTGTATGAGGCGCGTTCAGCGATTGCTGCTTTTTCCCCTCACGCTGCTCTATGGGGATTTTGTTCAGCCACTGTTGATTTCCCCTACGTTACTCTTGAAAAGTTTGTAGATAATCGTTATTTTTTGGGTTATTGAAGTCTTAAATTGTCAGAGAACGGGGAATACCAATCCTGGGTTACTTTCGCCCGAAACTGGGTGAGGGGGAAGTGGCCCAGGATTGGTATTTCTCCGTTCTCTGGCCGTCAAAACTCAGGACAGCGGGTTTACTATGGCCGCAGCCTTAGTCTTGCCTCTTTTGTAACGTCTGTAGTCAACACCCTGTGGATTTGTCCAAGTCTATACCACATCTTTTCTGTTCCAGAAGGCACTCGCAGTTAAGGTGTTTGAGTTTCCGTATGTGACATAATTTGTTTCCTTATTTGTTTAGGCTTTGTATTTAAAGACTGGCAAAAACAGGGGAGCGTCTTCTCTCTCGTCGTCTCGCTCTTGTCAGTCCGGGAACTGTCTCCCTTCCCGTTCCTCACTTTCACCCTGCACCGCCACCCCCTCATCACACTGGTGTTGTTAGGAGTGGATGGTGTTTCCAACTGGCACAATGGATCTCCTTGTTGTGGCCAGTCTGCCTACAAGCTTACAGACAATTTCTTTTACACACACTGAAGCATGGTGACCTGTGCCCAGACATTTTGAGCAAATTAGTTGCTTTTTCTCTGCCTTTTTCTGCTCACGGTGATATACCTTGGCAGTGAACACACTAACCTGGAGCGTTTTTTTTAAGGGGTTTCGGGCGGGAAGCGATAAGAATAGAAACGTCTTCCTGTAAGGAAAAAGGGTTAATTTTCTGTCAGCGTCTCTGGCTCTTTCCTCCTTTATCGCGATCGTACCCCACATCCCAGTTTGATGAGAGAATGTTCAAACTCCGAATTTGACGCTGAAATTGGTAAATTGTCTATCCAGACTTTCGTAAAGGGATTTCTTTGCCAGTATCACCTCTAAAAGTAAAGGGATTGGTACTTGACAATCTCACAACAGAACCTCTCACAAAAATACCTTAAACAGAAGTTTTGTCTGGCGTCCTGTGTTGCGGGGTAGATCCTCCCCAAGCTTCCGAATCCACACTCTTGTTGAATGTTCCTTATTCAGCTACATTTCTGAGACTTCAAGAGGAATTTCGATTCTTTGGAACCCCCACTGGGATCCTCTGCGCGCATTTTTACTGCTGTATCGGCCCAATTTTATACGAGAAGAATCTTCTTGACTGGAGGGGAGCTCAACAGTCAGATGGTGATTAATGTACAAATGAGGTATTTCTCTTATTAGCATATTATATAATTTTTGCTTAGCTGGCCTTCGAATCGCAAAGGAACAGATAAAATTGATTTTAGAATGCACACGTGTGTGTGTGTGCCGCGCGCGCGCGGTGTGTGTGTGTGTGTGTGGTCTGTGTGTGTCTGTGTTGTGTGTAAGTGTGTGTAAGTGTGTGTGTGGGGCGCGCGCGTGTGTGCGTGTGCGTGCGTGTGTGTGTGCGTGTGTGTGCGTGTGCGTGTGCGTGTGTGTGTGTGTGTGGTGTGTGACGGACAGACAGACAGACAGGACAGACGGACGAACAGACAGACAAACGACAGAGAGACCGACCGACCGACCGCGACACGACCGACAGACAGACAGCAGACAGACAGAAGAAGAAGAAGAAGAGGAAAGCGAAAAGGACCGAAGCGACAACAAAAGGCTCTCTCCGACAATAGCCTATCAGTTTCGTACTGTGTACATCGTGCAGGACGGGGCGACGATCGAAGGAACACAGAACCCCCGACCAAAACAATGGCCTCGCCCTCACCCGCACCCACAAAGTTCACGGAACTCACCGACTACATTTACCCTCTCCTCTCCACCCTCGACTACTCCGACCTCTCCGTCAAGTTCGGCGTAGCCGGCGCCTACTCCCTGACGTCAGTCGTTATCTACGTCATCACCCAGCTGTTCTTCACGCTGACGTCACCTCTGTACCGCAACCTCCGGCTGAAGGAGAAGGTGTTCTGGAACCTGGCCGTGGTGAGGTCCTGCTTCGGGGTCTTCTGCGTGGTGGTGGGCCTGTGGGCCATCTTCGGTGACACGGCGTTAAACCAGGATGTGGTGCTGGCCACGACGCCCACCAGTCACCTGGCCATGTCGGTGTCGGCGGGGTTCTTCGCCTTTGAGTGTCTGGCGCTGAGCGTGTCGGACCTGTGCTTCGACACCTTCACCTCCCTGCTGCAGGTGCACCACTGGATCTCCCTGACTGGGTTCATCATTGGTGCGTGGTGGCGGTTGTTACGTTGGTGGTGTGGTGTGGTGTGGTGTGGTGTGGTGTGGTGTGGTGTGTTGTGTTGTGTTGTTCTTTTGTGTTGTTGTGTTGTAACGTTGTGGTGCTGTGTTGCGTTGTTGCCTTGCGTTGTTTTGTAACGTTGTGTGTGGCGTTATGCTGTGTTGCGTTGTTGCTTCCTGTTGTGTTGTAACGCTGTGGTGTTGTTTTGTGTTGGAACGTTGTGGTGTTCTGTTGAGCTGTAACGTTGTGGTGTTTTGTTGTGTGTAACGTTGTGGTGTTCTGTTGTGCTGTAACTTTGTGGTGTTTTGTTGTTGGTAACGTTGTGGTGTCGTGTTGTGTTGTAACGTTGTGATGTTCTGTTATATTGTAACGTTGTGGTATTCTGTTGAACTGTAACGTTGTGGTGTTTTGTTGTGTTGTAACGTTGTGATGTTCTGTTATATTGTAACGTTGTGGTGTTCTGTTGTACTGTAACGTTTGTGGTGTTTTGTTGTGTTGTAACGTTGTGGTGTTCTGTTGTAAGGTTGTGTTTCGGTGGTGTTGTAAACGTTGTTGTGTCGTGTTGTCTTACAACGTTGTGATGTTCTGCTGAATTGTAGCGTTGTGGTGTTTTGTTGTATTGTAATGTTGTGGTGTTCTGTTGTACTGTAACGTTGTGATGTTTTGTTGTGTTGTTGTTGTGTCGTGTTGTGTTACAACGTTGTGATGTTCTGCTGAATTGTAACGTTGTGATGTTTTGTTGTATTGTAACTTGTGGTGTTCTGTTTTACTGCAACGTTGTGATGTTTTGTTGTGGTGTAACGTTGTGGTGTTCTGTTGTACTGTAACGTTGTGATGTTTTGTTGTGGTGTAACGTTGTGGTGTTCTCTTGTGGTGCGTACCGTTGTTGCCTCGCGTTCTGTTGTTTTGCATTGTGTTGCGTTACATTTGAATTGTGGTATTTTACTGTATTAAAGTGTGCCGGATTGTACCGTGGTGTACTTTATAGGAGTACTGCAGTGTACTGTCCCATAGTGTACTGTGGTATGCTGTGATGTACTGTACTGTACTGTGGTGTACTATAGAGTTCTGTAGAGTACTATGGTGCAATGCGGTGTAATGTGGTGTACTGTAGAGTACAGTAGAGTAGTGTAGAGTACTGTGGTGTACTGTAATGTACTGTATTGTATTGTTTTGAACTGTACAGTAATATACTGTAGAGTACTTTAAAGAGCTATAGCGTACTGTAATGTACTTTGGTTGATATGACAAAGCGATTTTTCATATGTTAAAAAAAGTCATACTTTATATGAAAAAGTAGTGCTTCATTAGAAAAAGAAACGTTTGATGTGAAAAAAGTAATCTTTAATTAAACACAAATAGTGCTTTATGAGGACAATAAATTTGTGATATGAAGGAAAAACGTAATGTTTGATGGGGAAGGGAAATTACTGACAGGAAAATAATTCCATAATTTTGACGTGAAGAAGTAAGTCTGATACAGAAAAAAAAAATGTATTGAATGCAAAACACAGTGGTCTAAACTATGTGCAGAGCTGTTCATATCGTCGCAATATTGTTGTTCTTAAATGTTTCAAACGGAAGTTAAACCTTCGCTGCGACGGAAGAAATTGGTCAATGACAAGGTTTTCGACCTAATTCTGCTGTTAGCTAAATATTTTATCTACAAATGCAAATGTGAGGGTAAACAACCTCAATTAATTCAGTATATTTCATATCTGAAAAGAAGATATGAAATTGAAAAATATGTCTGTCGTATTGATATGTCTCAGAAAAACTGTCTGGCTCAATGGGCAATGTATCTACCCCTTTTTGAATAACCTGCTGATCCTCATTTTCTTAGAATTACTGTCACGGATCAACACTGTCTGTATTGTTGTATATAATGTATCCTGTCAACTTTACTGATGCGTGAATGTTTGTGTACTGTCTGTCTCTATGCTAAAAAAAAAAAAAAAGAAACAATTAAAAAAATGTTTTTAAAAAAAATTGGTCATCATCATTGTATTTATGTCAGCCTTTATAAGTAAGAATACCGCCACAGATATTGGCCACATTTATTTAAGGGCAACAGCGTTCTCGTAGCTGCGTGAAATTCAGTCACAGTGTGCCAGTGGTTAAGGTGGTGGTGGTGGTGATGGTGGTGGCGGTGTGGTGTGGAAGTGGGGGAGGGAGTGGAAGAGGAAGGGTGGAGTTTAGAGGTGCCCATCAATTTTGAAAAAAAAAATCCTGCTATGAAAAGGATAGTTTTCTGATTTAAAAAGATCCACCAGTCCGCTAAGGTGAGCTGTCAGGCTTTCCACATGCGCATCTGATCTGGATGCGTGGTACAGGAACGACAGGCACTGGCAGATGTGACACGTGACCACCTGTGATTACTTAACACACAGCCAGTCCTCATTCAGAACAACGACGCTGCACATGCAAACCAACACTTCCACTCCAATTTCTGGCCGTGTTGTCGTTTTGTAAGACTACCTCAGAGAAATGTGACGGCAATAGGGCGCCAGATTCTGTCTGATGACCGGAAAATGTAGGAACACAAAATAAGATTACTAAAAGCAAATCTTGTGACAGTTTGATTTATTTCGTTTGATGTCATCCATGTACCTCTTGATCCTACCTGTCCCCACACTTCTCCCACGATTTATGAGGGGAAAGAAGATTATAGGTCTAGTCTCTACGCGGCATTAACACACGAAAACCAAACCCAGCTTTTCAGTAGACCTAATCATCCATCTCTTGTCTTCTCCCCCGCAGTGCTGGTGACGGACGCTGGACACGGCTTCGGGTGCCGGGGCCTGATCCTGGAGATGTCCACGCCCTTCTCCTGCCTGTGCTGGACCCTGCTGAAGGCCGGCCAGGAGAACAGCCTGCTGTGGAAGGCCAACCAGTTCCTGCTGGTCCACACCTTCCACCTGCGCAACGCCGTGGAGGTGATGATCTGGTACCTGACCTACCAGCACTGGGGCAACGTGTGGGCCAACATGCCCCTGCCGCTGTTCGTCACGCTGTACGGGCAGCTGACGCTGGTCACCTTCTTCATGACGCCCTTCTGGACCTGGAAGAAGACCCGCCAGATGATCTGCCCCGTGGACTGGAACTTCGAGAGTGAGGAGGTCAAGGCAGGGGCCGATGCTCGAAGGGTTCACCCTGGAGCGGTCCACGGAAATGGCTACACTCGTCTGAATGGGACTGGGGGGATCAAAGAGGAATGAAGTTTGTTTAGCTCCTTAGTCATTCTTGCTGAAGGCAAAGAGAAACAGACAGAAAGATTGAAACAGAGAGGAGGGCAGATAAAAAAAAAAAGACAACAGTGAGAATGTTTGCCAAAGACATTTGTTTTCTTTAATTTGAGTAGGAAAAACGATAGACACACAACAGACATGGCACATTTTCGGTTTGTTTTTAAACTTTTCTCCAGCTGTAAATGCAAGGCCATGTTTTCTTTCTTATAAGAAATTTTACAGATAGGACACAGACATCATGGTCACAGTAAGACATATTGAATAGGTTATGCTCTATATATATATATATATATATATATATATATATATATATATATATATATATATTATATATATATATATATATATATCTTTGACGTATCATTTTGAATGAACACGATGGAGTATACAATCGAGGTAACGCCTCTGGACATCAGCACTATAGCATCCATTGACCTTTGGCTTCTCTACAGTCGGCAAGTCGTTGATTACACCTTCGCTTCAAGAGCAGCGAAGAAGATTTCCAGGAACTCATCACTAGCTCTGTGAAAGCGTCCTTGAAGTTCAGCTTCTGTACAGGAAGAAGAATCATAGGAAAGTGGTCACCAGAGTGGAGAAACCATCCAGTACACATGAAATGGGAATCAGCGGGGAGAAATGGGAAGAACAACAGTGATGAACAGATCCACACGACAACAGTCAGCAGTCGCACCACCCCGGACGTCTCACCCTGAAAGAAGTGGGCCACTTCAGCTGTCTGTGAACAGTCACACATCGCCCCGGACGGCTCACCCTGGAAGAAGTGGGCCACTTCCGCTGTCTGTGAACAGTCGCACATCACCCCGGACGGCTCACCCTGGAAGAAGTGGGCCACTTCCGCTGTCTTGGCTCCAGTTTGAAGACAGTGCGGTGACCTCCACCAAGAAAAATCGAAAACGAGGCTCGCCCGGGCCACGTTGTCAGCCATGACGAAAGTCAACGTGGTCTTTTCTTCTCTTCACTTTACTTTTTTTTTTTTTCTTTCTTTCTCTCTTTTCTTTTTTTTTTCCGTTTTTTCTTTTTTTTTTCTTTTTTTTTCTTTTCTTTTCTTCATTTTGCTTTTTTCTTTCTTTCTTTCTTTTTCTTTCTTTTGTTTATTTTTTTTTCTTTTCTTTTCTTCACTTTGCTTGTTCTTTCTTTCTTTCTTTCTTTCTTTCTTTTTCTTTCTTTCTTTTTTCTTTTTTTTCTTTCTTTTTTCTTTTTTTTTTCTTCAAAGAACTGGACCAGTTACTATACTATATTAACACTTCTTGCTCCGTTTCGCATGACGGAGTTCAGAGGGATGTTTAGATATCTGACTGCTCAGGTTGTCCGACTTAGCATCCTTACGACCTACTGTCATGTGATCATAATCACTAAACACACACAAAAAAGTATTGCAGGTGCTTTCACGGGTGACTGACTGCCATTGATAAGAGGTTGCTGTGAGCGATGGAAAGGAGAGAGAGTGACACTTAGACCACTCCTGCTACACCACAGACATCGCCGGAGATCATTTCAGTTGGAACTTTTTCTTTTCTTTCTCTCTCGTCTTCCGTGCTATCTTGTCGGGGGGGGGGGGGGGGGTAAACTCTTCAACGCCGCTCTCTCAGGCTTCCACATACACAGTCAGAAAGACAGACAGACAGAGAGACAGAGATAGAGACAAAGTGAGAGAGAGATAAGTAGATAGATAGACAGACAGATAGGTAGGTAGGTAAATAGGTAGATAGATATGATGAATTTTGACGATGATGATGATGATGAGATAGACAGACAGACAGGTAGGTAGGTAGGTAGATAGATACGATGAATTTTGACGATATGATGATGATGATGTGTGCGTGTGTGTGTGCGTGTGTATGTGTGTGCGTGTGTGCGTGAAATAGTCGATGAAATGCTGTTGCTTTTTTGGAGATTTGAAGACCATTCAGAGCTAATCGAAGGTATTGCTATTAATCTATCTTACATCGCTTCTTCGTTCTTTCATCGAACGCATCCATCGCCTGTCCGCTGATTTCATGAAGAAAAATATTTTGAAGAAAGGAGGGGAGGCGGTAAGCTAGCAGAAATATTCGACAGTTTAACAACAAAACGCCCGGGTGGGTTTTTTTTTTTCGTCAAAATGCATTTAAATGTCCATCTATGAGTGAACTGCTTGACGCAAATGGCACAAGGATTTGCAAGCATAGCTCATTTCAGATACATTTTCTGGAAGAATCTGCCCGGAATTGTGCTGCTTTCACCTGTCACCGAAACAGCAAGAGTGGGTCTGAGGAATAGGAAGGCGCGCAGCTGTTTGCTTGCTGGTGGCGTATTTTGCCTGTAGGCTCTAACGGTCATGGAAAACGGGCTGGTATATGTATGGAGACGCCTCCGTGGAGATTCTGTTGCGTTACGTCTGGTGCCCATTACTCGGTGGTGTCTGCCAGGGGCAACTGCGTCTCGGTAGATTGTGCTGTGCGTGCCTACCTCTTATGTCAGCACAGCGCCGGGTTCTGAGGCTGATGCAGGATTGCTGTCGGCTGTTTGCTTCGGCAGCTGAAGACAGGATTTCTCCGCGTCTCACTGGCACCTTCGCCTCAATCTTTTCCTTTTACATGATCTTCACGATGAGTGCAAGATCGATGAGGATCCGGGTTTGGGTTGTTGTTGTTGTTTTTTTTTTCTTCTTCTTTTTTTGTTGGTATCTTT
>CM031604.1:85348119-85356101 GCA_018398815.1 Conus ventricosus
TGTAAAACAGCAGAATAATGCATGACTTGTGGACCCCTTGTGTTTCTACACCATTGGTAGGGCACGCGGATTTTGGAGTGAAAAGTCTAGCAGACGACAGGGAAAACGAAGGGTCATGTGGATCGTGCTTGCACAGAAAAAGGAGCGGACCTAAGATCTGCCTCAGAGTCAGGTATGGTATGGGTCAAGGGCTGGATTGGGCGATGAATATGTTTTGATACTGGCTGATCTCTGAGAAAAGCCAGGTGCAGCTTTGAGTATAATAGAGAATACCTGGTGTTTTAGGCCTACACTGTAACTGTGAACTCGGACCTGCACACAGTCGCGGAGCCAAAGTGAGTGAGTCTCCCGCTCAGGAGAGCGCTGCCACGTCCGATCAGGCTGAGCGTGCCCCCCCCCCCCCCCTCCCCCTCCTCCCCTCCCCAATGCTCCCCCCACCCCCACCCCCACTCCCCACCCCCACCCCCTTCCCCAATGTCAATAAGCGCGCGTGCCAAATTTTATCTTAAGGAGAGGGCGATTTTCAGTTCGAAAGGCGCGTCTGTGTTTTATTTTTAAATGCACATATTGTGACTTTAAAGAGCATGTCTATTTTGAAGGCTGTGATGCAATGTGTGTTTGAGTCTTCTATCAACGTTTGAATCTCACTTACAACATGAAATCAAGGGAGAAAAACAGACATGAAAGAGATTACGTGAGTTAGATAAGCAGTCTAGTTTTATTTTCGTTTGATGAGAACTGACTTTTACAGGTAGGTATCTTAAGATTTTCAGTTCGCCATCTGCCATTCGAGTCTGAGCAACAAACATACACACAAACAGCAACAAACATACACACAAACGGCAACAAACATACACACAAACAGCAACAAACATACACACAAACGGCAACAAACATACACACAAACGGCAACAAACATACACACAAACGGCAACAAACATACACACAAACAAACAGACGCACGTCAAAGACAGACAGGCATAGCTCAGTTGGTAGAGCGCCCGACTCGTGATCCTGGGGTTACGGGTTCGAATTTCGGTACAGGGGGATTTTTCCCTCGGAGTTAACATTGGTTCTGACTCCATTCCCCATACAGTCCTTCGAATGAGACTAAAAACCGAGGTTCCGTGTGTGAACGCATGCACAACATCTTGCACACATGTAAAATCCCATCACCAACTTTCGGAATAGAAGGCCAGTTTGGCCGTTGGTATGGATGACACGCTACACATAGCATGCACCTTCCCCGAAGTTGGAGTATGGCTGCCTTAATGGCGGGATAAAAAACGGTCATAAGATTAAACACAAAACTCTTTGGAAATTTAATTCATCTCTACTAAAAGATAAAGAATATGTAGATGGAATAAATAATCTAATAAAAGAAATAACAGAGGAATACACAGATAAAGATGAGGGGAATGATATTAATGCTGACAATAGCCAAGATGAAAACCAGTCGAAAAGCTCAGACCCTAAACTAACAGTGTCTGATCGGGTCTTTCTTGACTTCTTACTAATGAAGATAAGAGTAAAATCCATCCAGTATGCCACAATTAAAAAAAGAGAATCACAATGTAAAGAAAACAGCCTTATGCAAACTATCAAAGATATTGAGAGTAAAGAACTTAAATCAGAGGAGGATTTGAAGACAATTGAAGAGAGTAATAGAGAATTGATATTACTAAGAGAAAAGGTCATGAATGGTGTACTACTAAGATCAAAAGCAAGATGGGTTGCAGATAGGGAAAGGTTAGTAAATATTTCTGCAGCTTAGAAAAGCGTAACTTCATTAGCAAACAAATTGTAAAACTACTGGATGGACAAGGTAATATACTGGACAAACCAGAAGACATAAAAGTTACAGTAAAACACTTTTATGAAGATCTATACCGAAAAAGCCCAACTGTGAAATGCAATGTTGAAGATTTGGTGAATAAGATACCGAAACTAACAGAAGAACAGACTAAATCATTACAAGGTGAAAAACAATAGAAGAAGCAGGGATTGCATTGAAAAATTATGAAGAACGAAAAAGCCCTGGGTCGGATGGGTTGGAGCTGAGTTTTCAAATTTTTTTTTTGGGAAAAACAAATTGGTGTGTTTGTAACCCGAGCTCTAAATGAAAGCTTCAGAGAAGGCGAACTATCAACACCCAGAAAGAAGGTATTATAATATGTATACCCAAAGAAGGAAAACCAAAGAATATTTTAAAACTGGAGCCCTATTTCACTTTTAAACCTTATATACAAAATTGGCTCATCTTGATTGCTAATAGGATTTAAAAAGTTCTTCCATTCACTGATTAGTGAAGACCAGACAGGATTTTGTCCCAAAAGATTATAGGTAGAAACATTAGGTTAATTTATGACAAAATTTACACCATCTCGACATAAAAAATATCCCAGGGATGCTAATTAATTTAGACTTCGAAAAGGCATTCGACTCGTTAGATTGGGATTTCATGCACAAAGTGCTAGAGGCTGTAGGTTTAGGTAAAGACATATGTAAATGGATAGAAGTATTCTACAAAAACATTAAGTCTACTGTTATTGTAAATGGCCAAACATCATCATGGTTCTCAATAAAAAGGGGTTGTAGGCAAGGAGACCCAGTCTCCCCATTTTTATCTTCGTATTGTGTGCAAGAAATATTACCCCGTAATGATCAAAGAAGAAAATAGTATTGAAGGTATACAAATCGGGGAGAAAGAACACAAGATATCACAATTTGCCGTTGACACTAAACTGATGAACACAGGGAATAAGAAATCATTCGAAAAATCTATCGAGATTCTTGTAGGTTTGGGAAAAATCAGGTTTATTCTTAAACAAAGAGAAAACACAAGTAATTTGGCTTGGAAGAAAAAAGCATAGTGAAATAAGATATATTGGAACATTTAAAGATGATCTGGAATCCAAAAGATTCAAAATTTTTAGGAATTTTTGGTTTACTCAGGACTTAAACACATGGAAAAAAGAAAACTACAATGATAGAATGATAGAAGTGAAGGCACTATTTAAAATTTGGCTTAAGGAATCATTCCCCCTTTGGGAAAAGAATTGCTGTCTTAAAATCATTAATTCTGTCAAAACTAACTTACCTATGGTTGATGCTTCCAAATCCACCTGACAAAATTTGTTTTTAAAAAATTTCAAGACTTATGTTACTGGTTTGTATGGAATAAAAAACAAGATAGAATTAGTCGAAAAGGTTATTAAGATGTACAGGTTGGGGGGTTGAATCTAAACCCGACATAATGCTCTCATCACTGCTTAAAATTAAAATGGATAAAAAGGACTGAGACAAACAACACACAGAGGAGAGACATGTTGATTTTCTCATACCCCAAATTTTTGAGAACATTGAGAATTTCTCCCCCAAAACATTTGTGCAACATCCTCAAGACAATGTTTTCTGGAAACATGTTTTTCATGTCGTATACGCTTCTACTACAAAATAAAAACCAGAAAAGGCTAGAGAACTCTTGCAGAACCCAAATTTTTTACAATGAACATATCAAAATAGGAAATAAACTGAAAAAACACAAAAACTGGAACAACAGAAATGTATTTAGGTATCTGATTTTTTCAAACCCAATGGAGATTCACTATCCCATGAGGAATTTAGAAAAAGTATAATATTGAAATAGATTTCCTATCTTATGGTGGATGCTTTTTATCCCTTAAAAAATCATCAGAGAACAAGGCTTTTAGAATGAGATAAAAGATAACATTGAAGCAGAAGTCAACACAGCACTAAAGAAATATATTCTGTAGATAAAGGTTCCAAAGTTATTACAGAATTATAGTAAAATATAATGGGAACCAAACTGTTGTTTCAAAATGGACGGAGAAGCTAAATCGGCAGATACCTTGGAAGAAATGCTTTTGAAATTCATCAGATTAAAGGGTATTAAGGGTAAAAATGGATGCAAATAAGAATAGTGCATCGAATAATTGCAACGAATTTTAGCTCTGAAAGAAATGGGAATAGTAGAAGTTATAACTGTTGTTTCTGTGAAAAGGAAAAAGACATCATCGAACATGTGTTTGGAGAGGGATACATGTCAATGAAATTTTGGAAATCATTGCAAGAATTAAAAAAAGAAAAGTGTTTAACAGCGAATAATCTGTCTCTGACTGAAAACACTATACTATTTGGAGCAGATGACAATTCCACAACTGATACAACATTCGATCTTATAATTCTGATAGCCAAACACTACATTTTTAGCTGTAAATAAACATATGTAAGTCTTCATTAACAGTATTTCTAAAAATACTAAAGAGAAGATATATCTTGAAAAATACATAGCAGCTGTACAACTGAATCTGCTAAAATTTAACACTAACTGGATTAATTATGAAGTATTATTGAAATGAATAAACAAAATCATAAGTTACCTGGATTTAACATATGCATATGTTATGTGTATCATTAAATCAAAAAAGGAGAGAGTGGGGGTGGGGGTGGGTGGAGAGGGGAGGGGGTGTAAGTGGATGGAGCGGTGTGTTGTTTGCCATTATGTGCTTGTAGTTTGTAAGAACACAGAGGATTGTGCTTAGTGATTTTTGTTTGTTTGTGTATGTGTTTGTATATCCAACAAAAAGAAAACAACCTTTCCTCGGCATACATTGAACTCGCACTCAAATCCATTCAAACCGAAAAAAAAACCTCATTTCTAATATGTTTCACTGATTATTTACTACAATATTGTCAAACATGTACAGATATGATTAACACACAAACATGTGGCAATTTGCATCCGAAAATGTACAGCAAAAAGAAAGATCATGTTGATGAAAGAATGGAGAAGAGAAAAAAGAAGGAACTGTGGAATGGAAGACGGAATGAGGAAAGAAATAAAAAATGCATTAAAATAAAACGGTCATACACACGCAAGTGTCAGAATCTTCAACTCGATGAAGGTGGACACTCAAAGAAAGAAGAAGAAGAAGGCATATGTTTCCAAGCTCTTGACGGAACTGAAAAAAATCTGAAATGAGGCAGGGAACAGTAAACACTGAACACTAAACAATCCGGGTAACTCTGGTTCCCATGAGGAAATAAATAAATGCCCGTAACCCCAAACAAATGCTACTGACGACACCGAATCGACTCGTCTAGCAGACCTGACAACACAGAACAAACATGGAAACATTCCCAAAGAGATTCAAGGCGATTCGGTGTCGTGAACAGCATTCGTTTGGAGTCATGGGCGTGTATTTATTTCACCATGGGAGCAAGAGTTACCCTACTTGTTTATTGAATAAACGAACTTCTTCCTCGTGGTGGCTTGACGTTGGTGCTAGTTTTTGACACCATTTACTTGTTGGCACAGCACCTTTTAGGACTAACATTTACAGATTCTGTCTGTGCTTTGATCAAGCTGTTTTCACATCACGTTAAGATCTCGGTTGAATGTCTTTCAGCTTTAGCGTTAGCTCGAAGGTAGTTGGGTGTGTGCGTGACATTGATCTGACAGATGATGATCACTGGTCTGAAAGTGATTGCAAATTTGATACAAAAAGAACGAACTTGTCTCACTGTACAGTCGATACCAACAGCCGTTCTCACTTTTTTTCACTATCTGTTGGTTTTTGCTTGATGTCTGTATCACAGTTAAACAAGGTTATTCGCTTCGCGCAGTAACATAGTGCAATCAACTCGAACTCAAAGATTTGAAGATAATCGAAACTGCAATGAACTTGTACTACAAAAAAAAAGAAAGAATGATTAAAAGGTGTTACACAAACTAACTGGAGATGACGTTGAACTGCACTGACGTCAATTTACGCATTTCACGTATTTCTTAACGGGGAAACTGTCGCGTTTACTGACAGTCAATATGCGCGCTTATCCAACGTAGATATGTACGCTTTCTGTGGAGAAAGAACTTGCGCTTAAGAGCGCACGTTTATGAGAGATGGACATTCATCGACTGTTCCTGTCCCTCCAACGACAGTGCCTTGAACCTGCTAAAACACTGACACTAACGACTTTGATATCAACTCATGGCACAGGGGGGGGAGGGGGGGGGGGGGAGGGGGGGAGGAGGAGGGGGACGGAGGGAGGAAATTGAAACTGAGGTCATCATGAGAGTAGGGAATGAAGGGACACAGATTCTGAAACTTCAATTTCCCGCAGTTTGGTAAAAACTGGCATTATTGCGGTTCTCTAAATTTACCCGCGCTGGGGGGGGGGGGGGGGGGGGGGGTTTAAAACTAAGGTCACCACGAGAGAAGGGAATGAAGGGACACAGAATCTGAAACTTCAATTTCCCTCAGTTTGCTCCAGACTGGTATTTTTTGCGAATCTCCAAATTTGGATCAACGTGGTTTTTGTTTGTTTGTTGTTTTTTTCCCCTCACTTTGGTTCAAACTGGCGGTTCTTCAAATTTGGATCTTCTTCTCGCCTGCCCTTGAATGTTCATCTCTGATCATTGATGAGATTCCTCTCTTTCGTTGGATCCATACTGTTGTCAAATCCTGTCCTTTAACCTGTCAACGTGACGGTGTTAGGCTTTTTTTCCCTGTGCACTTCATTGGTGTCACTTCGTCTCGTGATAGCTCTTTGTGTGTGTGTTCTTCAAATATTTAGATCGGTATGTAAGCACGGGCAAGACTGGTGAGCAAAACGTGTGGAGGACTGGTGGATTGTCGGGGTTCCGAAGCTCCAGTTCCCAGCCGCGCACACACACACACGCAGGCACGCTCATACACACACACACAAGATACGTGCGCGCACGCGCGCGTGTGTGTGTGTGTGTGTGTGGTATGTGTTTGTGTGTGTGTGTGTGTGTGTGTGTGCGAGCAAGCGAGCGCGCGCACGCGCACGTGTGTGTTGTGTGTGTATGTGTGTGTGTGTGGTGTGTGTGTGTGTGTGTGTGTGTGTGTGTGTGTGTGTGTGTGTGTGTGTGTGTGTGTGTGTGTGTGTGTGCGCGTGTCTGCGTGCGTCTCTATAGTAGGCATGCGCTCATACACACACGCGCGCGCACACACACACACACCTAAGCAGGCACGCTTAACCAGGCACACACACACACACACACACACACACACACACACACACACACACACACACACCACACGCACACACACACAGGGCGCCGGGGCGCCGGGTGGCATCACACTGAAACAACAATGAGAGAGACCAAAGAGCAAGAGAGGGAGTGGGAGAATGGAAGTGTGTGGACACACAGAGAGTCACAGGCTGACAGAGAATGGAAGTGAGTGGACACACAGAGAGTCACAGGCTGACAGAGAATGGAAGTGAGTGGACACACAGAGAGTCACAGGCTGACAGAGAATGGAAGTGAGTGGACGCACAGAGAGTCACAGGCTGACAGAGAATGGAAGTGAGTGGACACACAGAGAGTCACAGGCTGACAGAGAATGGAAGTGAGTGGACACACACAGAGTCACAGGCTGACAGAGAATGGAAGTGAGTGGACAGAGAGTCATAGGCTGACAGAGAATGGAAGTGAGTGGACACACAGAGAGTCACAGGCTGACAGAGAATGGAAGTGAGTGGACCACACAGAGTCATTGGCTGACAGAGAATGGAAGTGAGTGGACACACAGAGAGTCACAGGCTGACAGAGAATGGAAGTGAGTGGACACACAGAGAGTCACAGGCTGACAGAGAATGGAAGTGAGTGGACACACAGAGAGTCACAGGCTGACAGAGAATGGAAGTGAGTGGACACAGAGAGTCACAGGCTGACAGAGAATGGAAGTGAGTGGACACACAGAGAGTCACAGGCTGACAGAGAATGGAAGTGAGTGGACACACACAGAGTCACAGGCTGACAGAGAATGGAAGTGAGTGGACACACAGAGAGTCACAGGCTGACAGAGAATGGAAGTGAGTGGACACACAGAGAGTCACAGGCTGACAGAGAATGGAAGTGAGTGGACACACAGAGAGTCACAGGGTGACAGAGAATGGAAGTGAGTGGACACACACAGAGTCACAGGCTG
>CM031604.1:85356201-85367733 GCA_018398815.1 Conus ventricosus
ACAGAGAATGGAAGTGAGTGGACACACAGAGAGTCACAGGCGGACAGAGAATGGAAGTGAGTGGACACACACAGAGTCACAGGCTGACAGAGAATGGAAGTGAGTGGACACACACAGAGTCATAGGCTGACAGAGAATGGAAGTGAGTGGACACACAGAGTCACAGGCTGACAGAGAATGGAAGTGTGTGGACACACAGAGAGTCACAGGCTGACAGAGAATGGAAGTGTGTGGACACACAGAGAGTCACAGGCTGACAGAGAATGGAAGTGAGTGGACACACAAGAGTCACAGGCTGACAGAGAATGGAAGTGAGTGGACACACAGAGTCATAGGCTGACAGAGAATGGAAGTGAGTGGACACACAGAGAGTCACAGGCTGACAGAGAATGGAAGTGTGTGGACACACAGAGAGTCACAGGCTGACAGAGAATGGAAGTGTGTGGACACACAAGAGTCACAGGCTGACAGAGAATGGAAGTGAGTGGACACACAGAGTCACAGGCTGACAGAGAATGGAAGTGAGTGGACACACAGAGTCACAGGCTGACAGAGAATGGAAGTGAGTGGACACACAGAGTCACAGGCTGACAGAGAATGGAAGTGAGTGGACACACAGAGAGTCACAGGCTGACAGAGAATGGAAGCGAGTGGACACAAGAGTCACAGGCTGACAGAGAATGGAAGTGAGTGGACACACAGAGTCACAGGCTGACAGAGAATGGAAGTGAGTGGACACACCGAGAGTCACAGGCTGACAGAGAATGGAAGTGAGTGGACACACAGAGTCACAGGCTGACAGAGAATGGAATTGAGTGGACACACAGAGTCACAGGCTGACAGAGAATGGAAGTGTGTGGACACACAGAGAGTCACAGGCTGACAGAGAATGGAAGTGAGTGGACACACAGAGAGTCACAGGCTGACAGAGAATGGAAGTGAGTGGACACACAGAGTCACAGGCTGACAGAGAATGGAAGTGAGTGGACACACAGAGTCACAGGCTGACAGAGAATGGAAGTGTGTGGACACACAGAGAGTCACAGGCTGACAGAGAATGAAAGTGAGTGGACACACACAGAGTCACAGGCTGACAGAGAATGGAAGTGAGTGGACACACAGAGAGTCACAGGCTGACAGAGAATGGAAGTGTGTGGACACATAGAGTCACAGGCTGACAGAGAATGGAATGTGAGTGGACACATATTGTCACAGGCTGACAGAGAATGGAAGTGTGTGGACACACAGAGAGTCACAGGCTGACAGAGAATGGAAGTGAGTGGACACACAGAGAGTCACAGGCTGACAGAGAATGGAAGTGAGTGGACACAACAGAGTCACAGGCTGACAGAGAATGGAAGTGAGTGGACACACAGAGTCACAGGCTGACAGAGAATGGAAGTGTTGTGGACACAGAGTCACAGGCTGACAGAGAATGGAAGTGAGTGGACACAGAGAGTCACAGGCTGACAGAGAATGAAGTGAGTGGACACACAGAGAGTCACAGGCTGACAGAGAATGGAAGTGTGTGGGACACACAGAGAGTCACAGGCTGACAGAGAATGGAAGTGAGTGGACACACAGAGTCACAGGGTGACAGAGAATGGAAGTGAGTGGACACAGAGGTCACAGGCCGACAGAGAATGGAAGTGAGTGGACACACAGAGAGTCACAGGCTGACAGAGAATGGAAGCGAGTGGACACACAGAGAGTCACAGGGTGACAGAGAATGGAAGTGTTGGACACACAGAGAGTCACAAGCGACAGAGAATGGAAGTGAGTGGACACACAGAGAGTCACAGGCTGACAGAGAATGAAGTGAGTGGACACACAGAGAGTCACAGGCTGACAGAGAATGGAAGTGAGTGGACACACAGAGAGTCACAGGGTGACAGAGAATGGAAGTGAGTGGACACACCCCAGAGTCACAGGCTGACAGAGAATGGAAGTGTGTGGACACACAGAGAGTCACAGGGTGACAGAGAATGGAAGTGTGTGGACACACAGAGAGTCACAGGCTGACAGACACGTTTTTCCTCACTTCAAGCCAAACAGATTTCTTCCACTTTTATTAAATCATTTGTTCATTTATTTGTGAATACTGTTTATGCGCGCAAGCACAGGCGCGCGTGTGCACACACACACACACACACCACACGCACACACGCACACGCGTTTGCGCACACACACTCTCTCTCACACACACAACCCACACACATGCACGCACGCGCGCACGCGCCCCCACGCGCGCGCACACGCACACGCACATGCACACGCACGCGCGCGCGCACGCACGCACGCTCGCATGCCCTGCGCGCGCACGCACACATGCACTCATGTATGCACACACGCACTAGCTGAAACCAGTATCTTGTAAAATTATACTTATGTCACACACACACACAACATACACAACACAACACACACGCGCGCGAGAGCGCGCACACACACCACACACACACACCACACACACACACACACACACACACACACACACGCACGCACACACACCACTCCACCACCACACCCTAATCCCTCTTCACCCCAACCCACACCCATTCAAACGGGTCAACTGACACCATTCCCGTGGACCTCATACAGCAAGTTCCTCCTACCCGCCGGAACCTCCACCACCTTCTTCCCCTTCTCCTTCTCCTCCTTCTTCTTCTCAGTCGACTCGAAGTTCCAGTCCACGGGGCAGATCATCTGGCGGGTCTTCTTCCAGGTCCAGAAGGGCGTCATGAAGAAGGTGATGAGGCTGAGCTGCCCATAGAGAATGACGAACAGCGGCAGGGGCATGTTGGCCCACACGTTGTCCCAGTGCTGGTAGGTCAGGTACAGGAGGCTGACCTCCACCACGTTGCGCAGGTGGAAGGTGTGGACCAGCAGGAACTGGTTGGCCTTCCACAGCAGGCTGTTCTCCTGGCCGGCCTTCAGCAGGGTCCAGCACAGGCAGGAGAAGGGCGTGGACATCTCCAGGATCAGGCCCCGGCACCCGATGCCGTGTCCAGCGTCCGTCACCAGCGCTGCGGGGACAGGGAACGACGACGACGAGAAGATGGGAGTTTTTTTTTTTTCAAAAAGGAAAAGGAAAAGAAAGAAAATCAAGCAAGTTTATTATCGCAAAACGTGAAATTCAATGTGGCAACGTCTTTTGGGTTTAACTACATAACACAATTCAGATTCAAAACGAAACAAACTACAATTTACATATCCAATAAAATAGCACTCTGTTGATATCATTTTATGTTATGCACTTTTATACAGCACTATGCACCGTCACGCACGCACACACACACACACACACACACACACACACACACACACACACACACACACACACACACACACACACACATCAATTCAAGTTCTCACATTAATGGTATACGAAACAAAATAACTATGCTGCTTTCCTGTATGAAAAGCTTCAAATATAGATTTAGTAGGAGAGCCTTAGAAATCATGTATAAATCTTTCGTATTACCTAACTTTGACTATGCAGATGTTGTGTGGGACACCTGCTCCGAAATGCAATCCAATTCTCTTGAAAACTGACACTTAGAAGCTATAAGAACAATTATTGGAGCTGTTCGTGGAACAAGTCATCAAAAATTATATGAAGAATCTGGATTTTGCTCACTCAAGGAAAGGAGGAAAAGACATAAAATTATATATTATTATAAATGATAAATGGCATGTGTCCAGATTATTTACTTAATCTTCTGCCTGGTCTTGTTTCGGACAGGAATCCTTATCACAGGAGAAGACCGTTAGAGCGTACAACTCCAAAATGCAACACTGAGATATATCGGAAATCCTTCATTCCTTCAACTACATCTTTATGGAATAGTCTCCCAGATCATATTAAAACCAGTTCATCTTTAAGCGTAGTCAAGCATCATTTATCGGCTGATGATCCTGTCATACCCCCGTACTTTTACCTTGGCGAGAGAAAAAAACAAATCATTCATTGCCGTCTTCGTCTTGGAATCAGTGATCTGAGATATATGTTCAACCGCCATCTACTTAACGACCCACTGTGTGAGCGTGGCAATGGGGAGGAAACAGCTCAGCACTATTTTCTGTTGTGTCCTCGTTTTAATGAAACCCACGCAAATACTATTTCCGATCCCCCATCACATACAGAATTTGTTCGAACTCTGTTAATGGTGACCGTAATCTGCAGACAGAAACCAATATATTGATTTTAGAGCTGTTCATAAGTTTATCTCTGGAAGCAACCGGTTTTAGATAAATTACCTTTTGGAGGTTTCAAGTATGCAAAAGAAGATTGTATTAAAAATGTTGCCATTATTTTCAAATTGTGTGATAACAAATTAATGTGCCTGGGGTGTGTTTTTCTCATCGTCCCTCTTCATTAATCTCCGTTTCTTTCTTTCTTTTGAAAAAAAAAATATATTTTTTCTCTTCCGGAAAGGGGTGGGGGGCGGGGGTGTTCTCTTTTGTATTCTTCATGCGGTTTATAACTTTAACTGTCAATTGTTTTATAAATAATGTAATATTTGTGTTACTGTAGCCGCCAAGTAAATTATTTTGTGCATTGTCATTTTGCAGAGGCACACTATAAGCGTTCAGCTTGTTGCTGCTCACTTTGCATTGTGTAACACTGTACGTACCTGTGATTAAAGATTTGTTCAAGTTCTCAATGTTTTCAATCGTCACATGTAAAGAAGAGTTATTTGTTAAAAGTTGGATGGTACATGGGGGGGGGGGGGGTTGATTTTGTTGGTTGGTGATCGCGGAGGTTGTGTTGTGTGTGTGTGTGTGTGTGTGTGTGTGTGTGTGTGTGTGTGTGTGTGTGTGTGTGTGCGCGTGCGTGCGTGCGCGCGTGTGTGTGTGTGTGTTTTGTGTGTGTGTGTGTGTGTGTGTGTGTGTGTGTGTGTGTGTGTGTGTGTTGTGTGTGTGTGTGTGTGTGCCTGCGTGCGTGCATGCGTGCGTGCATGCGTGCGTGTGTGCGTGCGTGCTTTGTGTGTGTTGTTTTCGTTTCGTTTCGTTTTGCTACCCTGCCCTTATCAGCAAATGCAGAACTACATAATTCTCCATGTTTCTCCGTATTATTTTCCTGATACAGTTTTTAAGGTGTTGATGACCCGTGTGTAATAACCGCAAGAAAACCTTGAATGATGCACAAGAAACCTTAGCGAGTGAACCCGACAATGATGTCACCCTTTCCCTTTGTTAAGAGATCTCCTTGGAGAAAGTTTGGACGATGTTATCTGGTTTTGGTGGTGTTTTTTGGTGGTTTTTTTTTTCTTTTCTTTTTGCTTTTTTTTTGTGTGTACACTTTCTCAGTCTACGTTTGCACGTAGCATGACACTAGAAACAAACAAAGCATATACAAAGATATGAAACCACCATTCAGATGCAAACCTAAATCAAGCATCAAAGTAAACTCCACTGTTTACAGCTGTTTTTTTGTTGTTGTTGTTTTTTCTCCTCCCGTTCTTTCAGCGCTCTGTCAACAGGCATGATGACCTTTCCAACAGGACACACTAGACCAAAAAAAAAGCATTTTAAAATCCACTGAAATTAAACCAACCTCTGCACAACGGCAGCCGAGCAAAGACAGAAGACTCGAGACCAAAAAGAAAAAAAGGAGAAGAAGAAAGGAGATGGAGAAGAAGAAGAAAAAAGGAAGAGAAGAAGGGGGAGGCGGAGGAGAAAAAAGAAGGAGGAGAAGGATGAAGAGGAGAAGGAGGAGGAAAAGGTGAAGAAGAAGGAGGAGGAGCAGGAGGAGGAGCAGGAAGGGAAGAAGAAGAAGAAGGAGAAGGAGGAGGAGGAGGAGAGGAGGAGGAGGAGGAGGAGCAGAAGAAGAAGAAGAAGAAGAAGAAGAAGGAGTAGGAGGAGGAGGAGGAGGAGGAGGAGAAGGAGGAGGAGGAGGAGGAGGAGGAGGAAGAGGAGAAGAAGAAGAAAGAAGAAAAAAAGAAGGAAAGAAAGAAAGAAGGAACTAGACCATGCTCCTCTCTCACCGATGATGAAGCCCAACAGGGTGACCCAATGGTGGACCTGCAGCACGCAGCTGAAGGTCCTGAAGCAGACGTCAGACAGGGTCAGCGCCAGGCACTCGAAGACGAAGAAGCCCACGGTGATGGCGACGACCAGGCTGCTGTGGGACAGGTGCCCAGCACCACGTCCTCGCTCAGCGCCGTGTCTCCGAAGGTCGCCCACAGGCCCACCACGATGTAAAAACACCCGAAGCAGGACCTCACCACGGCCAGGTTCCAGAACACCTTCTCCTTCAGCCGGAGGTGGCGGGTACAGAGGCGACGTCAGCGTGAAGAGCAGCTGGTCGTGACGTAGATGGCGGCTGACGTCATAAATGGTGACGGCTATGACGGCCAGTTTGACGGAGGGGAGGGAGTGGTCGAGGGTGGTGAGGGCGGGGTAGATGTAGTCGGTGAGCTCGGTGAACTGTTTTTGCTGGGCTGGTGCCGCCATGGTTGGGGTTGGTGGATCAATTCGATGACCTGGGGAAGGAAGGAATTGATCGTGGTGAAGTCGGAGTAGAAATATACCCCTCTCTCTCCCTCTCCCTCTCTCTCTCTGTGGTCAAATCCAATGTGTAACAGTTTAAAGATGTATTATATGCACACACACACACACCACACACACACCACACACACACACACACACACACACACACACACACAGACACGCGCGCAAAACACACACTCACACACGCGCACGCATACATGCCCACTCGCAAGCTAGCATGCGCGCGTGCGCGCGCGCGCACACACACACACACGTACACACACATACACACACACACACGCACACGCACACACACACACACACACGCACGCACACGCACACGCACACGCACACGCGCACACACACACACACACACACACACACAAGCTCACGTAAACACGCATGCACACACTTCCACAATTTCTTCCTTCCCTTCTCCTCTAAGGTCTTCTACTCCCATTTCTAACACAGGCCACAAACCCCTGGCCCCACCCCATCCCCCTCTTTCCGTCCCCTTCCATCTCACCCTCCTCTTTCCATTCCCTTTGTTACCCTTCTTTATTTATTTATTTGCTCATGGTAATGGTGGTAGAGGGAAGGTAACAATGATGATTACTATGGGAAGTGTGTGTGTGTGTGTGTGTGTGTGTGTGTGTGTGTGTGTGTGTGTGTGTGTGTTGTGTGTGTGTGTGTGTGGTGTGTGTGTGTGTGCGCGTGTAGCGTGAGCTGTGTGTGTGTGTGTGTGGTGTGTGTGTGTGTGGTTATTATGATCGTTGTTATTCTTATTGTCTCTTACCCCCCCCCCCCCCCCCCTTTCCAGTCATTTCCCCCACCACCCCTCCACGTCCCCGTCTTTGCTTTCCACCCTCTATACCTTCACCCCTCCCTCCTACCCCTTCCCTTTTCTCCATGCCCTCCTACAATTTTCCTCCCCCCCCCCCCTCCCTCAGTGAACTTTTTCCAGTGAACTCCTTTCTAAGTGAACTGTTTTCCAGTGAACTTTTCTCAGCGACACAACCACAGAAATCTGAAGTGTTTTGTTTGTCAGTTGGCCATTGTGGCTTGCGAAAAGGTTAATAAAATACACCGAAATATTGTAACATATCTATTATCTTTGAGTGTTTCATCTTCCAGTTTAAGAATATGAGTAAGGCAATATAACTGAACACATTTTCAAATGGGTAAGTAAATCAACAAGTCAATGAATATACAGACAGATAAACAAACAGCAATAGGAGAAATCAAATAGATACAGACATGCACATTATAAGCTTGTAAGAATGAGTAAGAACAGCAGATCGTATCACCTAATAAAGTTGCAATTTTAAAGAATTCTGTTCGTAGAGTTTGAAAAATCAAACAAACGTACAGCGGTTGTTTATATAAAGCATACAGTGCCTTCTTTGAATGCCAAACTTTGTTTTATTAAAAAAGAATTATTTTCACAGCCTATTTTTCGGCAAAGCACTATCTTTTCTCTTTCCTCACCTTCTACTGAACTTACTTTTTCTCTTAATCATCGTGATTATCTTTTTCTTCTTCTTTCCCTCCTCCTTCTCCTCCTACTCCTGTTTTCCTCTTCTAAAAATGACTCTTCTATAAATTCCAAGGGACTAAATACAACAAACTAATAAATTCCTAGCACATACTGTTAGTTAGGCAGAATCATCTGAATGCGTATCTCCCCTATTTCTTCAAACTAAGACATAAGAGCAAGCTTTGTTTATAATTCAATATTTCTTGCAGTCATTGCAACACCAAGCTGCTCTGTAAGTTGCTGGAACGGTGCGATACTTATCCTTGGAATTTATTAGTTTGTTGTATTTTAGTCCCTTGCGGATTCATTCCAAGAACTGGCCCTCAGCACTTGTGTCTTAGAGGATATCTTTTTATATTTTTTACTTTTCACAAGAAAATGTAGCTTGTTTTGCTCTTTTACGATTTTCTTTTGCTTCTTAGATGGCACCTTTGGTTGGTTTTTTGAAAACTCAACATACTACGGTATTGCACACCAACCTTTTCTGGGATTGCATTATTCTTAAACTGAAAAGGCAGAGGAGTCAAATTACCACTTTCCGCGGTCACTGAGGAGAAACCACCAAGTTTCGAAATATCGGTATATGACCAGGAGTTATATGTTAGTGAGTTTCCCTCCCTATTGAAGGATGTCTCCCCCTTGGAGAATATAAGCTTCCTGAAGGCTCATTTTGAGAAGCATTTATTTTATTTTTCCCCATTCACCCACTCAAGCACATACTGTTAGTTTAGGCAGAATCATCTGCCACTGCAGATATGAATGCGTATCTTCCCCTATTTCTTCAATCTAAGACATAAGAGCAAGCTTTGTTTATAATTCTATATATATATATATATATATTTAACGTAAAAAGTTAAAAATCCAAAACAATCACTCTCTCACTGCTGAGGTCCGTTTTTCTAGCGTCATTAGACGATGATAGAAAGAAAAAGGGAAAAATGGACTGCAGAACCACTTGGTAGACTCCTTTAATGTGTCCAATATTTCGGTCCAAAGACCTTCCTCTGGGACAGGAGCTGCAGACATATTTAATTTTTTTTTTTTTTTTTTTACTACCGACTAAAATTTACTAATGATTAAAACTATTGATATAACAGGGGATGGAGGGGAGGGTGGGGGTCAAATGGAAGGGAAAATCCAGTCACCGGTCAGTTGTGACAGGCAAGGTAATCAGATCGTAGGGGGAGGGAGGCGGGGGGGGGGGGGGTGGCGAAGAGAGAGAGGGGGGAGGAGGACAGAATGAACGCATGGGGAGGGGGGTGGGGAAGGAGAGTAGTGCTTAGATGGGAATATATGGGGGGGGGGGGGACTAAGTAAGGGAGGAGAGAAAAAAAAAGAAAGGGGGGGAGGAAAAAGCGGTTGTACTAAAAGAGAAGTGGAGGTAGAAAATGAGTGTTAGGGGACAGGTCCTTAAGGAAGCGAGGGTTAGGAGGGGAGAGGAGAGGAGGGGGTGGACGGAAGCGGCGGGGGAAGGAGGGTTGTAAGGGAAACGTAGCAGGAACGAGTAGAGCGAAAAAAAAACGGGGGTGGGGGGTTAGGGTGAAAAAACGTGGGGGAGAAGGAGGGGAAAAGGGAAAAAAAGTGGGGGGGGGGGGGAGATGGAGGGGTGAAATTGTAGGTAGTAGGGGAATCCTCACGTGTCGGCTCATGAATATCCACACAAAAACCCTTGCAGATTTTAATACCTAACAATAAAATACATCATGTCATTCCATCCTGTAACGTTGGATAACAGAATCATGTATCAAACCAGTCTTATACTCATTACAAACTATGCATCAAAATACATATGCCTTACATCAAACCCATTCCATTCCATCATATTGTAATGCATGAATAGACATCAATGCAAGCAAATGAATAATCAAGAAGAAGAACGAGAAGAAAAAGAAGACGAAGAAGGAGAAAAAAAAAGAGAAAGAAAAAGAGGAGGAGAGAGAAATGAGAAAACCAAGATTAAGCACAAGAGCAATCAAAACGAGAACACGAAGAACAAAAAGGAGAAAGTGTAGAAAAAGAGGGGGGGGGGGGGGGGGGGGGCGGAGGAGGAAAGGGGGGTGGAAGGCGCAAAATGGAGAAGGAGAGAGAAAGTGGGGGGAGGGGAGGGGAGGGGCAGAGGAAGGAGAAGGGAGAGAGGGGGGAAAGAGGTGGAGAGAGAAAAACCGCGAGGGAAAAAAAGGAAAAGAAAGAAGAGGAGGAGGGGGAGGAAAAGAGACAGAGAGAGAGAGAGAGAGAGAGGGGGGGGGGGGGGGGGGGCGGGGGTAGGGAGACACAGAAGAAGAAAAAGAAGAAGACGAAGGAGAAGAAGCAAAATGAAAAACAAATGTTTAACTGATTTGAAAGGCTGTAACTCGGTTCTATAATCTTTACCTTGACTATTCTCAGCACGTATCTAGTTTTTCGTTCAAACAGAACGTAGAACACTCACAATATAATAACACCACCAGGTAGAACGACAGGATTAAAATGACAGATTAAAACGAATCGGTTCTCAAATTGTTGGTTCCAAAACGTGCTGACGAGGAGCTCAGGACCGAAACATAAGGCAAGATGACCCCCGCATCAGGTTTCTCGTGGAAAACGTTCTTCAAACTTGGTCATCTCTTCTTAACTTTCCATCTGACATATCTGCAACGCGCACTATTACTCATCTTCTCTCTCTCTCTCTCTCTCTCTCTCCTCTCTCTCTCTCTCCACTCCCCTCTGTCCCCCTCTCTCTCACCCCTTTCACTCCCCTCGTCTCTCACCCTACTCTCTATTTCTCTCTCCTCTCCCTCTCTCTTCCACCCCCTCCAACACACACACTCACATTCACACACACACATACGCTGACTCCACAACACACACACACATCACACACACACACACACACACACACACACGCGCCGGCTCGCGCGCGCGCGGCGCGCGCATACACGCGCGTGCACACACACACACACACACACACACACAATCTTGCGGGCGCACTCGCGCGCACACACACACACACACACACACACACACACACACACACACACACACACACACACTTCCTATATCTATTCCCTACAATACATAAGCACCCTCACTATCATCTCCACACCCCCTCTCCTCCCCTATTGTTTAGTGGGCACTAGTAGTGTTATAGGGTGCCTTGACACCCGGAGCGGATCCCGGCCCGGAGCGGATCTCGGGTAAGGAGCGGATCCCGGCATGGAGCGGATCCCGGCATGGAGCGGCTCTCGGGTAAAGAGCGGCTCTCGGGTAAGGACGGGTCTCGGGTGAGGAGCGGCTCTCGGGTGAGGAGCGTCTGCCCGGAATGGAGTGGGTTGTGTGTGTGTGGTGTGTGTGTGTGTGTGTGAGTGAATGTATCATTGTCCAAACATATATATATAGTGGGTTATATCAATATAAAAGCAGTGTAACAATAAGAAAAATGCTTGTATTTTATTTAACTTTTACATTATTTTTGCTAAGAAGGTTTTTAAAAAAAAATGTATATTAAAGTTTTGTAATGATTC
>CM031604.1:85367833-85370333 GCA_018398815.1 Conus ventricosus
ATTGTTGTCACTGTGATTTGATTCATTTTCTTGATCATCGTCTTCACCATCATCATCATCATCATCCCCATTCATCATCATCATCATCATCATCATCTCTTCTTCACTGTCTTTTTTTCCGTCATCCTCCTTTGTTCCCCTTTTTTTCATATAAGTCTTCACATCGCTCTCTCTCTCTCTCTCTCTCTCTCTCTCTCTCTCTCCTCTCTCTCTCTCTCTCTCTCTTTCTTCGTGAGTTGACTTGAATGCGGTGTAGTCCTGATATGGCCCTTTGCAGTCGGCGGGCTATACGCAACTCTCTCTCTCTCTCTCTCTCTCTCTCTCTCTCTCTCTCTCTCTCTCTCTCTCTCTCTCTCTCTCTCTCTTCTGTCTTGTGAGTTGACTTGAATGCGGTGATAGTCCTGATATGGCCCTTTGCCATCGGCAGGCTATACGCATCTCTCTCTCCTCTCTCTCTCTCTCTCTCTCTCTCTTCTCTCTCTCTCTCTCTCTCTCTCCTCTCTCTCTCTTCTCTCTCTCTCTCGCTCTCTCTCTTGTGAGTTGACTTGAATGCGGTGATAGTCCTGATATGGCCCTTTGCGGTCGGCGGGCTATACGCAAACTCTCTCTCTCTCTCTCTCTCTCTCTCTCTCTCTCTCTCTCTCTCTCTCTCTCTCTCTCTTCTCTCTCTTTCTTCTTCTTCTTTCTCTCTTCCATTTATTGTTTGATCTCTTTGGTTCTTTCTTTCGTCTCATTCTCTCTAACATTTTGTCTAGAGATGAATGAAAAAGATGGATAGGGAAGAAACTGCCCACAATGGAGAAAACAAAAATTGCTGAGTTTCAGTACATTTTAACCTTTGTTCGTGAATGTTAATAAACTTCGTTTACAAATGTTAACACACTCTGACACTCACCTGTTGAAGAAACAAACCACAGGAATCCCGAGTTTTTTCTTTGAGACTGACACCGAGCAAAACCTTTAAAGTACAATTCTACTCTTCAAACAACCCCAACTCGTCCACACATCACCATGCCAGGGAAAAAAAAAAAAAGTTCAGAATTCAAATCATCCGAAAACGAGAGTTGGGAACGGGCTGATTTTTCATACTTTCCACCCGTGAAATTGTATCGAGGCGTGGTCGTGTTGTCACGTGACCTGCTCATGAGTCACTGGGCTGCAAAGAGTGGCGTGTGTGAGCACTCCATAGTATTTTGCTGACCGAACGATGATTCAGCGATGCCCGAAATACCCCCGATGATAACCTCCCTTGCTACCACCCCCTTTTCTCCCTCCCTCCCCGTCTTGTGATCAGTGCTGTTAGGGTCATCGATCGAAACGGTCTGATAGAGATGTTGACTAGACTGATTCCTTGGTTGAACTGACGTTGACTTGTTTGTGGGGGAGGTAGAAGTGGGAAAGAGGGGAGGGGGGAGGCGGAGGGGGGTGTGAAGGGAGGGAAGAGAGGGACGGGACGGGAGGGGGAAGGGGTACAAAATCGGGGGGTGCGGTTTTTTTTTTCCTACGTTTGTGTTGTCATACACATAAATGCAATGTTCCTTCATTTGTTCTGCATATATTCAACTTGGTATTTGGGGGGCTGGGGGGGGGGGGTGTTGTTGGTTTTTTTTTTTAGAAAAGTTTGAATACATTGAAGTTTCGGTAGTCTGACAGACAAGCACAAAAATACACAGAAATACGATAGAAGAGTATGTCTTAATGATTTCGAAAGCAGCATAACGCTGGTACAGTGTCTTTCTTAAACTCTTTTTTTTTATTGACATCAACTCAGAAAGATGTGTACATCAGTATTGGTTGGGTCAGTGGAGTATTTCAAATATCAACCGTGTTTCTTCCCTTGGACGTTCTACTGATCTTTTCGGCCAAGGCTTTGCTGCTTCGCCGATTGTAGAGATGCCGCACCTTAGAGTCATTGCACTTTGTTTCAACGTCCAAACCCATTTCAGTTTCTAAGGCAGACAGGTTAACCATTTTCATTTCAGTTTCTAAGGCAGACAGGTTAACCATTTTCATTTCAGTTTCTAAGGCAGACAGGTTAACCATTTTCATTTCAGTTTCTAAGGCAGACAGGTTAACCATTTTCATTTCAGTTTCTAAGGCAGACAGGTTAACCATTTTCATTTCTGTTTCTAAGGCAGACAGGTTAACCATTTTCATTTCAGTTTCTAAGGCAGACAGGTTAACCATTTTCATTTCAGTTTCTAAGGCAGACAGGTTAACCATTTTCATTTCAGTTTCTAAGGCAGACAGGTTAACCATTTTCATTTCAGTTTCTAAGGCAGACAGGTTAACCATTTTCATTTCAGTTTCTAAGGCTTACAGGTTAACCATTTTCAAGAAGGTGGGGCGGGGACTTGGGGGGAGAACCTTTATTGATACCGCCAGAATTAGAACAACAATGACAATGACAATGACAATGATTCTTTGTTTTTTAATGGTAAAGGTATTGGCTTAGGTAGCCATTTTTCATACTTGCCGTTACTATACACTCCGCGTGTTA
>CM031604.1:85387833-85397833 GCA_018398815.1 Conus ventricosus
GAGAGAGATCGATTGTCCAGATGAATGATTTGATTTCGTTTCATTCACGCTATGGTGTGGTCGCAAGGACTGAACTAAAGGCATGCCAAGCTAGTGACAGTGCACAGAAACAACTTTAATTTTCGCGGTAAAGTGGGTGGGTTTGTTTCCTTTTGTCATGCTTTGTTTTGTTTTCTTTGGTTTTGTTTTTCCTCGGAAGAGGTGGGGGGTAGATAGCCTATATAATGAACGTTGGTGTATACGATTAAATTGGACAAAGGAATAGATAGCCTATATAATGGACGTTGGTCGTATACAGATTAAAAATGGACAAAGGAAATTAGCTAAGAACATTGAACTGGACAATTATATTTCATGCACGCATACACATTCAAACTTCTGCCTTCTTATACATTGTTGTGCTTTAGTGTGATGTTTTTATCCTTAAACAGTTAGCATTGATCAGTAGCGTCGTTTTGAGTATTCTGCACGAGCATCCTTCGAAGTAAAGTCGTCCTGTAGGTCTTATCACATTTCTGTCCTTGTCCACAGGGACGGCTTCATTTCTGACGTGGGCCCCAGCGGTGACGTGATCGCCAGACACAAGAAGGCTACCATTGATGACGTCATTGACGCCACGGGCAAATGCGTTATGCCTGGTGAGTTGTGTCCCTTGAGCGGGGACAGTAGATGGAGTCGCATGTGTAGGGGTACCTGCTGGTCCGTTCGCTGAGTAGATTTCAGGGCGTGTTTGTGTGAGGGTGGGGGGGGGGGGGGAGGGGGGTGCCTGTGTGTGTGTGGGGTGTGTGTGTGTGTGTGTGTGTGTGTGTGTGTTTGTGTGTGTGTGCGTGCGTGTGCGTGTGCGTGTGTGTGTGTGTGTTGTGTGTGTGTGTTCAATATTTTTCTTTTCGTTTTCTTTTGCCATTCTCATCTTTTAAAAGGTGAAGAAGCTTAGAGAAGCATTTCGTGTGTGATGTGCCACTCTCAGTGAAACATGTCCTTATCGAGCGCTGGGCCTTGTATGTTGTTAGACATTAAACACTTTACAGCAGATTCCATGAAAACCATGTTCAGACATGTCCCGCCTGATATGATCTTGGCTGCCTTAATGGCGGGATAAAAACGGTCTTACACATGAAACTCCACTGCCTGTCTATACAGGCAGTGTCCGCAGGAGTATCAGTCTGCGTACACAGAAAGAAAGAAATCTGATCTAAGATTTTACAGAAGAAAGATTTAAACGAAATTCCGGTGTGTCTTTTAGAAAACTGTGTTTTAAGGAGTTGTGTGTAGGAGGCTTTTCATTTTTTAATATGACTTGAGAGTTGACTTCAACGAGGTAAAAAACCTGATGTGGCCCTTTGAGTTGACTTCAACGAGGTAAAAACCCTGATGTGGCCCTTTGAGTTGACTTCAACGAGGTAAAAACCTGATGTGGCCCTTTGAGTTGACTTCAACGAGGTTAAAAACCTGATGTGGCCTTTGAGTTGACTTCAAGAGGTTAAAAACCTGATGTGGCCCTTTGAGTTGACTTCACGAGGTAAAAACCCTGATGTGGCCCTTTGAGTTGACTTCAACGAGGTAAAAACCCTGATGTGGCCCTTTGAGTTGACTTCAACGAGGTAAAAACCCTGATGTGGCCCCTTTTAGTTGACTTCAACGAGGTAAAAAACCCTGATGTGGCCGGCTTGAGTTGGACTTTTATCACGAGGTATAAAACCCTGATGTGGCCCCTTTTAGTTGACTTCAACGAGGTAAAAACCCTGATGTGGCCCTTTGAGTTGACTTCAACGAGGTAAAAACCCTGATGTGGCCCTTTGAGTTGACTTCAACGAGGTAAAAACCCTGATGTGGCCCTTTGAGTTGACTTCAACGAGGTAAAAACCCTGATGTGGCCCTTTGAGTTGACTTCAACGAGGTAAAACCCTGATGTGGCCCTTTGAGTTGACTTCAACGAGGTAAAAACCCTGATGTGGCCCTTTGAGTTGACTTCAACGAGGTAAAAAAAAAACCCGATGTGGCCCTTTGAGTTGACTTCAACGAGGTAAAAACCCTGATGTGGCCCTTTGAGTTGACTTCAACGAGGTAAAAACCTGATGTGGCCCTTTGAGTTGACTTCACGAGGTAAAAACCTGATGTGGCCCTTTGAGTTGACTTCAGATTCGAGGGTTTATAAAAGTAAAAACCCTGATGTGGCCCTTTGAGTTGACTTCAACGAGGTAAAAACCCTGATGTGGCCCTTTGAGGTTGATCTTCAACGAGGTAAAAACCTGATGTGGCCCTTTGAGTTGACTTCAACGAGGTAAACCTGATGTGGCCCTTTGAGTTGACTCAACGAGGTAAAAACCCTGATGTGGACCCTTTGAGTTGACTTCAACGAGGTAAAAACCCTGATTGTGCCCTTGAGTGACTTCTAACGAGTTAAAAACCCTGATGTGGCCTTTGAGGGTTTACTTCAACGAGGTTAAAAAACCTGATGTGGCCCCTTTGAGTTGACTTCAACGAGGTAAAAACCTGATGGGCCCTTGTGAGTTGACTTTCCAAAGAGGTAAAAACCTGATGTGGCCTTTGAGTTGACTTCAACGAGGTAAAAACCCTGATGTGGCCCTTTGAGTTGACTTCAAATTACGACCGGTTGAAAAAAAACCTGATGTGGCCCCTTTTAGTGACTTCAACGAGTTTAAAAACCCCGATGTGGCCCTTTGAGTTTAATTCAACGAGGTAAAAACCCTGAAGTGGCCCTTTGAGTTGACTTCAACGAGGTTAAAAACCTTGTGGCCTTTGCTTGCTTAACTTAAATAAAACCCTTTTTCCCCTTTTGGGGGTTAAACGTTTAAACCCTGATGGGGCCCCTTTGCGGTCGGTGGACTGAAAGCAACATTCCCCCTCTGTCTGTCTGTCTCTGTCTCTCTCTGTCTCTCTGTGTCTCTCTCTCCCGATTGGCACGTAGTATGATTGTCTATGTGCTTGCTTACTTTGGTCACCTGAAGACAATAGTGTGGTAGCGGGCAGTTGTTGGTTACAGATGTCAATCGCTGTTTTGTTTTGAAGATTATGTTTTTTTCGCATTTCCTATTATTAGGGTTATATTTTCCAAAAAACCCCAAACGGTTGTACATCAGCTCCTTGGGGTGATAACGATAATGTTTATGAGAATAAAAGTTATGCCAAGTGATGGTGGTGGTGGTGGTGACGACCATGAGAATGATAAACGCTTGTGATATTGATGATGTTAATATTTGGGAACTTTACTTCCATTGATGATGATGATGATGATGGATGATGTTTATGATGATGATTCGTGGTGATGGTGGTGGTGATTTTTATAAAGGAGACGATGTTAGTAAGAAAGGCCACCTCTCTCTGTCTCTGTCTGTCCTGTCTGTGTCTTTGTGTGTGTGTGTGTGTGTGTGTGTGGTGTGTGTGTGTGTGTGTGTGTGTGTGTGTGTGTGTGTGTGTGTGGTGATGTTTCTGCAGGAACATGTGTTTTGTTAAGACGGTTTGAAAACAATAATCTGTCAAGATTATTTGTACTATTCTTTGAGGTGTTCGTCTATAGTGACGACAGGAAATGACGTCAATGTGGATGATGGTTTATCATAGTGATCGATGATTCTGATCTTGGAGTTATTCTTTTTGATGGTTTTGATTATCGTGAAATGACGACAGTGCTCCTATTCATGAATGAACTGATGTCACAATGATATGATAGGGTGATGACAATGATGATGATGTGGTGATGATGATGGTGATGTATTTCAGGCCTTGTGGATGCTCATACGCACAGTGTGTGGGCGGGAGACAGAGTTCATGAGTTTGCCATGAAGGTAATCGTTCAGGAGGAGGAGGAGAAGGAGGAGGAAGAGGAGGAGGAGGAGGATGACGATGATGATGATGATAATGATGATGATGATGATCTAAAAAATGATGATGGTAATGATGAGATGATGACGTTAACGATTAGTGATATTGCTGCTGCCGCTGATGATGATGATAGCTGAAATGAAATATTGATATTGACATCAATGGTAAATTGATAAATGATTATAATAATGCTAACCGGCGTGCAAGGTTAATATATTGGTACTGACATCAGTGATAAATAGATAAAGAATTTTGGTAATGCTAACTGGCGTGCATGGTCGACTGGTTACCAGCTTGCTTGCAAAAGCAGTAGATTAATTTCTGTTTCCTTGCTTGCTTGCTTGAAGAGTATTTGGTTATTTGTAACCTTTTCGTTGGCTGCTCGTCTCTCTCTCTCTCTCTCTCTCTCTCCTCTCTCTCTCTCTCTCTCTCTCTCTCTCTCTCTCTCTACCCTTTTGTTTTCTGTCTGACTATGGTTACGTCAATAGAATAATTCGAAAATTAAGTCTTAAAGAGAAATTATGATTTTTTCCGCCGGACAAAAGGAACACACTGATTACAAGACACATTGTTTCTCTCTTTTGCCCGGCAGAACAATTATAATAATTTTCTTTAAATTTTGTTTCTATTTTTTACATGCAGTCACCTCACAATGAAACTAATCGAAAATAAAAGTTTTTCATTTTAACACAACGTTCCTACGACTGAGTTAACAAGATATCTCACATCTTTAGTTCTTTCTTCATTTTCTTCCTTGTTCTTCCTCCTTCTTGATCCTTTTTGTCTTTGTTTTTCTTACATTCGTTCCTTTCAAAACCAAAGCTCGCAGGCGCCACCTACATGGACGTCCACAAAGCAGGGGGTGGAATCTACTTCACGGTCGAACATACCCGCGATGCAAGCGAGGACCTGCTGTACGACTTGCTGAAAGAACGCCTGATGAAGATGCTGCGAGCAGGAACGACCTTTGTGGAGGTCAAGAGTGGATATGGCCTTGACCTGGAAACGGAAGTCAAGATGCTGAGGGTCATTGAGCGTGCGCGGCGCTCGCTTCCCGTGGATATCTCGTGCACGTACTGTGGGGCGCACGCCATTCCCAAGTAAGCATGCTACTCTTGTAGACAGACCTGACATATTTCATCGATACCGTCAATGCAAAGCAAATCAGCTTGAATAGTCAATTTTTGCTCCTTGAATGAAAATGGAAGATGATATTTTAGCGCACTTGGACGTGCACTGTGATATGTAGGTTTGAATACACGCTCGCACGTAAAAAGGCACATAAAGAAACAGATGATAGAATTCCTGAAAAAGAAAAACATCGTAACTTACTTCACTTAGTCCTCTGAATTCCCTGGGGAACATAGGGCCGCAACCACACTCTTCCAGCGGACATGGTTTTGGGAGATCTTCTTCAGCCTGGCCCACGTCATTCCGGTGGCCTTCACTTCCGCGTCGGTACTCCTTCGCCATGTCTGTCTTGGTCTTCCCACTTTTCTTTTGACCTGAGGGTTCCATTCAAGGGCTTGTCTTGTGATGTTGGATGGAGACTTTCTGAGGGTGTGGCCAATCCATCCCCACTTCCGTTTTCTGATTTCTATTTCTATTGGAACTTGCTGGGTCTTGTTCCACAGTTCTGCGTTGGCAATAACATCTGGCCATCTGATGTTCACAATGTTTCGCAGACATCTGTTGATAAATGTTTGGAGTTTGTGGATGTTTGTCTTTGTTGTTCGCCACGTTTCAGAACCATATAGAAGGGCAGATTTCACATTTGAGTTGAAGATTCTGATCTTGTTATGGAGTGAGAGGGCAGAGGAATTCCAGATAGGCCGTAGCGTAATAAAGATGTGCCTGGCTTTATTGATGCGGCTCTTGATATCCTCATCTGTACCTCCATCTTTGCTGACCACACTGCCGAGGTAGACAAACTTGTCAACTTCAATGATGTCTTCCTGTTGTAGTCGTAGTGGGTCTCGTTGCTGGTTGTTGACTCTCATGGCTTCTGTTTTCTTTATGTTGATTTGGAGGCTTGTCTTTCCTGCTTCTTCTGCTACCCGGCACAGCTTCTCTTGTGCGTCTTGCTGTTTGTGGGACAGAAGGCTGATGTTGTCGGCGAAGTCCAGGTCTTCCAGTTGCTTGGTGAAAGTCCACTGGATTCCTGTCCTCTTGCCGTCTGTAGACTGCCGCATTACCCAGTCAACGACCATCAGGAAAATTGTTGGCGATAGTAGACACCCCTGACGGACGCCGGTTTGTACAGTGAAGGGCTTCGTTAGCTTTCCGTCGTGGACGACCTGGCATGTGGCATCCTCGTAGAGTTGCTGGATGATGGCAACAAACTTGGGTGGGAAACCATAGTGGTGCATGAGTTTCCAGATGGTATCTCTGTCGATGCTGTCAAATGCCCTCTGGAAATCTACAAATACTGCGTACAAGGGGGTCTGCCACTCCAGAGACTGCTCGATGATAATTCTCATGGTGGCAATTTGGTCTGTGCATGATCTGTCTTGGCGAAATCCAGCTTGTTCTTGGCGGAGGGTCTTGTCTAGGGCGGTCTTTACATCGTAAGCAGAACAATTATTACAAAATTCCATCATGCTAAGGCTTGTCATGTAGACGCATGTTTATCTACAGGCAGACGCTTTGTTTCGAAACTCACTATAGAGTAAATAGATAAGTAAATAAAATCCATGTACACCTTGACTTAAAAGGCAGATCACTCAACCTCCAGCTTATCACTTCCGGTATTAGATGCTTTGTTATCTCGTTAACTAGTGAACGTCGAATTCTCATCTTCCAATTGTAAGAAGGTTAACAGAATTGGACTAACCATATGTTTACACAGCTATGATTTTTTTCCCCATTATTGTCATTATAAATCAAAGAGACGGGGAAAAAATCATCAAAGAAACAAAGAGAAGGTTTAAACAATCTGGAAACTTATTTAGTTTTTCCTTAACAAAAAAAAAAGCAATCTTCTACATGGCCAAGATAAATATTGTCTTAATGGGCCAGAAGTCGAAGACGAAAGCTTTCCGAGGTCAAGGACGAAACTTTCCGAAGCTTGTTCAGCCATTACACAGGTCAGAGTTCGGGGTTACACATAGGTCTAGTAGCAACAAGAAAGTTTGAAGAGATGAAAATCGCCCTGGCTCTGCGAAAAAAAAAAATTGAATGTGAAAAAGATGATTAATTTCATCCTGAAATTTGTGGTCAGTAAATCAGTTCAATGTCATATATCAGCAAAAATAGCAGAATGATGCATGACTTGTGGACTCCTTATGTTTCTATGCACAGTGATCGGGCATTCGGATTTTGGAGTGAAAAGTCTGGCAGACGACAGGAGAATGAAGGGTCATGTGGATCGTGCTTGCTTAGAAAAAGACGCGGACATGAGACCTGCCTCAAAGTCACGCATGGCATGGGTCAAGGGCTGGACTGTGCGATGAATATGTTTTGGTACTGGCTGATCTTCTGGGGGAAAACGAAAGCCAGGTGGGGCAGTTTTTTGAGTGTAACAGAGAACATGTAGCGTTTGGGGCCTAAACCGTAACTGTGAACTCAGACCTGTACAATTAATCTTGACCCCCATGCAATGATAATGTCCTCTGACCGGTAGCTGGAGACCGCGGCCTTCTGTTGCTCAACCTGACTGTGATGAATCAATCCTCTGTCTCTTCAGGGCAAACGGCCAGCCAAGCCGCCAGCAGATCGTTCCCTCCACCTGCCGCGCATGGAGAGCTGATGTCCTCGGGCGAGCTGCACGTGCACAACATCGACGTGTTCTGCGAGCAGGGCGTGTATGACGTCAAGCAGTCACGTGACATCCTCTCGGCGGGCAAGGCGATGGGGTGAACGTCAACTTCAGGGGGTAGGAGCTGCACGTCTGCACTTCGGCTGAGGTATGGAGGTGTTGGGTGAGGTATGGGGATGTTGGGTGAGGTATGGGGATGTTGGGTGAGGTAGGTTGGGGGGCGGTGGGTGAGGTATGGGGGTGTTGGGTGAGGTATGGGGGTGTTGGGTGAGGTATGGGGGGTGGTAGGTGAGGTATGGGGGTGGTGGGTGAGGTATGGGGGTGTTGGGTGAGGTATGGGGGTGTTGGGTGAGGTATGGGGGTGTGTGGGTGAGGTATGGGGGGTGGTAGGTGAGGTATGGGGGTGGTGGGTGAGGTATGGGGGGTGTGGGTGAGGTATGGGGGTGTTGGGTGAGGTATGGGGGTGTTGGGTGTGGTATGGGGGTGGTGGGTGAGTATGGGGGTGGTGGGTGAGGTATGGGTGTGTGGGTGAGGTATGGGGATGTGGGTGAGGCATGGGGGTATGGGTGAGGTATGGGGATGTTGGGTGAGGTATGGGGATGGTGGGTGAGGTATGGGGGTGTTGGGTGAGGTATGGTGGTGTTGGGTGAGGTATGGGGATGTTGGGTGAGGTATGGGGGTGGCGGGTGAGGTATGGTGGTGTTGGTTGAGGTATGGGGGTGGGGGTGAGGTATGGGGGTGGCGGGTGAGGTATGGGGGTGGTGGGTAAGGTATGGTGTGGTGGGTGAGGTATGCTGGTGGTGGGTGAGGTATGGGGGTGGCGGGTGAGGTATGGGGGCGGTGGGGTGAGATATGGGGGTGTTGGGTGAGGTATGGGGTGTGGTGGGTGAGGTATGGTGGTGGTGGGTGAGGTATGGGGGTGTTGGGTGAGGTATGGGGGTGGTGGGTGAGGTATGGGGGTGGTGGGTGAGGTATGGGGGTGGTGGGTGAAGTATGGGGATGTTGGGTGAGGTATGGGGGTGGTGGGTGAGGTATGGGGGTGTTGGGTGAAGTATGGGGGGGGGATGACTGAAGTATGGGGGTGTTGGGTGAGGTATGGTGGTGTTGGGTGAGGTATGGGGATGTTGGGTGAGGTATGGGGGTGGTGGGTGAGATATGGAGGTGGTGGGTGAGGTATGGGGGTGGCGGGTGAGGTATGGGGGTGGGTGGGTGAGGTATGGTGGTGTTGGTTTGAGGTATGGGGGTGGTGGGTGAGATATGGGGGTGTTGGTTGAGGTATGGGGGGTGGCTGAGGTATGGGGGTGTTGGGTGAGGTATGGTGGAGGTGGGTGGGGGGTGGGGGGATGGAGGGATAGGTGGAGGGGCTGAGTGTTCATGCTGGTGTGGATTAAGAGAAGAGGAGAGGGAGGGGGAGGGGGATAAGAAAGAGAGAATATGCACCCGGCATGCATACATACACGAACGTACGTAAACACACACACACACACACACACACACACACACACACACACACACACACACACACACACACATACATACATACATACATACATGCATACATACATATATACGTACATGCGTACCTACGTACGTATATACATACATACATATATGCATACATAAATACGTACGTACATACATACATAGTACGTGATACCGAATGGAACATAATTTGTTATCACAAAGCCGGGTAAATGTATATGTGAGTAATATATGTAAACGTTCTCAACAGTCAGTCAGTTAGTGCATGTATCAGGGTAAAAAAAAAAGCATCTGTCTCTGACTGGTAAGCATTACATGCAGGTATGCACACATCTCTCTGTCTCTGTCTTTCTCTCTGTCTGCAGATCTGTCTGTCTGTCTGTCTGTCTGTCTGTCTGTCTCTCTCTCTCTCTCTCTCTCTCTCTCTCTCTCTCTCTCTCTCTCTCTCTCTCTGAAGAGTTCTTAGCGCTGGGACACACCACTGAAGAACTGTTCACCAGATTTCTCCAGCTCTGTTAGTTGTGTGACAAGGATTAGTCTCGCCATACATTCTTGCAAAGAAAGTAAGCTTCAAAGTGATCGACGTGACTGCAGACGAAATTGGAAACAAACTTCAAAGAAGATTTACTGTTCCGCCGAACGAAAGAAACCTACAATTTACAAGGCACGACGCGTTTCGACCTCTTTGGTCTTCTTCAGACAAGACAAAAAGCATTGAAGACAAAGAACGAACAGTCACTTATCTCCTCCAGTTGGGCGCAATATGGATGTGACGCACTTGCGCCCAACTGGAGGAGACAAGTGATTGTTCGTTTCTTCGATCCCATCGTCTTGAATGCTGTTGGTCTCGCCTGAAGAAGACCAAAGAGGTCGAAACGCGTCGTGTTTTGTCCTATGATTTGTTTGTCTCTTTCGTTC
>CM031604.1:85402833-85425333 GCA_018398815.1 Conus ventricosus
CTGGCGTTGTTAAAACCCTAGTCATGAAACTGGCCCTGTGTAAACCCCTAGGATAAATGGCCTTGGTAAACCCCATCATGAACGACCGTTTAACCCCTATCATGAAACTGGCCTGTGTGTAAACGCCCTACTGATAAACTGGCCTGGTGTACCCCTAGTCATGAAACTGGCCTGTGTGAAAAACCCCTAGTCATGAAACTGACCTGTGTGTAAACCCAGTCATGAACGGGCCCCTGTGTAAACCCCCTAATGAAACGGGCCTGGGTGTAAACACAGTCATGAACTGGCCTTGTTAAACCCCCTAGTCATGAAAAACTGGCCTTGTGTAAACCCTTTTATGAAACTGGCCGTGGTGTAAACCCCTAGTCACGATACTGGCCTGTGTGTAAACCCTGGCCTGTGTGAAAAACCCCTTCTTATGATACTGCCCTGTGTGTAAACCCCTACTCATGAAATTGTCCTGTGTATAAACCCCTTCTTAATGAAACTGGCCTGTGTGTAAACCCATAGTCATGAAACTGTCCTGTGTGTAAACCCCTTTCTTATGATGCTGGCCTGTGTGTAAAACCCTTCCCCATGAAACGGGGGCGGTGTTAAACCCCAAGTCAAAAAAACTGACCTTTGTGCAAACCGTTAGTCATGAACCTGGACTGTGTTTTAGCCTTTGTCATGAACCGGCCTGTGTTTAGCCTTTGTCATAAAACCGGGCCTGTGTTTAGCCTTTGTCATAAACCCTGGCCTGTGTTTGGGGCCTTTGCCCATGAACCGGGCCTGTGTTTAGCCCCTGGGTCATGACCTGGCCTGTCTTTAAGCCCCTAGTCATGAACCTGGCCTGTGTTTAGCCTTTGTCATGAACCTGGCCTTGTTTAACCCTTGGTCATGAACCTGGCCTGTGTTTAGCCCTTGGTCAAAAAACCTGGCCTGTTTTAGCACTTGTCATGAACCTGGCCTGTGTTTAAGGCCCCTATCATGAACCTGGCCGGGTGAGTAGCCCTTAGTCATACCTGGCCTGTGTTTGGGCCCTTGTCATAAAACCTGGCCTTGTTTAGCCCCTAGTCATGAACCTGGCCTGTGTTTAGCCCTTGGTCATGAACCTGGCTTGTGTTTGGGCCCCTTATTCTAAACCCCTGGCCTGTGTTTGGGCCCCTAGTCAGAACCTGGCCTGTGTTTAGCCCTAGTTCATGAACTTGGCCTGTGTTTAGCCCTTGGTCATGAACCTAGCCTGTGTTTAGTCTTAGTCATGAACCTGGCCCGTGTTTAGCCCTGAATCATGAACCTGGCCTGTGGTTAGTCTTTGCATGAACTGACCTGTTTAGCCTGTCATGAACCTGGCCGGGTGTTTATCCCTTTGTCATGAACCTGGCCTGTGTTTTAGCCTTTGTCATGAATCTGGCCTGTTTAGCCTGTCATGAACCGGCCTGTGTTTATCCCTTTGTCATGAACCTGGCCTGTGTTTAGCCTTTGTCATGAACCTGGCCCTTTTTTAGCCTGTCACGAACCTGGCTTGTGTTTAGCCCTTTGTCATGAACCTGGCCTGTTTCAGCCCTTTATCATGAACCTGGCTGTGTTCAGCCCTTTGTCATGAACCTGGCCTGTCTTTACCCCCTAGTCATGAACCTGGCCTGTGTTTGGGCCCCTAGCCATGAACCTGGCCTATGTTTAGCCCTTAACATGAACCTGGTCCGTGTTTAGCCCCTAGTGATGAACCTGGCCTGTGTTTAGCCTTTGTCATGAACCTGGCCTGGTTTAGCTTTTAATCATGAACCTGGCCTGTGTGTAGCCCTTAGTCATGACCTGGCCTGTGTTTAGCTTTTAATCATGAACCTGGCCTGTGTGTAGCCCTTATCATGAACCTGGCCTGTGTTTAGCTTTTAATCATGAACCTGGCCTGTGTGTAGCCCTTATCATGAACCTGGCCTGGGGTGTAGCCCTTAGTCATGAACCTGGCCTGTGTTTAGCCCCTAGTCATGAACCTGGCCTGTGTGTAGCCCTTGTCATGACCTGGCCTGTGTGTAGCCCTTAGTCATGAACCTGCCTGTGTTTAGCCCTTAGTCATGAACCTGGCCTGTGTTTAACCCCTAGTCATGAACCTGGCCTGTGTTTAGCCCCTAGTCATGAACCTGGCCTGTGTGTAGCCCCTAGTCATGAATCTGGCCTGTGTTTAACCCCTAGTCATGAACCTGGCCTGTGTTTAAACCCCTAGTCATGAACCTGCCCTGTGTTTAACCCCTAGTCATGAACCTGGCCTGTGTTTAGCCCTTAGTCATGACCTGGCCTGTGTTTAGCCCCTAGTCATGAACCTGGCCTGTGTGTGGGCCCTTAGTCATGAACCTGGCCTGTGTTTACCCCCTAGTCATGAACCTGGCCTGTGTTTAGCCCCTAGTCATGAACCTGGCCTGTGTGTAGCCCTTTGTCATGAACCTGGCCTGTGTGTAGCCCTTAGTCATAAACCCTTTGGCCTGTTTTTTAGCCCCTAGTCAAAAACCCTGGCCTTTTTTAGCAATTAGTCATGAACCTGGCCTGTGTTTAGCCCCTAGTCATGAACCTGGCCTGTGTGTAGCCCTTAGTCAAAACCCTTTGGCCTGTTTTTAGCCCCTAGCCCCATAAACCTGGCCTGTGTGTAGCCCTTAGTCATGAACCTGGCCTGTGTTTAGCCATTAGTCATGAACTGGACTGTGTTTAAACCCTTAGTCATCCCCTGGCCTGTGGTTGGCCTTTGTCATAAACCCTGGCCTCTTTAGCCTGTCATGAACCTGGCCTGTGTTTATCCTTTTTGTCATGAATCTGGCCTGTGTTTACCCTTTTGTCATGAACCTGGCTTTTTTAGCCTGTCATGAACCTGGCCTGTGTTTAGCCCTTTGTCATGAACCGGGGCCTGTGTTCGGCCCTTTGTCATGAACCTGGCCTGTCTTTAGCCCCTAGTCATGAACCTACCTGTCTTTAGCCCCTAGTCAAGAACCTGGTCGGGTTTAGCCCTTTAAATCATGAACCTGTCCGTGTTTAGCCCTTGGTCATGAACCTGGCCTGTGTTTAGCCCCTAGTCATGAACCTGGCCCGTTCTTCTAGCCCCTAGTCATGACCCTGGCCTGTGTTTTACCCCTTAGTCATGAACCTGGCCCGGTTTAGCCCTTAGTCATGAACCTGCCCGTGTGTAGCCCCTAGTCATGAACCTGGCCTGTGTTTAGCCCTTAGTCATGAACTGGCCTGTTGTTTAGCCCTAGTCATGAACCTGGCCTGTGTGTAGCCCCTAGTCATGAACCTGGCCTGTCTTTAGCCCCTAGTCATGAACCTGGCCTGTGTTTAGCCCCTAGTCATGCACCTGACCTGTGTTTAGCCCCTAGTCATGAACCTGGCCTGTGTTTAGCCCTTGGTCATGAACCTGTGCTGTGTTTAAGCCCCTAGTCATGAACCGGCCTGTGTTTACCCCTTTAGTCATGACCTGGCCTGTGTTTAGCCCCTAGTCATGAACCTGGCCTGTGTGTAAACCCATAGTCATGAAGCTGTCCTGTGTGTAAACCCATTCTATGGAAACTGGCCTGGTGTGAACCCCTAGTCACGATACTGCCTGTGTGTAAACCCGGGCCTGTGTGTAAACCCATTCTTTTGATACTGGGCCAGTGGTGTAAACCCCTACCAGAAACTGTCCTGTGTGTAAAATAACCCCTTCTTATGATACTGGCCAGTGTGTAAACCCTTCTTATGATACTGGCCAGTGTGTGTAAACCCCTAGTCATGAAACTGTCCTGTGTGTAAACCCTTCTTATGATACTGGCCTGTGTGTAAACTCCTACTCATGAAACTGGGCTGTGTGTAAACCCCTAGTCAAGACACTGACGTTTGTTGCAAACCGCTAGTCAGGGAACCTGGCCTGTGTTTAGCCCTTTGTCTGAACCTGGCCTGTGTTTGGCCTTTGTACATGAACCTGGCCTGTGTGTAGCCCTTAATCATGACCCTGGCCCGTGTTTAGACCCTTAATCATGAACCTGGCCTGTGTTTAGCCCATAGCATGAACCTGGCCCCTGTTTACCCCTAGTCATGAACCTGGCCTGTCTTTAGCCCCTAGTCATGACCCTGGCTTGTGTTAAGCCCCTAGTCATGACCCTGGCCTGTGTTAGCCCCTAGTCATGACCCTGGCCTGTGTTTAGCCCCTAGTCATGAACTGGCCTGTGTTTTGTCCTTCGTTATGAACCTGGCCTGTGTTTAGACCCTAGTCATGAACTGGCCTGTGTTTAGCCCTAGTCATGACCTGGCCTGTGTTTAAACCCTTAGTCATGACCCTGGCCTGTGTTTAACCCCTAGTCATGAACCCTGGCCTGTGTTTAAACCCCGAGTCATGAACGGCCTGTGTTTACCCTTTGTCATGAATCTGCCTGTGTTTAGCCCCTAGTCATGAACTGGCTGTGTTTAGCCCTTAGCCATGAATCTGGACCTGTGTTTATCCCCTAGTCATGACCCTGGCCTGTGTTTAGCCCCTAGTCATGAACCTGGCCTGTGTTTAGAGCCCCTAGTCATGACCCTGACCTGTGTTTAGCCCCTAGTCATGAACCTGACCTGTGTTTAGCCCCTAGTCATGAACCTGTCCTGTGTGTAAACCTCTTCTTATGAAACTGGCCTGTGTGTAAACCCTAGTCACGATACTGCCCTTTGTGTAAACCTGGCCTGTGTGTAAAACCCATTCTTATGATACTGGCCTGTGTTTAAACCCCTACTCATGAAACTGTCCTATGTGTAAACCTCCTTCTTATGAAACTGGCCTGTGTGTAAAAACCCATAGTCATGAAACTGTCCTGTGTTCTTATGATACTGGCCTGTGTGTGTAAACCCCTACTCATGAAACGGGCTGTGTGTAAACCCCTAGTCAAGACACTGACCTTTGTGCAAAACCGCTATCATGAACCTGGCCTGTGTTTAACCCCTATCATGACCTGGCCTGTGTTTAGACCCCTAGTCATGAACCTGGCCTGTGTTTAGCCCTTATCATGAACCTGTTCTGTGTTTAGCCCTTATTCATGAACCTGGCCTGTTATTTAGCCCCTAGTCATGAACCTGCCTGTGTTTAGCCTTTAGTCATGAACCTGGCCGTGTTTAGGCCCTTAGTCATGAACCTGGCCTGTGTTTAGCCCCTAGTCATGAACCTGGCCTGTGTTTAGCCCTTAGTCATGATCCTGGCCTGTGTTTAGCCCACGAGTCATGATCCTGGCCTGTTTTAGCCCTTATGTCATGAACCTGGCCTGTGTTTAGCCCTTAGTCATGAACCTGGCCTGTGTTTAGCCTTTAGTCATGAACCTGGCCTGTGTTTAAGGCCCCTAGTCATGAACCTGGCCTGTGTTAGGCCCTGAATCATGAACCTGGCCTGTGGTTAACCTTTGTCATGAACCTGGCCTGTGTTTAGCCCTAGTCATGAACCTGGTCTGTGTTCAGCCCCTAGTCATGAACCTGGCCTGTGTTTAGAGCCCTTGTCATGAACTTGGCCTGTGTTTAGACCCACGAGTCATGAACCTGACCTGCGTTTAGCCCTAGTCATGAACCTGACCTGTGTTTAGCCCTGAATCATGAACCTGACCTGCGTTTAGGCCCTAGTCATGAACCCGACCTGGTTTTAGGCCCTTTGTCATGAGCCTGGCCTGTGTTTTAGCCCCTAGTCATGAACCTGGCCTGTGTTTAGCCCCTAGTCATGAACCTGGCCTGTGTTTAGCCCTGATCATGAACCTGGCCTGTGGTTAGCCTTTGTCATGAACCTGGCCTGTGTTTGGCCCCTAGTCATGAACCTGGCCTGTGTTTAGCCCCTAGTCAATGAACCTGGCTGGTGTTAGCCTTTGTCATGAACCTGGCCTGTGTTTTGCCCTTAGTCATGAACCTGGTCTGTGTTTAGCCCCTATCATGAACCTGGCCTGTGTTTAGCCCTGAATCATGAACCTGGCCTGTGGTTAGCCTTTGTCATGAACCTGGCCTGTGTTTAGCCCTTAGTCATGAACCTGGTCTGTGTTTAGCCCCTAGTCATGAACCTGGCCTGTGTTTAGCCCCTAGTCATGAACCTGGTCTGTGGTTAGCCTTTGTCATGAACCTGGCCTGTGTTTAGCCCTTAGTCATGAACCTGGTCTGTGTTTAGCCCCTAGTCATGAACCTGGCCTGCGTGACGCTATGCATGACGATGGCGGAGAGCATGGTGGCAGCCACCCTGAACGCAGCCTACGCCTTGGGTCAGTCTGACCTGCACGGTTCTGTTGAGCCTGGCAAGCTGGGCAACCTGCTGGTGATTGACGCTCCCAGGTGAATCGTGACAGGTGTTCTGCCTGCCTGCCTGCCCGTCTCTCTCTCCGTTTCTGTCTGTGCTGTCCGTCTCTTACAATTATAAAGGGAATTAATCCAGTAAGCTTAAGACATTGAATTAATTAAGACAGTTGCTTCCATGCATCGATCATCGGTCTTTTCCCGGCGTTGCTACATGCTCATGGCAATAGTTCAAGGTGTAAAGACAACATTTTTTTCTGACGAGGACATATTACACAGATACAAGATAGCGGAGTTATATAGGGAGCAGAAAGATCATGTTAAACGGAAGCAGTGAAAAAAAGTAATATATATTATTTTTCTTGGATGAAATAGATATCAATTGCAGCATTGCTTCAGCTGTACAACAGAGTTTTGGACTTTCCAAGTTCCTTTCAACTCAGACTTACCCTCACGAAAATTTGAAGTTGTGACGTCCCTGAAAGAAGTGCGCTGAAATTGACACTGAGAACAGATAGAAACTGTAACATACAACAGCGTTAATAAAAAAAATAATTCTAAAAAACTCAAAACACAAATCCTGCTTCATTCATCACGGAGTGGTGGGCTGGGTGATAGCCTTTCGGTTGGCAGATGTCGAGCTACTCAAACACAAATCCTGCTTCATTCATCACGGAGTGGTGGGGCTGGTGACAGTCTTTCGTTGCAGATGTCGAGAAGTCCCGCGTGTTCGTGTTAGCTGCCCTCCACAACAGATCAGATTGTCTCTGACTAAAACTCCGAAGAAAACAGTTTAACTTGGGAGAGGAGATACACCCGGGTCCTGCCGACTGCAAAACTGTGTTACCACATGTAAACACACTACGAAAGGGGGCCGTCAGTGGAAAATTCTGTCGTACATTTTTTTTTTAACAGTACCGTTAATGGTTTTCGACGTATTATGACGATGCACTCCCCCGAGAGAGAGAGAGAGAGAGGAGGAGAGAGAGAGAGAGGAGAGAGAGAGAGAGAGAGAGAGAGTGAGAGAGAGAGAAATGGTGTATGTGTGTTGTTGTTGTGCGTGCGAGCGTGTGTGTGTGTGTGTGTGTGTGTGTGTGTGTGTGTGTGTGTGTGTGTGTGTGTGTGTAAACGGTGTATGTGTGTGCGTGCGTGTTGTGGTGCGTGTGTGTGTGTGTATTGTTTGTCTGTGTGTCTGTCTGTTACTAACCGCTGCAAGCTGAGACGACAGCTGCGTACTATGTGTGGGTTGAACAAATCGCATTGAGTGGCCAACTCGTTCGATTATTCTACTGATGTCACGTCTAAGAGATATTAAGCAATGCCAAAATTTGGCTTGTTCCTACCGTTATCCTTACTCAACAGGTGAAAATACCCACTTTGATAGATCGCCATGGCCAAATCCAAAACCATTCAAGTGTACATGTGTACTAGTTGTCGGACGCTTTATATTACCCGTCACGCTGACAATTTATTGCCAGTACCGCGAGCACTGTATACACTCGTATCGCTGACAATTTATTGCCAGTACCGAGCACTGTATAACACCCGTATCGCTGACAATTTATTGCTAGTACCAAGCACTTATATACCCGTATCGCTGACAATTTATTGCCAATATCGAGCACTGCACATGCCCGTATCGCTGACAGTTTTATTGCCAATACCGAGCAAACCTTTCACAACTGATACATCAAGAACGGGGTGATGACCAAAATGGACATTTTAACACCCACATTTGTTTGTTTACAGATGGGAGCACCTGGTCTATCAAATGGCAGTCATCAGGACCTCATCTCTTACGTCATCTGGCATGGGGATGTTGTGCATCGCAAGCAGTGACGTCATGTCGCCAGTCAAAAAAAAAAATATAAGCTTATATATTAGCTTAAAGCTTTCCAGGAAATAAGATAACTGATGATTTCTGTTTGCGTAACCGCCGAAAATAGTAACATTATTCTCGATGATGTACCTTTGGAGATGTTCTATGTACTTGTGGAGGTCGTTGAACAAGTGTTGTTCGATAATGGGGGAAAAATATCTACCGGTCTGGATTCTTTTTTTTTGCTGCGTATTTGGTGTATGAAAACACGGGTGGCTTAGAAGAGATTCCTCCCACCCCCACCCCTCTCTCTCCACCTCTCTCTCGCCCCTGGTTCTTTTGTTCTCCTTCTTCGTCTCACCCCACCCCCTCTTCTTGTACTTCTCGTCCTCCTCATTCTTCATTTACTTCTCTCTCTCTCCTTCTCCCCTTCCCTCCCTGTGTATGTGCGTGTTGTGTATGTGTGCGCGCGCACGTGCGTGTGCGTGCGCTCGCACGTGTGCATGTGTGTGCGTGTGTGTGTGCGCGCGCGCGCGCGCAAAAATATACTTGAGCTTTCTACGCGTTGTGCTGATATTACACAGGCCTTTATGAAGCAGCAGCTAGTGATCACGCTTGAAGCTCAGCGAATTCCTTGTCCTTTGATATTACACACGCCCTTTATGAAGCAGCAGCTAGGTGATCATGCTGAAGCTCAGCGAATTCCTTGTCCTTTTATTTACACAGCCCTTTATGAAGCAGCAGCTAGTGATCACGCTTGAAGCTCAGCGAATTCCTGTCCTTTTTGAAGTGGCGCCGTGTGGTTAGAGAAAGTCGTCTACTGAAACCTTTGTTGCCCTGAAAAAAACCCTATGAGAGAGAGAAGGTGGGATGGATGGGCCAATCTCCAGAGAGAGGAGAGAGAAGAGAGAGAGAGAGAGAGGAGTGAGAGAATGAGAGAGTGTGTGCTGTGTGTGTGTGGCGTGCGGTGTGGTGCGGCGTGTGTGTGTGTGTTGCGCGTGCGTGCGTGTTCCGTCGTTGAATTCACACTGGGGTCAGTCTTCTCTTTCACAACCAGACACAATCTATTGCGCCTCATAATGAAAAATAAACGTATGTGACAAAGATAAACAACCATCGTAGAATTTCCGCGTGTTCCCAAACGGACCTACACGCACATTTCGTTCCAATAAAAGCCCAGTGTTCTGGGACAGTGATTAATAGGTCTGTAGGAAATACCAGCCAAACCGTCAGAAAACAAAACAAGCACGAAACAGATCGATTTATTTCCTATGCTCCTCACGCCAGCATTATATTTGTCATATTTCCATGGGGGGGGGGGGGGGGGGGGGGGGCGAGTCTCCCTCCCCTACCTTTTCAAAGATTCATCACCACTGAATAACTTTTTCTTATATCTTTGTACGCATTATTTTTGTCAAATTTCGTTTTGCTGTGCGTGTTCTTTTCCCCCTGCCTTTTCAAAGATTTCCACACTGTATATTTTTTCTTACATCTTGTACCTTTTTTCTTTTTTCTTCCTACCGTTTTCTGCCTCCCGACTTCCTATTCGTACCTGCTTATGATCGGCCCCACCTGGTGCTCATGTTAAAGCGAAGCAAGTCATGTCTTTACAGGTTGTATTGACTGTAATTAGAGATGGTCACCTTTGGTTAACCCAAGTCATTTTGTATGGAGGGGTGAGAGAGGTGGGTTGACCCGCCAGAATGTAGAGGGGGGGAGGACATTTGCGAAAGAGACAAGGAGAACAGAATAAAGAGGAGAGGGACAAGGGAAGCGAGGAAAAGAGGAGAGTTTCAGAATGGGGGAGAGGACGGAGGGAGAAGGGGGAGAGAGAGAGAGAGAGAGTTGTGTGTGTGAGTGTGTGTGTGTGTGTGTGTGTGTGTGTGTGTGGTGTGCGCGCGCGCAGCCTGTCGCGAATTCACACTGTGGGTCAGTCTTCTTATTGCAGCTGTACACTGTCCAATCCGCTCACAATGAAAACTAAATGCATGCTGACAAAACACCATCGTAGAGTTTTCCGCGTGCTCCTTGTACGACCTCCACGCACATTTGGTTCCAATAAAAGCCCACTGTTCGGGACAGTGATTAATAGGTCTGTGGGAAATACCAGCCAACCGCTCAGAAAACAAACAAGCACAGAGTGATGATTTATCACCCATGGCACACTCACAACCGGCATTGTATTTGTCATATTTCATGTTTTGCTACCCTTCTATAACCTTTCAAAGATTTCACCACTTAACTTTGTTTTCTTATATTTCCGTATCTTTACTCTTTTTCTTTTCTGTTCCCTACCATTTCATGCTGTCCTGACTAGATTTCCCTGTCCTATTCGTACCTAAACATTCAACCACCAGAGTTGTCCCCCTTACCAAACAGGATCGCAGTTTCGGCGACGTTATGGTGGTATACAATTTGTTACATGCAGACGACAGACATTATTCTGGATTTTTGCCGGTTAACAAATCACATCGTTCAGTGCTACTGTACAGATAAAATTCTAACCCACTTTTGCAACATTATTTCGGCTGTCGGTTGATAAAAGTTACTAAATTAATGGCTGCTATACAAATTAAAAACGCCAACCACGTTGACATTCGAATTAAAAGATTAATTTTTTTTATTGCCGGTCCATCAAAATAAACAGCATTATATATGCTATTAAATACACTAAAAACGGCACCCACATTTGCATGATTTAAGTAAGACAGCATTTTTATAGCACAGTGACTTCCGGACGATGCTTTAATGGGGGAAAATTGAGAATACGAAACCAAATCACATTATAAAGCGTGCGGTTTCCCCCCTTCAATTCATTGCCATTGTGTAATTCTAGCATCCTTGGTTTTTTTACTTCTTTTCACGACAGAACAAGGTCGTCATGCTGTCCTGTAAGTGGACATTCTGATGTCTAAAAAATCATGCAAAACTAACCATCACTATATATGTTTCATAGTGAGTTGCTCATTACGCAATATGCACCATGGAGCTTCCTCACCTTTAGAACACAGGATGTGTGTAAAAGAAGTGGTTTGCGCGTAACCTGCAGAAAACCGGCTTTGTGTGTGTGTGTGTGTGTGTGTGTGTGTGTGTGTGTTTGTTAAGTGGTCACTAGTGCAGCCGACAGCAACTGTAACCTTTGGACGGATCTGTGGAAGTCCGCTATCCGTTTGTCTATCGTTTCCCACTCCTCTTGCCAAAGGCCTTTGGCGTGACTTTAACTATGTAATAATAATAATAATAAGAATACTTATATAGCGCCTATCTCGGCTAGAGACCAAGCTCTAGCGCTTTACAATCAACACACTCGTTTTACACAACGGCTGCCTTACCTGGGTATGCCGACTGAAGAGCTGCCAGTCGGCGCTGCATTCAGTCGTTTCCCGTGTCATCCAGTCAATATCGGTCAACATTACTCATTTTCCTTACTTCCTTCATTCTTTCCATTTCTCACGCAGGGTGCATGCTATGTGTAACGTGTCATCCATACCAACGGCCAAACTGGCCTACTCTTCCGAAAGTTGGTGATGGGATTTACGTGTGTGCAAGATGTTATGCGTGCGTTCACACACGGAACCTCGGTTTATAGTCTCATTCGAAGGACTGTATGGGAAAAGGAGTCGGAACCAATGTTAACTCCGAGGAAAAATCCCCCTGTACCGAAACGCCCCGGCGGAGGTTCGAACCCGCAACCCCAGGATCACCAGATTACGAGTCAGGCGCTCTACCAACTGAGCTATTCCGGAACCAAATGTGCGTGGAGGTCCGTACAAGGAACACGCCGAACTATGTCATGTCTGTGTGTGGGATACATGATCTGAACGCTTCTTAATTTGTTGTATTTTTGGCAAGAAGATCAGCCACCTCATTGCCTCGAATGCCAACATACACGCACTTGCGCGCGCGCGTGCGTGCGTGCGTGCGTGCGCGTGCGTGCGTGTGTGTGTCGAGAGAGAGAGAGGGACGGAGAGAGAGAGAGAGAGTGTATGCGTGTGCGTGTGCGTGTGTGTGTGCGTGTTCTTCTCCTCCTCCTCCTCTTCCTCCTCCGTTTCTCCTTTCCTTCCACTTACCTTACGCTAGACTAGGAAGTCCCACGAATTAGGGGTCAGCGACTGCTTCCACAGGCAAGTCTATGGCATGGTCAATAATGGTGGTCAGTGCGACGACGAGTGAACGGTCTGCCGGGCACTGCTTGTGTATATTATACAGCCAGCGGAGATGGAATGTCAACATCCGCACGACTGTTTGCGAACAACTTGCTCACAACAGCTGAAACAAAGGCTCGCAGAACGCTAATCCCCATTTTCTTCGACGGAACAAAAGAAAACATCTCAATAACCATTTGTGACCGACTTGTTAGTCCTTAAGGGAGCAAGGCAATAGCGCGCGAAGCGTTCTGTCTGCAGAATGTAAACATGGCGAACTCAAGTGTCTGGCAGCAGATTTACGACTTACACAAACAGCTTTCCACGCTGAAGTACCGGTTGTTCACGAAAGTCATGTAGCGCCGTTGTTGAGTGGAGTGTAGATGTAGCGTTGTTGTTGAGTGGAGTGTAGATGTAGCGCTGTTGTTGAGTGGAATGTAGAAACGTCGTTAGTTACCGAGGAGTACAGTACAAGACAGTTGTGGCTGGAGTGTGTAATATAGCCTTGCATACGCCCCCCCCCCCCCCCCCCCACCTCTCTCCATGCGCCTACCCATGTCCATCTATGCCTATCTATCCCCCCTCACCCACCCATATTTGCTTATCCATTACTCCCCCACCCCCCCCCCCCCCCCCCCCCTCCTCCACTCTTTTCCGCAATACGCCTGCCCACGTTACGCCCCCATATCACGCCCTTCATCCGCGTCCCTTCTGCCCGATACGCCCACCATGTCACGCCCTTCATCCGCGTCCCTTCTGCCCAATGCACCCACCATGTCACGCCCTTCATCCGCGTCCCTTCTGCCCAATACACCCACCATGTCACGCCCTTCATCCGCGTCCCTTCTGCCCAATACGCCCACCATGTCACGCCCTTCTGCCCAATACGCCCACCATGTCACGCCCTTCATTCCGAGTCCCTTCTGCCCGATACACCCATCATGTCACGCCCTTCATCCGCGTCTCTTCTGCCCAATACACCATCATGTCACGCCCTTCATCCGCGTCCCTTCTGCCCAATACACCCATCATGTCACGCCCTCATCCGCGTCCCTTCTGCCCAATACGCCCATGTCACGCCCTTCTGCCCAATACGCCCACCATGTCACGCCCTTCATCCGAGTCCCTTCTGCCCGATACACCCATCATGTCACGCCCTTCATCCGCGTCCCTTCTGCCCAATACACCCATCATGTCACGCCCTTCATCCGCGTCCCCTTCTGCCCAATACACCCACCATGTCACGCCTTCATCCGCGTCCCTTCAGCCCAATACACCCACCATGTCACGCCCTTCATCCGCGCCCTTCTGCCCAATACACCCACCATGTCACGCCCTTCATCCGCGTCCCTTCTGCCCAATACACCCACCATGTCACGCCCTTCATCCGCGTCCCTTCTGCCCAATACACCCACCATGTCACGCCCTTCATCCGCGTCCCTTCTGCCCAATACACCCACCATGTCACGCCCTTCATCGCGTCCCTTCTGCCCAATACACCCACCATGTCACGCCCTTCATCCGCGTCCCTTCTGCCCAATACACCCACCATGTCACGGCCCTTCATTCCGCGTCCCTTCTGCCCAATACACCCACCATGTCACGCCCTTCATTCGCGTCCCTTCGCCCAATACACCCATCATGTCACGCCCTTCATCCCGCGTCCCTTCTGCCCAATACACCCATCATGTCACGCCCTTCATCCGCGTCTCTCTGCCCAATACGCCCACCATGTCACGCCCTTCTGCCCAATACGCCCCACCATGTCACATCCGAGTCCCTTCTGCCCGATACACCCATCATGCCACGCCCTTTATCTGCGCTCCCTCTGCCCCAATATGCCCATCTACGTCACGCACTTCATCCATCCCCTCTGCTCCAGTGCGTCTACACACGTCACGCTGTTCATCCACCCCCTGTGCCCCAATACACCCATCCATTACACACACCCTTCATCCACGCCAGACCCCCACAGTCCCAGCAATGGCACACCCCGAAATTGACGCACCCCCTCCCCTGCCCTTCCTGTACCCCAACCTAGTACCATTGTCTGAAATCCGCGCCCCCCCCCCCCCCCACCTAACCCCACCCATTCCAAGCCCCAAATCTGCATTTCCTGTACTCCCACCCTGTATCCGCGCCCCCCACCCCAACCATATATGCCCTATTTTGCACCTCCCCTAACCCCATCCACCCCCCCACCACCACCATATTATGCCCTAATTTGCACTCCCCTACCCCATCCATCCCCCCCCCAACCATGCACGCCAGGCATCCGGTATATCCACGTCGACCATGCCACAACCAAAGTCATATGCTGTATCCACGTCCTCCTACCCGCCACCACGTTGAACCTGCATCTGCGACCCCTTATCCCATCCATGTCACAATCTGCATTCACGACGCTGTCCACAAGGCATACCTGCATCCACGCCCCCTCTGTGCCCAATACGCCCACCATCTCATGCCCTTTATCCGCTCCTCTGTTCCAAATCACCCCCCACGTCACGTCCTTCAAACAAGCCCACTCTGCCCAACACGCCCTCCATTTCATACCCTTTATCCGTGCCTCCTCTGCTCCAATACGTCCATCCATGTCACTCGCACCTTGCATCCATGCCCCCTCTACCCCAATATGCCCCCCCCCCCCCCCCCCCCAACACACACACACACGTCACGCTCTGCATCCATGCCTCCTCTGCCCCAATATGCCCCCCCCCCCCCCAATACACACACACACACGTCACGCTCTGCATCCATGCCTCCTCTGCCCCAATATGACCACCCCCCAATACACACACACACACGTCACGCTCTGCATCCATGCCTCCTCTGCCCCAATATGCCCACCCCCCAATACACACACACACACACGTCACGCTCTGCATCCATGCCTCCTCTGCCCCAATATGCCCACCCCCCAATACACACACACACGTCACGCTCTGCATCCATGCCTCCTCTGCCCCAATATGCCCACCCCCCAATACACACACACACACACACGTCACGCTCTGCATCCATGCCTCCTCTGCCCCAATATGCCCACCCCCCAACACACACACACATCACACTCTGCATCCATGCCTCCTCTGCCCCAATATGCCCACCCCCAATACACACACACACACGTCACGCTCTGCATCCATGCCTCCTCTTGCCCCAATATGCCCACCCCCCAATACACACACACACACGTCACGCTCTGCATCCATGCCTCCTCTGCCCCAATATGCCCACCCACATTACGTCATTCAGCTGCCCACTCTGCCCCAGAACGCCCACCACGTCACGCCTTCCAATCGCGCCACCCTCGGCACAATACGCCCACCCACGTCATAACCTTCATCTGCCCGACTACGTCACGCCCTTCATCCGCCCTCTGCCGATACGCTCATCCACGTCATGTCCTTCATCCGTCCCTTTGCCCCAATACTGCCACCCACGTCGCGCCCTTCATCTGTCCCCTTTGCCGCAATACTGTCACCCATGTCACGCCCTTCATCTGTCCCCTTTGCCCCAATACTGCCACCCACGTTGCGCCCTTCATCCGTCCTCTTCGCCCCAATACTGCCACCCACGTCGCGCCCTTCATCTGTCCCCTTTGCCCCAATACTGCCACCCACGTCACGCCCTTCATCTGTCCCCTTTGCCCCAATACTGCCACCCACGTCACGCCCTTCATCTGCCCCCTTTGCCCCAATACTGCCACCCACGTCACGCCCTTCGCGCCTCCTCTACCCAAGTACTCCCACCCCGTGTCACACCTTGCATCGACACCTCCATACGTCACACCTTGCATCGACACCCTCCATACGTCACACCTTGCATCGACACCCTCCATACGTCACACCTTGAATCGACACCCTCCATACGTCACACCTTGCATCGACACCTTCCATACGTCACACCTTGCATCGACATCTTCCATGCGTCACACCTTGCATCGACACCCTCCATACGTCACACCTTGCATCGACATCTTCCATGCGTCACACCTTGCATCGACACCCTCCATACGTCACACCCTGCATCGACACCTTCCATACGTCACACCCTGCATCGACACCCTCCATACGTCACACCCTGCATCGACACCCTCCAAACGTCACACCTTGCATCGACACCCTCCATACGCCCCTACATGTCAGACCCTAATATCTTCACTTCCTCTTCCCCACTCACGTCATACCTTCACCCTTGTCACGCCCTAAAATCCGAGCATCCCGTACGCCCACCCATGTCACGCACTGCATCCTTCGTATCCTACCCCCTATCTATGTCATGCTCTAAATCCGCGACCCGACCCCTGAACCCCCCCCCCCCCCCCCCCCCCCCCTTACCTAGATCCATGTCATGCCCCGAAATCAGCCTCCCCCACCCTTCCACTACCCCAACCACGTCAGGAGCTTAAAAAAAAACTTAAAAAAAACCACTACCACCACGCCTTGATGTCGCCAACGTCATGCCCTAAGATTGACGCACCCGCTCCCCTTTTCCATACCCCAACCTATTATTATGATCTGAAATCCATGCCCCTCAATCCCCACCATGTGAAGTCCCAAAATCTGTATTCCCTGTATTCCATCAATGGCATTCTCCTCCCACATAGGCCCATGTTGTCGCGCCCCTGCGCATGCGCCTCTCTTCCTTCCCCCTCCCGTTTACCCATCCATGTCACGTCAAGCATCCGTGTTCGATCCCCCCCCCCCCCCCCTACATCCTCCCATGTCACGTCCTGCATACATGTTCCTCCTCTTCTGTACGCCCACCCATGTGAATCCACGCTTGTCCCCCCTCCTCCCTTGTACTCGTCCATTTTCAGGCGCTGCATTCGTCCCCCCCCCCCCCCCCCCCCCCAGTTCGCCCAGCCGCATTACGTCCTGCATTCACGCCCACCCATGTCAAATCCTGCATTGCGCCCCCTCTGTCCCAATATGCCCACCCATGTCAAATCCTGCATTGCACCCCCTCTACGCCCACCCACGTCAAATCCAGCATTGCACCCCTCTACGCCCACCCATGTCAAATCCTGCATTGCACCCACCCATGTCAAATCCAGCATTGCACCCCCTCTACGCCCACCCATGTCAAATCCTGCATTGCACCCACCCATGTCAAATCCTGCATTGCGCCCCCTCTGTCCCAATACGCCCACCCATGTCAAATCCTGCATTGCGCCCCCTCTGTCCCAATACGCCCACCCATGTCAAATCCTGCATTGCGCCCCCTCTGTCCCAATATGCCCACCCATGTCAAATCCTGCATTGCACCCCCTCTACCGCAATACGCCCACCCATGTCAAATCCTGCATTGCACCCCCTCTGTCCCAATATGCCCATCCATGTCAAATCCTGCATTGCACCCCCTCTACCCCAATACGCCCACCCATGTCGCACCTTGCCTCCACGCCCCTCTGCTCCAATAAACCCACAATGTCACGCCCTTCATCCTCGCCCCAAATGTGCAAAGACGGCCACCATGTCATGCCTTTCATCCCCCCACCCCACCCCAATACAACCAAGTCACGCCTTTCATCTGCACCCTCTCCCCAGTACGCCCACCATGTCACGCCCTTCATCCGTGCCCCTTTGGCCTCAGTTGGACATCGACGTCACGTCCTTCATCTGCAATCCCTCTGCTCCAATACGTCCACGCGTGTCACGTCCAGCATCTGTGCCACATCTACCCCAATTTGCCCATCCGTCACACCCTACATCGACGGCCCTTGTATGTCCACTCCATCATGCCCTGAAATCTTTACTCCCCATTTCCGCACTCATGTCAAGCCCTGAAATCCACACCCCCTGCACCTCCCCCCCCCCCCCCCCACCACCACCACCCATGTTACGCTCTGCATCTGCATCTTCTCCCTATTACCCGTTCCAGCAACCATGATCGCCGTATCCCCACCTATGTCATACGCTGCATTCCCATCCAGGCCGTCAGGCTATTAGGCTGTGTGTATAGTGGAACCGCGCCGTACCCCCACCTATGTCATACACTGCATTCCCATCCAGGCTGTCAGGCTATTAGGCTGTGTGTATAGTGGAACCGGACCCGGCCGTGCAAAGCACGGGCCGCCTGCCCGGAGAAAAAAAAAACCCTGCTCCGGTTCTTCTCTTTTCGGCTGCGGCCATAGTAAACCCGGCTGTCCTGAGTTTTGACGGCCGTCTCTTTAGCCGGTAGAACGGGTCCGTCAAAGTGGCCATAGTAAACACGGCTTTCCGGAGTTTTGACGGCCGTCTCTTGCTGAGGTCAAGGGAAATGCGAGTCGTCACTATCAAAATGGCGTGGACGAAACGGACCAGATCGTTGTTGTTGCTGTGGTGGTGGTGGAGGAAGAAAAGAGGGAGCCTACGACGTTTCGCTGTTCATCCTATCAACAGATCGAGACACATGTATGGAGAATATCACCATCTGATGCCCCAACTGCGCAATCACTCAGAGAAGTTTCATCAGTACCTCAGAATGACACCTCATTCTTTTGATCATCTTCTTGAACTTTGTGCACCTGATCTTCGAGAAAAGTCAACTAACTTCGGCATGTCTCTTGTCACTTTTGCTGTAAATAAAGGTTCTGAGCCTCACAGCACTGATCAACTTCTCTGCGTCCATGTTTGCAAGGGAGATAAGTCATTGAGAAATCGGGAACGAAGTTCTTCCCCTTTCCATTTCCGTCGACCCGGCAAACGGACGTTTTGCGCGAAAGTCGAAACGACGGGTTGTAAATGCCGGGCCGGGCCTGCTTCACTATGGCCACCCACATCCGTCATCGGTGACGCTACAGAGCAATTAAGCCGGGCAGGATCTTTTACCCGGGCCGGCAAAAAAGACGGCGGTAAAAAACCGGGTTTACTGTGGCCGCAGCCTTCCAGCTTACTGGCGACGGCCAAAGCCGTGCATGGTGCACCCGGCCCGACCCGTGTGATGAGAGCCGTGATTTTGCCGGTCGTGCAAACCCGTGCTTTCCCCGGGCGGCCGAGTGAAGGGACCGAACCCCTCCCCTGAATTTTCTTTTTACACTTATCTTTCTTTCCAACATTAAACGACGAGAAACTGATCGATGCCGTGAGGCCAAGATCATTCATTTCACACACACAAAATGACTATAATCATGCCAACAGAGATCATTCTCTCTGCTGCTCAGAACAACATATCAAGAAAAATGGGAGGAAATGGTAAATAGTGAAAATGCTATCTTCTTTTTCTCCCAACAAATGAACAAAGTTACAACAAACAAATCTTCAACTTCAGATCAATACAATTCTTAACAGAAAATGCCAGTCACGGATAAAATTTTCTGCAAAAAGTAAGAAACACCACATTGATTCACAAGTCCTTGAAGGTGTTTATTCACTGTTTCATTCAATCCATTATGTTTTCTTTTACGTTTTAGAAATAAGAATGTTTTAAACAGATTGGTAAATGTGTGCAATTGGATGGCGAGTGACACGGGTAAATCCAACTGAACTGTATGAACGCTGTGTGGGAGTGAAGGCGAGAAAGATTGTGAATAATCTTAGTCATCCTATTACGAATTACTGCATTTCGGTTTTCTAAATCCAGAACACAGAATAAGAAACACTTATCCACAAGCCCAAAGAGAGTTATCGTGTAAATGATATACACTTCTACACTATAGAACTGTTCATATATGCGGACTTGATCAGATTTGTGCTTGTGTGGATATGGGGTGGTGGTGGTGCGAGAAAGTGGGTGTGGGCGTGTGCATCTACATGTAAAAGCATCTGTGTGTGTGTGTGTGTGTGTGTGTGTGTGTGTGTGTGTGTGTGTGTGTGTGTGTGTGTGTCTGGTTGTGCAAGTGTGTACGTACATGCACAGCATAAATTACAATATTCTCAGAGTTAAGAACGTTAGTTTTTATGTCTTTCCTACTTTTATGGTCGATTTCATAATTCATTTATTAATTTAATCCACTTTCTTGCATAACTCTATCAAAGCCAAATTTGCAGACGTTTGTGTGTGTGTGTGTGTGTGTGTGTGTGTGTGTGTGTGTGTGTGTGTGTGTGTGTGTGTCGTGTGTGGCGCGCGCGCACGTGCGTGTTCTACATTTTCAGTAATGTCACTTCTATTCATGGTTTTAACCGGTCACAATTCAATCATTTAATGTTAATAGCTTTAACAAACATCACACAATACGTAAATAAAATCACTCAATTCATTCTTTCGTCAACGTTTAAAATCTAATAATAAATGTGAAAATTGTCTGGATAAAAATTGGAAAAGCACATTCTGTGCAACATATCTGTAACAAGTAGGTAGGTAGGCAGGTGTGTATAATGATCGGGTGCACAAAAAAAACGGCGTGATGTGTGTACAATGTGGTTTTTTCCCCCTCCACAATAACAATTTTTGCTTTCTCCTGCGCGCCATTTTCACACCGCGCGTCAAAGAAAATTGTGTGAGGCAGCCGGGTCCGTCCGGGTCTACTATGCACGCTTCCAAGGACCAGAACAACGCGATGCGACACGCCGTTCTCCGCACGGCCGGGTCCGGGTCCACTATGCGCGTTAGCCTTATACCCAGAACCGTGTAGTACGCTGCGTACCCATACCCCGTTACCCATGACATACCCTGCATCTGCGTCCCACGTATCCCCGCACGTCATACCCTGTCTTCGCTTCTCCCCACCCCCTTCCTTCCACGTACACCCATCCCTGTCATGACCAGCATCCGCGTCCCGTGAACCCCCCACCTATGTCACGTTCTGCGTCTGTGCCTCAGCGTAGCCCGCCGACTGAATGGATGAACGATTTAACGACCGACTTACCGACTGTGCGGATGAACGATTGAACGACTGACTAAACCGACTGAACGAATAAAAATGACTGACCGACTGAACTACTGAACGAACGAATGACTTAACGACGACTGAACGAATGACTGACTCAACGACCCACTAACCGACACAACGGATGAATGATTGAACGACGACTCGACCAACTAACGAATGAATGTCTGAACGACCGACTGACGGACTAAACGAACGAATGACTGAACGACCGACTGAACGAATGAATGACCGAACAACCGACCCCAACGACTGAACGGATGAATTAACTGAACGACCGACTTCCGCCGACGAACGAACGAAGGACTGAACGATGAACGACGACTTCCCGACTGAACGAATGAATGACTGAACGACTGACTAAACGTACAGGATGAACGACTGAAGAGATCGACTGACCGACAGAATGATGAACGACCGACTGACCGACAGAACGGAATGACTGAACGACCGACTTAACGAATGAATGAGTTAAACGACCGACATGAACGACTGACGAACCAACTGAACGAATGAATAAACGACGACCGAATGAACGAGTGATATGAATGACGACTGACGCAACAAATGATTGAACGACACCGACTGACGAATGAATGACTTAATGACCGATGACTAACTGAACGAATGAATGACACGAACGATCAACTGACTAATTGAACGAAAGAATGACTGACCGACTGAAAAAATGTCTAACACCGACTGCACGAATGAAGACTAAACGACCGACTGAACGAATGAACGACCGATTGACAACTGAACGAATGAATGACTGAACGATCAAATGACCGACTGAACGAATAAATGACTGAGCGACCGACTGCTCAAATGAATGACGTGAACGACTGAACCGAACGAGTGAATGAATGAACGATCGACTGACCAACTGAACGAAGGGCCGACTGACGGACGAATGAATGAATCACTTGACGACCGACTGAACGACCAACGGAACGAATGAATGACCGATTGATCGACTGAACGAACGAATGAACGATCGACTGTCTGAACGACCAACTGATCGACTGAACCAAGGAATGACTGAAAGGCCTACTTAAAGACTGAACGAATGAAGGAATGAACGATCGACTGTCCAACTGAACAAATACATGTCGGAACGACCGACTAAAAAAAAAATGAATGACTGAACGACCGGCTGATCAAAGAAATGACTGAACGACCGACTGACTGAATGAACGACTGAATGAGCGATCGACCGAGCAAATGACTGAACGACCGACTGAATGAATGAATGTCTGAACGACCGATTGACCGACTGAATGAATGAATCAGCGACCGACCGAACAAACTCACTCACGAACTACTGAACGATCAACTGAACGAATGAATGACAGACAGAACGACCGACCGATCGACCGAACAAACGCGCGGGAAAAAAAAAGAAATATAAAAAAAAACTAAAAAAAACCCGATGAACGAACAAACGAATGTACGAAAGAAAGGAAAAAATGAAGAAAGAAACCGATCGA
>CM031604.1:85427833-85460333 GCA_018398815.1 Conus ventricosus
GAGAGAAGAGCATGCTGATGGTGAATGTTACACGGGATGAAAATAAGAGAATGACAACTCGGAGAAACACCTGGATAACGACAACAAAAAAAAGCCTTTATATCTGTGAAAAACTGACCAATGCATATTAAAGTCAGCACCACTCACGACAAAGACGTTAGCTTTCTCATACTGAAAGAAAACATAAGAAAAGTGAATTTTGCTTTGAGCTCTAACCAAACAGAGCAAAAGAGACCTAAGTATGTTGACAGTTCAGGATTCATCAAATGGAGATTATTTTCCAACAATCTGTCAAACTCATAGTAGCAGTGAAGTCGCTGAAGCACGCACGGCAAGGCCGCAAGTATTGACAACATCCCTGCATAACACCTGAATATGGCGGAAAGGCAGTATCCGATATATTAACTGCCATCTGCAACAAAATTTGGCACATTAGCGAGCGGCTAACGCCAAAGAGACTCGACCACTAATTGTCCCACTTCCAAAGAAAGGAAATCCTCAACACTGCCAGAGCAACCGCAAGATCGGTCAGATCAGCAACGCAAACGATGAAATATCTAAAATCCCTCTGAAGATTACAGTTACAGACAGCTGAAGTATCATCGAACAGATCTTCAACCCTTCGCCAAAAACACCTGCAACACCAGAAGGAGTTCTATCATGCATTCACAGACTTCAAAGAGGCTTGAGACAATTCTGTCCAAAGGTGTTACCGATACGAAGAAATTTGATCCCGAGAAAAAGCTAAACAACATCCCGCACGCATACGCCAAAGTTACCATTCTCACAAAGGGCGCGACTGGAAAGTGGTCCCACATATCAGTTAGAATTCGTCGGGGGCCCTTCACTCTCCGTACTTTTCAACATAGTCCTGGAATGCATCATGAATGATCCACTTGAAGATCATGTCAACACAATAAGCACTACAAGAACATCTCTCACGAAAATTCACTTTGCAGATAACTTCGGAGGCCTGGCAGACCCTGAACAAGAATTCATTAATCTTGTTAAAACACTACGAGACAGTACGGATATCAACACCGAGTAGACCAAGCTAATGGCCAGTCACACCACCACCTGCAGTACCCATATAACCAGGGATAGAAGCTAGGAACTGTAAACAATTCATGTATCTGGGATTCATTTCAGCCAGGAACTGTTCAACAATCTGGGATTTATTTTCAGCGGTGGGGGAATTTAAATCAGATATCCTCTGAAGAACAGCAAAGACATGAGTTCTGTACAGACCGAGCCCTGTATGGAAAGACGGTAACATATCGGTGCAACACAAATCTGGCTCCTGAATTCGCGGGTGTCTTTCATTTTCCTATAAACGGACGCGACATGGGACCTGTAAGGAAGAACCTAATCATAGAAATGAGATGTTATTGCAACAAACCATGCGTTAGTTCTGCTGTTTATGTCACCACTGAACAAGTGCGCCAGACCATCAAACAGCACATTGGGCCAGACCAAGATTTGCTGACACCAGTGAAGCAAAGAAACGTAGCTGGCATTGTCATGAAGATCCAACGGCGCCGCTAAAATAATCGTCCATGCAAGTGTTGAAGGAGCGAGACCAAGGAGAAGACAAAACAAATGTACTGACAACATTGGAGAATGGACAGTGAAACCGTCTTTAGAGCCTAAAGCCTCGCAGCACATCCAACAGTACTGGGGGAATCTGGTGAACAGTTCCTCAGTGCGATGCCCCTGTGACGTCAGACGGACCTAGGAAAAAGAAGTCAATATTAGTGATACTAAGACAAAATGATTCTTGTATTTTAGATTTTTTTTTTCAATCAAGAACTGTGCGTAATTCTAGAATTGAGCCATCTGTTGACATTTTTTCCAATAATTTGAATACATGACTTTAATATGTTCTCGAGTCTCAGAAAATAAAATGTTTACGTTGTCATCTTTCTCAGATGATAACATGTTAATGTTTTCACCGGTTGTCAGTTGAATATATAATCATTAGCAAATTTGACCTGTCTGTTCTCTTAGTGTGGCATGACGGGTACTGTCAGACCTGATGAAACAGTTGAAAGAACAAAATTGCAGTTTTTTGTAAAGTTCATTCGTATAATTTCCAACTGGCTGGAGACAGCATGTGTCTAGATTTTTTTCTGAGACTCGTTGCCAGAGTCTAAGAATACTTTCTTTGCTTGATTCTTGACAAAAAGACTTCGAATAAAAACGACTAACTTTTGACAACTTACCTTATCTATCTCAACTTGACAGATATTTTGCGCATGATCGATTACCTCATCTTCTTAGATTTCCATTTGTCAAAATGGAAATATCGTATGAATATCATACCGTATGTTTGTCTTTTGATGGCACCTTAGGTAGGTCATATGTAGGAGTAGCACACACAGCAGAAGTAATAATGACACACTTAAGAGTATGGATATTCTGAAAAGATGACTTGACTTTGCCGACTCGTACAAATTCAGATTCTCAATATTAAAACTTTGCTTATACAAAACTTCGCGTAATACTACTACTTTTTAACATGTTAGAGCAGTTTTGCAAGTTATTTCTTATTGCAAACTTTTAATGATAAATACGATGTCTTTCCATAACACAACAGAAAATAGTAAAAGCAAACTATATGACCTTCACAGTCAATGCCATAAAACCTTAAAGCATCAGTGAAGAATAGTAAAGCACAAGAGAAAAGGGTGTAAGTAGGTAGAGAGAGAGAGAGAGAGAGAGAGAGAGAGAGAGAGAGAGAGAGAGAGAGAGAGAGAGAGAGAGAGAGAGAGAGAGAGAGAGAGACTAACACCAAGCTGTCTTCACAGCGTGCTGCAAAAAAACTACACGAAAAAAAATGTGGTTAAGCTATGTTTAGTAAAGTCGCTCAAAAACAGCACATTTCGTCAAAACAGAAACATATTCCCCCTGTTGTCTGTCCCCTCCCCGATCACATCAATTTACATGGTTGCGCGAAAATGCTGACTCATGCGCCCCCTCCTCGCCCCCGACCCCCGCACATATACATATACAACCCATCGCGCGCGCACGCACATATCTCAAACACACACATGCACACACACACAAAACGCGGCGTGTGCACATAAACACAAGCACGCACACACACACACACGCACACCCGCCCGCCGCACACAGGTATAAATACAACCATGCGCTCGCAAGCGCGCAAATACATATTCAACCATGCGCGCGCGCACGCAAGACGTACGTAACTCACACACACACACACGCGCGCGCGCGCGCGCGCGTCCTCGCTGAAAGCCGGTACAGAGTGTTAAGCAGCTCACGGGCACATCACCGCTTGATCTTTGCTAGAGTCTTGTGGCATGATTTTGAATTGACTGGACTTCATGAAGTTAAGAAAAAAGAGTATTGCTAAACCTATTTTTCTTTCCTTGAGCTTATTACGTTATATTACCTTACCCTTTTTTAACCCACCTGATGTATAAGGACTATATTTTTCAGAGGCTTTTTAAAACGATCTTCTGGCTTTCTTTTACAAGAAATAAAATACCAATAATACTTTTACACAAAAAGAAAAACGTCCAATGTTCTTTGAATTCCTTAAATATGCGATACATAATTTTGGTCTTTGATGAACCGATGCAGTCTCATCTTTGTGTTCAAATTTTGACTTCACAAATGAGGCTCGATGGTATCTTGTTCTCCGGGAATGCTTTACAAATACCCGTTTTGTCAAAAAATTTCATGAAACAATGTTTCTTAATTTTCCAGGATACAATGGTTTATAGGCCTACTTATTCTTAATTTCTTTTATTTTTCCACACGTTGTACACATTTTTGGATTCAGATATGTCAGAACGATGAAATTCAGAAAAATACAATTTTTGTTTCAGCAACAACTCTGTTGTATAACAAAATAAGATGAGTGGCAACAGGGAGAAGAACGTGAAAATGAGTAACTGACGGGAGATGAGCGTGAATATGAAGAATGACTGATCATAGGAGAACGTAAAAATGATGAATGACTGGCGGGAGAAGAATGAGGAAACGATGAATGACGGACTGGAGAAGAACGTGAAAAGGATAAATGAATGACTAGAGAGGAGTGTTAAAATGATAAGTGACGGACTGGAGAAGAACGTGAAAATGATGAATGACCGACTAGAGAAGAACCTGGAAACAACGAATGAACGACTGATGAGAACTTGAACACGATGCATGACTAGCTGAAGAAGAATGTGACAGCAATGAATGACTTATGTCAGAGGAACGTGAAAAAATGACTGACTGACTGACTGGAGGAGAATGTGAACACAATGAACGACTGACAGGACTAGAGCGTGAGAATGATAAGTGATGAACGGGACGTGAATACAATGTGAATATGATAAGAAAAGGAAATGAATTGATTGTAGGGGAAAATGGAGGGGGGGATTGAAAGTGGGATGGAAGAAGAACGAAAAGAATGGTGAAAAATATTTCGGACGAGATAATCAGCAATAAGAAGAACGTATAATGGACGTGATAAAAACGGAACGTAAGAACAATGAAGTATGAAAGGAGAAAAGGTGAATGATGAAATAAAGACAATCATAAATGAGAGGTGGGAGAGATGACATATCATCCATGAAGGACAGTAGCACGAGATTGACAAACGAAGGGTTCAGGAAAGGTAAAAGGCCACAGCAGCATGAGAATGACAGATTACATGAAAATGAAAGCGTGTGAATGATCCAGCGATGGACAAACTGGGGGGAAATGAAACGACAGAACAATACATACTTCACGAGGTGAATGATCCAGCGAAACGACAGAACAATTCCTATTTCACGAGGTGAATTAAAGAAAAGATGAAAACGATTAACAGAGAACGGGACAACAAAACAGGAAGAGGGGAAAAGAGCGTCAGAACGATGGACTACATGAAAGATAGATAATATCAGAATAATTCAACAAAGGAAGAGATAGATGAAGTAATGACGAGAATAGGAGATAGATGAAGTGATGACGAGAATAAGAATAGATGAAGTGATGACGACAATAAGAGAAGATGAAGTGATGACGAAATAAGAGATAGATGAAGTGATGACGAGAATAAGAGATAGATGAAGTGATGACGACAATAAGAAATAGATGAAGTGATGACGAGAATAAGAGATAGATGAAGTGATGACGAGAATAAGAGATAGATGAAGTGATGACGAGAATGAAAGACAGATGAAGTGATGACAAGAATGATGAATAATGAACGCAGTGTGGAGAGATAAAGGCGAAATGGACAATATGTATACAAAGGAACGTGAACATAATGAATGATGGACGGGGGAAAGAACGTGCGATATTTCCGTGATGGATAAAAGTAGCGAACGACAGACGGCACTAGAAGAATGAGAAGACATTAACGGAAGGAATGATTTATGAAGGACAAAAACAGGAGAACGTAAATATGAAGAAGGAAGGAAAGAAGTGAGGGAAATGAATAACAAACACAACGAGAACAAGAAACCGTGAAGGTTATGACCGACTGACATGAACAAACATGGTGAATAATCGACTAGACTCGAACATGGTAAGTATGAACGGACTTAGAAAAAAGCGTGAAATTATGACGAAAGGTACAACAGAGTAAGAAAAAGGGTGAATAACGGACGGAAGAAAAAGAATGGTGAAAGACAGGATGAAAGGAGAACACGAGAACAATGAAAAGAGAGAAGGGAGAACAACGTGAAAATGATGAAAAAGTAATCGGACACTAAACGTGAGAGTGATGAAGGTCAGTTCGGATGAAAAGGCAAGAAAATGAGAATGGTGTATTTGGCCCCGACTGGAAGAAAACGGCAAACGCGAAAATGATAACAGGATGGACGAGAGGACACGAGATGACTAATGACAGAGATGATGAAAGCATAGAATCATGAATGAGCGGTGGGGTATTAAGACAAAGTAACAACAATGACCGGGAGATAGAAAGAAGAATGTGAGAACGATGAATGATGTACGAAAGGTGACGGACAGAACTGTGGATGGACAAATAACGTGAGAACGACGAAGGACGGGACAAGCAGGAAAAGAGAAGGAATGTGAGACCGATGGATTAAGGAACACCGGACAGCGCTGGGATGATGCAGTGATGGCCAGAATAAAACAAAGGAAACATGGGAATGATGAATGTTTTCAAACAGAGCAAAGGAGAAGGTGAGAATGATGAATGGGAAACTGGATGAGAGAAGGGAGATAAGAGGGAAGAACGTGGGAATCACGGAGTTCACGAAAATCGGACATCGTCAGAGAAATCCACTGATGAACAGCAAGAGAAGAAATGAGGGATAACGAATGCTGGACGCGATCAGAACAGAAGCACGAGAGTGACAAATGACAGACAAATTAGAGAAAGAAAGTGGAAATGGTGAATGACGAACATGAAGAGAATGACGCGAAAAATGATAATGATGGAGGAAACACGAAATGATGAATGTTGGACTTGGGGAAAGTTGTGAATGATGAATATCGGACAGGGAAGACCTGAGAATAAAACATTTAGGAGAATGGGGGAAACGTGAGAATGATGAATGTTGGACGAGGGAAAACGTGAGAATACTGAATGTGTGACTGGGGAAACGTTGAGAAAATGAATGGTTCACTGGATGGGGGAAAGGGCGAAAATAATTAATTTGGGATCAGGGCAATGCGTGAGAAATGATGAACGGTGGATGGAGGGAAACATGAAAAACGACGCAATTTAGAGTGGCAAAAAATGTGAGAATAATGAAGGACAGGGGGAAGAAAACGTGAAAATGATTAATGTCAGACTGAGGTAAAAATGTGAGTAATGATGAATTTGGATGGAAGAAACGTGAACACGAAGCATTTGGGGGTGGCAGAAAACGTGAGTGATGAATGTTGGAGGGAAGAAACGTGAGGAATAATGAATGTAAGACAGTGGAAACGTGAGAATGATAAATGTTAAAGGGGGGGGGGGGGGGGGGGGAGTGATGATGAATGTCAGACTGGGGTGAAATGTGAGAATGATGAATGTCAGACTGGGGTGAAATGTGAGAATGATGTTAGACTGGGGGTGAAATGTGAGAATGGTGAATGTTGCGAATGGTGAGAAACGCGAGAGTAATGAATGTAGGGCAGGGGGAAAACTTCAAAGTGATAAATTTGTTGGACTGGGAGGAAAATGTGACAACGATGAATGCTCGAGCTGGGAATGTGAGAATGATGAATGTTTGAATAGGTGAACACACGAGCCTGATGAATGTGAAACAGGAAGGGGAGGCGGCTGAGAATGAATGATGCTGGACTTGGGAATACATAGGAATGATGAAAACTGGACTGCGGGAAAAGGTGAGAATGGAATGGAGTGGGGTAAAACATGCGAAAGGTGACGGGGGAGGGGTCTGTGTGTGTAGGAAGGGAGGAGGGGAAGGGCTGGAAATAACTGATGTCGGACGGAGGGGGGGGGGGGGGTGAGGGGGGGGCGGGAGAATGACCAACATTGGGCTGTGGGAAAAGGTGAGAATATAAATGTTGAATGGGGGAAACGTGAAAATGAGGAATGTTGGACTGGAGGAAAAGGCGGAAAATGATGAATATTGGATTGGGGGGGGGGGGGGAGGAGTTCGGGAGGGAGGGGAGAATGCGACAATGGTAAATGCTGAACGGGGGGAGACTGAGAATGATGAATATTGGATGACGATGAAGAGAACACAGGAAAGATGAATAACAGATGGAAGGTGCTAGGGGGGGAGGGGTGGCGACACTCGTGAACTGAAGACGATGAAGAAAGCGAAGGAAAGAGAAGAGCATTGAGAATGTTGGCTTATATAAATAGGATGGCGACACAGTGCAGTGGGCACAATTAGTACAGAATGATGGCCTTATAAAACAGGATGGCGACACAGTAGCAGTGGACACAGTCAGTACAGAATGATGGCCTTATAAAAAGGATAGCGCACAGTAGCAGTGGGTACATCAGTACAGAATGATGGCCTTATAAAACAGGATGGCGACACAGTAGCAGTGGACACAGTCAGTACAGAATGATGGCCTTATAAAACAGGATGGCGACACAGTAGCAGTGTGGTACATCAGTACAGAATGATGCCTTATAAAACAGGATGGCGACACAGTAGCAGTGGACACAGTCAGTACAGAATGATGGCCTTATAAAACAGGATGGCGACACAGTAGCAGTGGGTACAATCAGTACAGAATGATGGCCTTATAAAACAGGATGGCGGACACAGTAGCAGTGGACACAGTCAGTACAGAATGATGGCCTTATAAAACAGGATAGCGACACAGTAGCAGTGGGTACAATCAGTACAGAATGATGGCCTTATAAAACAGGATGGCGACACAGTAGCAGGTGGACACAGTCAGTACAGAATGATGGCCTTATAAAACAGGATGGCGACACAGTAGCAGTGGGCACAATCTGCACAGAATGAGACCGATATCACAATACGGAACGCGTTAATAATGAATGGTTGACACGACGAGACGAAGTAACATAAAATGCGGATTGTAGGACGGGGCAGAACATGACAATAGTAAATGAAGAAACGAGGTCAGAAGAACAGAACACGAGAATGATGACTGGTCCTGAAGTGGGAGGAAACGTGAGAAGGATGAGTGATGGACGAGTGAAGAAAAGTAGAACGAAGACAATGGATGTGAGGGGGAAGACAACGAGAAATTAACGAATGATGTTCTGGAGGAGGAAAAGAGTTTTAGAGCGCGAATGACGGATGGAGAGAAGAAGGTAAGAATGATGAATGACGGGCGGGACAGAAGGGGAGAGACTGGAGGAGGTGAATATGGTACTTCCATCCTGCTGTTCAATACCGCACAAAGAAAGTAAAGGGGGTAACAGTGCAAAATGACTGTATTGTAAGTTCGTAGCAATGCCGAATAGGTCAGCAGTGTATATTAATGGAACAGTCTGCGGCTGTGAAAAACAAACGGAGGAGGGGGGTGAGACTGCAGGACTTCAAAGGTGTAGGGGATAAGAACGATATGAATAAGAGAATGGGGAATATGAAAACATAAATAATGTATAACAGGGGGTATGCGCGGTAATGAAAAGACCAACATGGACATAAGGGAATGGGGAATTGGAAACATAAATAATGTATAACAGGGGGTATGCGCGGTAACGGAATGGCTAAAGAATGAAGGGGGCGGGGGGAGGACACTAAAGGGCCTCAGGTTCAAATCCATGAACTATATTTTATGCACTGGACGGAGATGGAAACTGGTGGTGGTGGGGGCCCAAACCTCTCGGCATGTCCACAACATGTTTACACGATTAAAGTGATGGGTCTCTGGGAACATCGAGGGTGAACTTGAAAAAAAGCAGGGGTGGAGAGAAAACAGGACTGAAATTAAAAATACCCTGGTGTTTAAAGAATGCAAATGAGAAGCACAGGAAAGTAAGTAAGAAAAGTGTTGTCATGAGTATCGGAATATCCGGTCGTGAGTGGGAAATAGCGGCAAACTCGAGAATTTATAGAGTTGTAAGCGGTTTTGTATCTGAATTGATTTCTTTTGAGTGGATCAGACGTAAACCACATCACGGCCGTAAGCAGTTATAAAAAAAAAAAATGCCAGTTAATATGGAGACCGAGACTAAAAACTCGCATGGGTCAAAATATATTTTTTTTTTAAAGGCCAAGATATCTTTGATCAACCTGATTCAGCATAGCAAACGAAACTGCAGCAATGAGAAACTGTTGAATACTAAGAGCTGTATGCATTACAAGCGAAGTGTTTCGCGTAACGGCAACGAAATTACATTGAGCGCACCGTGGTTTACACTCCCATTGTGTGAACAGCACACCGCCTGGAGAACTCAGAAAAAAAGGGGAGGAAAAACGCCAAACTGAACCAGGTGCTGAAACTTTGTCACTGAAAAAGAAAAGAAAAACGTACTGTTGACTACCTCCAGAAATAAACCGGTGAATCAGGGGGCGCGTAAATGTAGCCGTCTGTTGACCTATGATACAGGGATCAAAATGGAAGTTGACCCTTAAGCACGAACGGAGAAAACGCTCAGAAAACTGTTATATAAATGCGTGCGTGCGTGCGTGCGTGCGTGGGGCGCGCGCGAGTGCGTGCGTGGTTCGTGCGTGCGACCATGCGTGCGTTGCGGTGTATGTGTGTGCCTGGAGTGAGTGAGAGAGAGAAAGAAGAGAGAGAGAGAGAGAGAGAGAGTTTTGTGTGTGTGTGTTTGTGCGGTTGTGTGTGTTGCGCGTGTGTGGTGTGTGTGTGTGTGTGTGTGTGTGTGTGTGTTGTGTGTGGTCGTGGTGTGTGTGTGTGCGCGCGCGTGTGTGTTGCGTGGTGCGTGTGTGTGTGTGGTGCGTGCGTGCGTGCGTGCGTGCGTGCGTGCGTGCGTGGCGTGCGTGCGTGCTGCGTGCGTGCGGTGTGTGTGTGTGTGTGTGTGTGTGTGTGTGTGTGTGTGTGTGTGTGTGTGTGTGTGTTTGTGGTGTGTTTTGGCGTGCGCGCGCGTGCTCGCGAGTCCCGCATCCATGTTTCATATATTTCAGTTTAAGAGGCAGTGTCCATTACAATCGTTAAACAGTTTCATACATCTTTGGACTTTGGGATGGCTGGATACAAACGAAGGAAGGTTTTGACAGACCGTGCTCGTCCGGACATGTGGTGAAAAAACAAAGTCTCGGCACACCGGCTCCACAATCACCAAGTGAAGAATGTAAGTGCTTTGAGGAGAAATTTATTGCTCAAAGCTGAAAGCAGTATCAGAGACAAAAAATGAAATGGCGATATCGGAGATGGGCACGGCCAGTGCCTGTTCGTACAGCTCGAGCAGACTACAGACAGCATTTTCACGGTTTCAGACGTACCAAACATGAACAAACAAAACGCAATCAACAAACAGCAAAACACACACAAACACCAAACCAAGAGTCGCCCACGTCAGGGAAATTTCAGATTACATACAGTTTGAGGTGCCTATTCAAAAATCGTCCCCATGCCTCAGTCCTTAACCTTGATCAAACAAAGCCTATTTTACGTGTACAACCTTTCGTCTTTCGCTCGATTTTTCTTAAAAACCAAATTTTTTTAAACCCTTTTGAGGAAAATTCCAACATTAATGATCATAAATATCCCCGATTTGTGAATGGACAGCAAGTGGTAAAAGTCACCTAGTGAATGGACAGCAGTGGTAATAAAACTATCTAATCACAGATTACAGAAAGACTTGCATGTTACACGTTCATTAAGGAAGAAAGAAATGCTTCCAGACCACGGGAAGATGAACAGCAGCCCAAAGACAAAAAGCGGTTTTGCAACGTACGAGAGGAAAAAAATCAAACCCAAATTTCCCGAAGAAAGCCAGTCAAAGAAGTAAACCAAAAAAGAAATTTCTGGCCCTGATTTCTCGAAGCCGGGGGCCGATTTAATTAAAATACCCTCGCCACCAATCTCTTTAAACCTGCATTCTTATGGGACAAATTAAGAATATGCGCGTGTTTAAAACACACATTAAGCACTGGGTAAGAGGCAGAAAACAAACGACAGTGGAGAAACAGAAGACCAAAAAAGTCAAAAAAGCTACAGAAATGGAATTACGAGAAACAATATTAAAAGACGACGGGAAACCCACTGGGTTTATATTAAAGAGCCCTCCCCACCTCCCTCTTTTTTCGGATGGGTTTCCACTGTACAAGGCGAGTTGTGGGTGTAGGAGGCTGCTGCAGACTGGCTTGCGGGTTGACTGGTGAAAACCAATTAAAGGAACAGTAAAGCGGGTTTTGGGAAAAGTATTAAACAGAAAATCCAGACAGAAAAACTGTGTTCACATGTTGGCAACGCTGAGAAGTTGAGGTACTCGGAGAATGTAAAACTGGTGCAGGAACGAGTTCTGTGAACCTCGAATGTCCTTTCCTCCAGGTGATGTGAATTCCATTTCACTCACAGAAAGAAGAGAAAATGGGAGTACATCGCTGAAAAGGGAACCATGAAGACACTGAGGGGAAGGGTGGGTGTGGGACAGACGTTCGGAAAGGATTAAAGTGGGCTCTTAGCTAGTGAGAGATAAACGCTAACAAACCACCGTTACCATGGTTGGGCCTAGACGAAAGACGTTCGCATGGGCAAAGTGACCAGGAAGAAATGATATAAACGCAGATTTAGAACATATTTACGTCGAAAACTTAAACACTTCGCTTCGTAGAAAATAAAATCGAAAATTTCGTTCAATCGCTAACAACAGAGCCGCTTGCCAGAGTTTATACCGGCCGCCATTGCCTTTGTTTTATCAAACAATTGGGGGTGGCCGCGCGGGTTTTGTGTTTTGTGTGTGTGTGTGTTTTGTGCGGACTTTGGGTGTGAAGATGATGCCGAGGAATACGAAAAAAGGGGAGAAGCCCCGTGACATGTCCAATTTCTGAAAGGCAAGGCGGGTGGGAAGGGGAAGAGGGCGGGGTGGAAAGTTTAGGAAGTGGGGCATAGGGATGGGGAGGTGTTGGCAGATGTATCCCAAAGAAATATCGGAAAAAGATAATTGCGTGGTTCTTAATCACATCGGCTTGGTGCTGCGGGCACAAGTTTTTTATGTTAATTTATCTCATCATTATAGTAAACACAACTGACTTTAGCAGCAGCGGCAGCAGCAAAAACAGTACCAGTAGTATTCGTCATGTTTGGTTTTTGTTTTGTTTTTTATTTATGTCATCCGTCCATTAACCCTCTGGCGCCATCCTAGCCTGACTTTTTTCTACATCGACTATGCGACAGTTAAAAAGAATGAACCGAGGAAGAAAGGTATTCGCTTTTTTCAAAGGAATATACGAACCCAATAGTTCAATCAGATGTAGGACACGCGGTTGTGAGATCGCGTTGACCTAGCTTTCGCAGTCTTACGGAAATATAACAACGATCAAGAATTTTTGTCTATACGACCGTGCGCTCTACACACTTTCACATCTTAAAAAGAAACTTTCCAATCAAATTATCTCCCATCTCACCCAACGCATCCACCCCCAAACCTCCCCACCCTCACCCCCTTTCCATTCTCGAGGAACGCGCGAAAAATAATTTATCGCCAATCCCGACCTTTTCTCAAGCAGCGGACAAGGACTTACAGCTGAAAGGAAATGTAAAAAACAGTGTTTTGGCCACTAATGCATAACGGGAAGGGGTGGAGGGGCGGAGGGAGAGGGGTTAAGAGGGTGCTGCTTTACAGTTGAACGTATTATTAAAATAAAGACTAAGTGAAATGGGGCGAGGGAAGTACAGCAGACTCGCGGGGTAAAGAAATGTGTCACTTGATTCACCGTCGCTAATGCAGGTCCTGCACTGTTATCCTACCATGTACTGTCCCCAATCATTCACTGTCATACTACACAGGTCTGTGATTTTTTTTTATTGTGATTTTTTTTATCGTGTTACGCAATTCATCCAGTTCATCCCAATGTATGGTACCTTCGGGTATGTGAAAATACATTGGCTTACAGCTTTAATCCTATTGTATGTAGTCAATACCGATTCACGTATCTACACATAGGCCTACAGCTTTATCTTAGAATATGAAATCACATATGATTTAGCGTTGCAATACACACGCATGTAGTATTCACTGTATGCAGCCCTCTGCGATTTACCACAGTCCTCATCAATTCATCGATGCAACATAAAGACTGAAAAATTTACCTTAGTATACGTATTTGTGTGGGTTTTAATGAACCCGAACCCCCACCCCTCTCCTCCCTCTCTCACCAAGACTGGAAATAAAAGATTCTACAAAAGCGGTTTGAAAAATCAACAATATACCGAATGCACCGTGTAAGGAACATCGAATATCAAATGGTTCCTGAACGGTGTGAAAAGTGTGTGTGTGTGTGTGTGTGTGTGTGTGTGTGTGTGTGTGTGTGTGTGTGTGGTGTGTGCGTGTGTCTGGTGGTGTGCTGTCGGTGTGTGTGTGTTGTGTGCGTGTGTGCGTGTGTTTGTGCGTGTCTGTCGTGCTGGTGCGGCGTGCGGGGTGGGTGCGGTGTGTGTATGGTGCGTGTATGGTGAACGTGAAATGTGTTTTGCGTGAGTCTGTCTGTGTCCTGTTGTCCGTCGGTACCTAAGTACTGTAGAGGTGGCATGAGAGGGGTGTAGGTGAATGGAAGGTGGTCGTGGAGGAACGTGTGAATGTGTGTCCATGTACTCTTGCGTGCAAGTGTCGTGTATGCCGCGCGCACTGGTCGAGTACGCGTGTGTCTCTCTAGTATACTTGTAGGTGCGCTGCAGAGTGGTGTGTGTGTGTGTGTGTGTGTGTGTGTGTGTGTGTGTGTGTGTGTGTGTGTGTGTGTGGTGTGTGTGCCCGCGTGAGTGTGGGAGTGCGTGCTGCGTGTGTGTTGCGTTGTGTGCGTGCGTGTGCGTGTTGGCGCGTGTGTGCGTGTATGGTGTCGTGTGTGTGTCGTGCTGTGGTGTGGTGGTGCTGTGTTGGCGTGCGCGTAGTGTGTGTGGGCGCCTGTGTGTGTGTGTGGTGGGTGGTGTGTGTTGTGTGTGGTGGTGTGTGTGTGTGTGTGTGGTGGTGGTGTGTGGTGGTGTGTGGTGTCTATGTGTATACCTACATACATGCACTCACAGACTGTATTTCAGACCGACCAGGCGTTTCCTCAATCATCCTACGATCCGCCTTCAACACCCTCATCCTCCCTTTGAAACCGATTCCAACAAAACAACCCCCCTTGACAGACGACCCCCGAACCCCGGCACCAAGAGGATCGCCCCACGGGCCCATCAAACGGCGGTCCGCCACCCGCCCTCTCCGGCTCTCTGGCTCCCCCTTCCTCTCGGGACCAACACAGGGTGCCAGCTCTCCAAGGTTCTAAAGTCCGTGACCCCCCGAGCTCCGGTGGTCATCTGACCCACACGCGGCTTCCAGCATTACATGCTGCATATTTCTTTATGTTATAGAATGGTCACTTCCAGCCTTGCCCCACGTAACAGGGCATTCACGAGTCCATTAGGCGTATTTAATACCATCTGACTGCGCCACTGACCCTGTTAGCTGGTTTTTGTTTGTTTTGTTTGTTTTAGCCCTGCTTTAAATGATACTTTTTGTTTTTAATCTTACCACCGGCATTCACGAGTCATTGGCGTATTTAATACCATCTGACTGCGCCTGCCCTCACTTTGTCATCAGCCCGCATTCACGCTGTCTGTGCATATCTAACACCATCGCGCGCATTCCCGCTAGCTGCTGTCCAGCCTCACTTTAATACCATCATGACTTTGCGCCACTACGGCATCCGCTAGCTGCGTGTCCATCGCACCACACTTCCTGCTACTTTTGTTCAATAATAACTTTTTTTTCTCCACCTAACAGAGCATCCACGAGTCATTGGGCGTGTTTAATACCGTCTGACTGCGCCATTGCCCTGCTAGCATGGAGGTTTCTCCCTTCATTGGATGATCACATTAATCTTTTTTATAGTCCACGCAACAGGGCATTCACGAGTCATTAGGCGTATTTGATACCATCTGACTGCGCCATTGGCCCGGTTACATGGATGTCCTCTCCCCTCCCCCCCCCCCCCCCCCCCCCCCCCCCCCCCCCCCCCCCCCCCCCCTCCCCTCACGCCCTTTATCGACGATAATCTTAACATTCGTAGTCTACGTAACAGGGCGCTCACGAGTCTTAGGCGTTAATACCATCCGACTGCGTCATTGGCCCTGTTAGCTGTGAAGGATTTGTTTGCCTTTTTTTCTTAACATGGACATTCTCTGGAGGGTGGAGGATCACTTTTGCCTTGAACCAAAGAGATGGCACCCCTCTGCTGATCCCAGTCTAAATTCGGAAGAGGGGGACATTTTCGAGGGAGGGTGCATAGAACCACTGCTTGATGACGTTTGGGGGTGATCCTGGTGCCGAGGGTTCGGGCGAACGTCCGTCGGTGGGGGGCCGATTGTTGAAACTTGTCTCAAAGGGCAGGAAGTCGGGTTTGAAGACGGATCGTGAGAATAAGAGGAAAAGGCATGGCAGGGCTGAAATAGAATCTCTCTCCTCTCTCCCCGTCCGTCCGTCCGTCTGTCTGTCCGTCCGTCCCCGTCTGTCCGTCTTCCTCTGTGTGTGTGTGTGTGTGTGTGTGTGTGTGTGTGTGTGTGTGTGTGTGTGTGTGGTGTGTGCGCGTGTGTTGGTGTTTGCGCGTGCGTGCGGCGTGGTGTGTGTGTGTGTGTTGTGTGTGTGTGTGTGTGTGTGTGTGTGTGTGTGTGTGTGTGTGTACGTCCGTCCGTCCGTCCGTCCGATATTGTCTCGGCGCGCCTGCGTGCGTGCGTGCGTGCGTGTGTGTGTGTGGTAGTGCGCGAGTGTGTGTGTGTGTGTGTGTGTGTGTGTGTGTGTGTGTGGTGTGTGTGTGTGTGTTGTGTGAACGCGCGTCGCGCGTTTTTGTGTGCGTGCGAGCGCGCGAGCGAGAGTGTTGTGCGTGAGTGAGGTGTGTGTGTGTGGCTGTGTGCGTGCGTGCGTGCGTGCGTGCGTGCGTTGCGTGCGCGCGCGCGTAAGCGCTTACAAGCCACTTATCCGATTAAAACGATTACCATGAAGAGAACTCTTTTAATACACCTAAAAGATTCAAAGTCACAACAGCCTTTCTGCATTCCATGTTAGGCCCTATAAATGCGTACACGGCAAGTGGAAGAAGGTGATCTTTTCCTCTCTTTCTGAGCTCAACACGACACAAATATTAGAATAGATTTTGTCATCAGTCCCCGAGTGTTGTTAAACTGTGGAAAGTGTTCAGTGTGGTCGTGTGCGTATTTGTTTTGTTTTTTGTTTTGTTTTTTAACTTCTTGTGTACTAACTGAATGATATCGTAAGCGGCACCAGAAAGGTGTTCTGTGCCTTTTCGTGTGTGGAGCACGTCACGCCGCTAGCTTGTTGGTTCCTACTCTCCTGACCTCTCTTCTGAGTTTATTCCCCGTTGACTGCGCTAAAACACCGAGCAAATTCTCCTGAACTGAATTAATTTAATTCTATAGATTAGCGTGCTAACAGATGTCAGGATTCTCAACGTCTCGTTTTAAACGCCATAATCATACCACCTACACTCAAAACTTGTCAGAACATAATCATTATTGAATTCCCCTGAACTCGCTGATAATTTCGTTTAACATAAATCACGCGACGCTTATAAGAATATAGGTCAATCCCCCATCCGCACCCCCGACCTCGTTTTGAATTTTATTTCATATTAATCATAAGGAAACTTGTCAGTAATATACTCACTATTCAATGCGCTTGACCTCATTTGAAATGACCTTTTCTATCAACCAGTCTGAACCTTTCTGAGCTGTAACAACAAAGAAAACTCTGTCTCAGGATCGCAGGGAACATAAAGAAACACTGTCTCAGGATCGCAGGGAACACAACAAAGAAAACTGTCTCAGGATCGCAGGGAACAAGAAAACTCTGTCTTGATGCAGGGAACGTAACAATGAAAACTGTCTCAGATGCTGGGAACATAACAAATAAACTGTCTCAGGATCGCAGGAACACAACAAAAAACTCTGTCTCAGATCGCAGGGAACATATCAAGAAAACCTCAGGATGCAGGAACAAAAGAAATCTCGTCTCAGGATCGCAGGGAACAACAAAGTAAAACTTCTGTCTCAGAATCGCAGGAACATAACAAAGATAAACTTCTCAGATCGCAGGAACATAAAGAAAACTCTGTCCAGGATCGCAGTTGAACGCTAAAAAAAACTCCTGTCTCAGGACGCATGGAACATAAAGAAAACTGTCTAATCGCAGAACGTAACAAGAAAACTCTCTCAGACGCAGGAAGATGGTGAAAGGGCATATGTCACTGTCAAATGTTGTCACGATCTAACTTTACTCACCTCATCAAAACTAAATTCATGTGAAACCATATCAAACCAGAAGAATCGAATGTGCAACTCTTCAGACGACAAAAAAGGGTTAAAATTAATTGTGAAATCGACCTTAATACTTTGTGGATGCAAAGCGTTCGCAAGTTGTTTGTTACACTCTGAATAACTCAATCATATCTCATACCGAAAGTCGCTTATGAAAAAAAGAAAAAAAAACAACAAAACTGTTCCCAATTATTGCAGTTTATTAACAAAATAAAATAAAAAACGCAAGAAGCGCAAAAAAGGGCGAAGCTGGGGAGGGGGTGGGAAAGCGGAAGAACGATCAGTTAAAAAAAAAACGGACTTCACGTGATCAACACCGAGAGACAAGGGAATTTTTTTTTAAATTACATGTGACCTAATACTAGCAACATTAGACCTATCGCGATTATCAATCCTTTTTCGCTACAGTACTGCTATTTCTAGTCCTGCACTTCTGTGATGCTACCACTACCTTGCTAGAGCAACTACTACAACTGCTGCTGCGTTACGCTGCTGTCAAATGTCCCAGACACACGACAGTCATGAACAAGACGATCAACAAATTTTGTCAACATTCCGCTGGCACGAACACTTAATGCCACATACCCCAAACAGCGCGCGTGCGCCACACAACCCACACACACACACACACAACAAACACCAACACAACAACACCCACACACATCCGCGCGCGCACGCACGCAGGTCGTACACGTACACACAAACCATGCTCAACAGTCGAGAAAAACTCAAAAAAGGTGATGCAAGGGTCAGAACGTTCTTAAAAGAATTTTTCGGAAAAGCTTAAAACCGTGAGCAGTCTGCTTGGCGAACTGAGAAAGGGAGCGGTTACGCGATGCGGACCCATGTAAAAGAAAAATCGACCGCAGATTTAAGCCTAAAAGAAGTATGTATTTCAAGAAAATGTGTTAGGCCCAAAAGATGGCGGTAGATATGATGCCTGGAGCTAACTAAATGACGAGTGTGACAGACTAAAGTTTCAGAGTGACACGCTGACTTCTCCAGCGACGAAACGACAGAAGAGAGAGACTGAGTATATCGTTTCGTTAAATGTGCAAGTGAAGAGGAACAAGTGAGGCAGGATGTAACACAAGCATGGTCAAGGGGATCCGAAAACACTCCTGCACGCTCCCTGTACGGATCCCAAACTGAGCTGGAACCAAAAGACTAGAAAAGGTTTTCCGTATCTGGATTCATGGACAACGGAGTGCATCACACAGACACTATCTCATTAAACGGAATGGAAAAACCGATCTTCTGCGTTCGACTGGAAGGTGCGACTAAGGGGCATACGTAAAGCAACAGAACAGAGTTTTCGGCAACCAGATACGCAGATCGCTCACCAATGAGACAATCTAATTTTTTTGCTGGACTGTTACAGCCAAAGAAGAAAAGATCTTGAAGAAAGAAATAAAAAGGAAAGAAGAAGGGGAATAAAAGAGAAGACGCTGTAAAAGGATGCTGAACAGGAAGAAACAGCTGTGCCATAATGAAGGCTGCGTGAAAGAAGAAAACAGCTGTGGCCATCATAAAGCGCTGCTGTGTAAGGAAGAAAAGCTGTGCCATAAGTCGCGTGCTGTGGAAGAGAAACAGCTGTAGGCCATCATAAAGCGCTGCGTGAAGGAAGAAAACAGCTGTGGCCATCATAGCTCTGCTGATAAGGAAGAAAACAGCTGTGGCCATCTGAAGCGCTGCAGATAAGAAGAAAACGCTGTGGCCATTAAAGCGCTGCTCAGTACGAAGAAAACAGCTGTGGCATCATAAAGCCGTTTTTAAGGAAGAAACAGCTGGGCCATCATAAAAACGCTCTGTAAGAGAAGACACGTGGGCCATCAAAAAGCGCTGCTGAGTAAGGAAGACAACACTTTGGTCCATCTAAAGCGCTGCTGTGAAAGAAGAAAACAGCTGGCCATCAAAAGGGAGTGTGTAAGGAAGACAAACTTGAGCCATCAGAAGCGGCTGGAGAAGGAAGAAAAAGCTGTGGCCATCAAGAAGCGCTGCAGTGTAAGGAAGACAAAAGCTGTGGGCCATCATAAGCGCTGCTGTGTAAGGAAGACAAAAGCTGGCCATCACAAAGCGCTGCTGTGTAAGGAAGACAAAAGCTGTGGCCATCATAAACGCTGCTGTGTAAAGAAGACAAGCTGTGGGCCATAAGAAGCAAAGCTGTGAAGAAAGCAAGCTGTGCCATCAGAAGCGCTGCTGTGTAAGGAAGGACAAGCTGTGGCCATCAAGAAGCTGGCGTGCTTGCTGTAAGGAAGACAAAAGCTGTGGCCATCATGAAGCGCGTGCTGTGTAAGGATACCTACACTGAAAACAACAGGTGCCAGAACGCACGGAAATCCTGCAACCGAAATACCATGATGGCACATGTGAACGATGTCCTACACCAAAACAACAGATGCGAGTTAGAATGGATATCTACACAAAGATAACATGGCGCCAGACAATGAACTGATATCCTACCCAAAATACAAGGTGCCGAAATAACGGATATCCTAATACACCAGAAAATAAATGAGTGCTAGATAGAAGACATCTCACCGAAAAACAAATGGTGCAGATATGAACAGATATCCACACACCGAAAAAACATGGTGACGATATAAGAACGGATATCCTACACCCAAAATGAAACGGTGCCAGGGTGACACCTGCTGTAATGCAACGTGTTGCAGTTCGAATTCCGCCTGAATATCAAATGTCATTTCACTTGCCCATTCAATGCGATGTTCCCCCTTCCTCTTTCCCTGCTCCCTTCCCCGCCCACAAATATGCCATCGAAATGGTGACCATCGTGACAATTAGGCGCATGTGTGACATCAAGCCTGAATAACCTACCCCAGACAAATATAACAGTACACAGTCCTAACATGGCCAATGTACCTATCTGGACAACTATACAAAAAGACCAGCATGCCTGAATTGACCTGTGCAACTATCCAAACATGTATGCACAGTGGACAGCCCTGACATGCTGACTGCAAGGAAGCTAAATAACAACATCATGAGGAGGGCGATCACAAACAGCGACATCAAGGTTAAAGAGTCAAGATGGATAAGGACATCATGAAAAACAGAAGATAGACGAGGCCATGGAAAGAAACGATAGATCCTTAAGGAAAGCCAAACAGAGAATAAATATAGGATGATAAAACCATAACAAGAGGAAAATGGATGTGGTCATCATCAGAAGGAAAGACAGATGATGCAATCATGAGAAAGGAAGAAAAGTAGAAAGATGCACCCGAATTGTGCCCGTTACAGAGAAAGAACATACAGAGGATCGGTGTGGACATTAATAACGAGCAAAGACGGATATGGACATCGTGAGAAAGGACAGATGGAAGAAGGCATCATGAGAAAGTAAAGATGGATAAGGACATTAGAGAAAGGTAAAAATGGATGGACACTGTGAGAAAGGAAAGACGGATGAGGACATTATGAAAAGATGGTGAAAACGTTCGATTTGTTTTGTGGGCAGACTAACACTTTTGAGAGAAAGAACAGACGGATGAAGATGTAAAGAAAGAAAGAAGGGTAAGGATCACGACACAGGGAAACGGATGAGGACATCATGAGCTGTTCTATGAGCACATGGTGAGACAGGAAAGGACGGATTGGGACATTGTGAAGGAGGAAGGTGAATACAACTCAGAAAGAAAAAATGGAGGACATGCGAGAAATATGGAAGGGTAAATCACGAGAACAAAGGGCCGAATGGTGACAAAGGCAGGACTGATGCAAAAAAAGAAACATGAGAACAAAAAGGACGGTGAAAACATGAGGAGGACGGAAAACACAGGAGGACATGGTACAAAGCAGAAGGATGTATAAGAACATTACACCGCGTGTAAGAAATGACTGCGGTTGATAACATGATATGAAAAGAAAAAACAGATGAACAATGTGACGATGGAAGGATAGATAAAAGATGGTGAGGAAAAGGGCGAATAAGGACGCCACAGGTCAAAAACCAAGGATACGCTAAATGGCACGAGAAAGGAAACGATGGACGGGAACATGGTGACCGGACGATGAGGTCGATGTGAGAAAGGCGGTGGTGACATGTTCAGAAATAAAGGACCGGAAGGAAAGGATACATAAAGGGAAGATTTTCCTTCGTACATCCCTGCTCTCTACAGTAAAGAGCTTCGTTGCGTCAAAGATCCATAGAGCATACATAGATGCAATAAATACTGACGACGTTTTAAAATGATTTAGGATCATACAATACCATGAAGTTCAAGACAACATTTTTAACATGTGACAGGAAGCTCTTGTACATGTGAAGATGGTATAAAACGAATCATTCCAACATGCATTTCTTTTCCTCTTCCCAATTTAATGTTCCTGTTTGGAGACAATAAATTTGACAGAGGAAAGGGCGGGAATCCTGCCCAAAGGGATCTTACAGTTTGCGGACCGTTTTGATCATTACCAGTGGTTGCTTATGAGTGAATATCAATCTTTACTTTTTCGCCGGTGAGGACAATCTGAACTCTTTGAAATCGCTGAAAGAGAAAACTGACGGACAATAATATTTTATACAACATTAAACTAGCGTGACACAGTTCGACTTTGATGTCGAAAATAAAAACTGGGCTCGCTGTCGACCTGACCAATGACAGAGCTATAAAGAAGGGCATATAAAGCCGCGAGGCTATGAAAACAATCATCGCCCCTAAATCTGAACCTAAACCCTGAATGTACTAGTGCCAAGCGACTGATTATTCAACAGCTCGACTGACTTATCGACTGATCTTTTTTATATATTTACCTATTTGTCATCTATAAATCTTAACTATTTTTGTACTTGATTCACAAATAGTATTCTTTAAACAAAGGAAAGAATCGATCGCTGATGTGGTACTGAAATCGACGAAGTAAATTCCAAGGAAACGCTGTCCACAAGCCAAACCTGTGCGTACCTCCCTCTGCCCCGTCCCCCCCCCCCCCCCTCCCCACACCATATACACACGAACATACGCGCGCGCGCACACATACACAAACATACACAGATGCACACCTGTTTCATACCACTAATACGACAGCCGTTAAACTGAATTCTTTTTTTTAAACTACCACCACCACCTACACTCACATACACACAGCCTGACGTACGCGCGCGCGCATACACATACACACACGCGCGCGCGCCCATGCCGGGGCGCCCGTTCTCCCCGTGCCTGCACACACACCACACACACACACACACCACATGCATGCACACACAAACGCGCGAGCGCGCGCACATGTGGATAGACGTTAAATTGAAAAAGAAATAACGACAGAAACAACAACAACACACACACACACACACACACACACCACACACACACACACACACCACACACACACTCAAGCACACTTTCATCTAAATCACATAATTTTGTGAAAAGACGTAAAATCAAACTACTTTTTACTATAGGTTCTTCAGACTTTTCTCGTTGATCCCTCCCTCCATCTTTTTTTTTCCACCTCCACACTATCCAATAGCCCCTTTCCTCTCCAACCTAATCCTCACTCGCACTCCGCAGCCCTGGTATATGTGTGTGGGGGGGGGGGTGGGGTGGAGGGGAGTGAAGGGGGGGGGCTATCTTTCGTCTGTAGAAACAATCTCTGGTTTTCTGTACCATCTCTCTCCAAATCTTAAATAGATAATAGCGAACCGCCCAGAGAAACGTGGGCAAACGAGTCTTGTGACTCGTTTGTCCACGCTTCTCTGGGCGGTTCGCTAACATCTACATGTATTTAAGATGTTTTTTAGATTTCCGCCTGCAGGCGTCTCACTTTGCAACCACATCATTTCTCCTCCTTGGAACACACACTAATGCAAAAATCAACCGTTTTCAAAAGAACCAATGGTATGGTGCTCGATCGATGCCCCCCCCCCCCCCCCCCCCCCCCCCCCCCCCCCCCACCTTTCGGGCCGTATTTGTGGTGATATGCGTGTGAGCGCGTATGCGCGTGTATGTTACGTGCGCGTGCGTGAGCGTGCGTGCGCGCGCGCATGGTGTTGTGTGCGTGTGTGTGTGCGTGCGTGTCGTATGCTTTAGGACTATACTCTGATAACATTGTGAAAAACAACATCTTAACTGGTCGTCCACACAAAGTATGTGTGGCAGAACTACACACACACACACACACACACACACCACACACACACACACACACCACACACAAACACGAACAATAACTTACCCACTGGGGTAGATCGTCAGTCACTGTCACACTGGCCCTGCTGGCGTGGTAACTTGCCCTCTGCTTGCAAGCAACTGAACCGCCGCTTTGCTTCCCCCAGTGAGTGGAGCTAACCCATTCAAGTTTTCAAAAAAGTCACTTCTCTAAAGAAAAGCACAGGTGGGTGGAAGTAGACAATGCCTAACACAACAAGAAACTTCTGCGAAGACTTCTGACGAGAAACTTATTAGTTTTTCGATGTCGAGGTGGTGACGGCTCTTCTCTTCCATGTCGCTCCCGTCCCAGTGAGTCTGCATCCGGGTGCGTGCGCACACTGGTTGCTCCGGAAGTCAGACGGGACGATTGTGTCACGTGTGTGTGGAGTGTGTGAGTGTAAAAGAGAGTGAGAGAGAAGATGCGTTTGTGATGTGTGTTGTGTGATGTGTGTGTGTGTGTTGTGTGAGAGAGAGACAAGAGAGAGAGAGAGGTGCCGCGCGCACGCGTGTGTGTGTGCATAGTGTGCATGGTGTGTGTGTGTGTGTGTGTGTGTGTGTGTGGTGAGTGTGTGTGTGTGTGAGTGAGTGTGTGTGTTGTTTGTGTTGTGCGCCCGCGCATGCGTAATGTGAATAAATAAGAGAGAGAAAGAGAGTTTGCTCTGTGGAGTGAGTGTGTGTGTGTGTGTGTGTGTGTGTGTGTGTGAGTGTGTGGGTGTGTGTGTGTGTGGTGTGTGTGTGTGGTGTACGCGCGCTTGCTGCTTTTGCGTGCACTCTATGTCAAATAAAGCATCTTTGCACACACGCACACACACGCGCGCTCTTTCACGGTTATATTTCAAAGGAGATAAACACGTAAGCACAGCGGCTGAACACAAATGCCTGACAAAAGAAAATAAAAGAGTAGCCACACTATCGTCTACCCTCCCACCAACAACCCAAATTTTTGAAGCAAAAAATATGGAGAAAACAATCAATTCATGGTGAAAAAATACCCTCACGTACACCCGCCTCAGCTTTTACAAGTATTTGGGTAACCGCCCCCCCCCCCCCCCCCCCCCTCCTCCCCTCCCCCTATCATTCCTGTTTATATGAAATCTAGAAGACGGGCCCTCATCAAACCTCCCCTCTCCGGCTATAATTGAAAAAAAATTGAGAGGATGAGACCCTCTCATTCCCCCCCCCCATCTCCCCCCCCCCCCTCCCTCCACCCCATCCCGCATCTATTTGAACAGTTTAGAAAATGAAGGATGCCCTCTTCACCTTCCCTTCCCCCCACCCCCACCCCACCCCCGCTTTATATGACAGTTTAGAAGATGATCCCTCTCCATCCTTCCCTTCCCCCCACCCCCCACCCCACCCCACCCCACCCCCGGCTTTTATGACAGTTTAGAAGATGAGTCCCTCTTCTTCCTTCCCTTCCCCCCCACCCCCCACCCCACCCCACCCCACCCCCGGCTTTTATGACAGTTTAGAAGATGAGTCCCTCTTCATCCTTCCCTTCCCTCCCCCCCCCCCCCCCACCCCACCCCACCCCCGGCTTTTATGACAGTTTAGAAGATGAGTCCCTCATCACCCCCACCACCACTACCATCCACTCCCCTTTCCCAGGCTTTTAATGAAAATGTGGAAACTTGTGTCCCTCCCCTCCCCCTGCCCCCACCCCCCCCCCCCCCCCCCCCCCCACCCTCCCCATTCCCCCTAATTTTTGAAATCTGTCTAATCTCAGTCCCATCAAGTGACGTCACGGTTTTCAGTCTACCGCGCGGCGGTTTGAACAGGTTTTTTATCTATTAAATTCTTCCGGCGATTTGTTTGAAAAATGAATACCATACTGTACTTATATGACATGTAGACCTGTTTTTAACAAATTATCGAAAATCTCTAAAGAAGACCTTTAACGATACCTGACTGTCCAGTACTAACCATCATTCATGAAGAGAAAAATCTTAACGACACCTGACTGTCCAGTACTGACCATCATCATGAAGAGAAAAATCTTCACGTTAAAAACTATCAAAATATAGGCCATTTTTGTGTGGTCCATGTATTATTGATATTGCAGTGATGGTTGCTACAAACTGAAGCTGCCAGATTTTATATAAAGTTTTCAACTGATGTTAATATCTTCAGTCTGTTTGATGGTTGTAGAGTCATGTGAGAATCACTTAAGTGTTTATGGTCAACACCATCTATGATGGACAGACGCAAAACAAATCACTTTACTGATCTTTCTCATTCTGGAAATCACAGAGAAATTCTGTGAGTGTTTGTGTAGATTGAATAGCTACTTATTGATTAATGCTGTCTATGATGGACTGACGTAAAATAAACCACGAATTGAACTTTGTTCATTTCTGCAAATTACCGAATTATTAGAGAGAGAAGAGAGAGAGGAGAGAGAGATAGAGAGAGAGAGAGAAAGAGAGAGAGAGAGAGAAGAGAGAGAGGACAAGTAATTGTACAACGTTAAAGAAATAACGAACATATAAATAGAAATCAAACTGAAATATATCGTGACAATGTCACGGCTATTTACAAACATTGAAATTAACATTGTCAATACACGCGAGTGCCTTGCAGTGATCAATACATGCATGGTGATGGATCTGCCGTAGAAAAATGATTAATTGAATGATAATGAGCGTTGGTGTTGTGGCCACATGTGACGGAACAACTTAAAAAGATGATAAATGCAGTAAGGTCATTCAAACTGGGCACCAAATGTCTTAGATTTAGGTTGGTCAGTTTAAAATACAATTTTTCATGTAGAAATGGTGCGTCGACTGAAGAAAAATGTACAACCATAGTTCTGTCTTTTCTTAAGTAGCCAAATTCTGCTTCTACCAACAAAAGAAAGGTACCTCCCCAAAAGGTAACAAAATTCAAATCAAGCTTTTGTTTTCAAATCTTGTTTCATCAATATGTCATTTATGACGCCAAAGAATGATTTCATAACACATTTCTCAAGATGATTTTCTTATAATCGCACATGATCATGTTTCTGTCTAATCTCAAATCTGTATGTGCGTAAAGTAAGCTGACCTTCCAACTCACCACCAATACACAAGTAATTTTGTCCACAATGAAATTCCGCATCAACCTGCTACTGCGCTGCTGCTGCTGCTGCTGCTGCTGCTGCTGCTGCTGAGATGATGATGAATGATGATGCACTGCTGCTGCTGCTGCACTACGTGATGATGGATGATGATGATGATGATGATGATGATGATGATGATGACGACGACGACGACGACGACGACGACGACGACGACGACGACGACGACGACGACGATGATGATGATGATGATGATGATGATGATGATGATGATGATGATGATGATGAATGATGATGAGAGAGCTACTGCCCTTACCTTCTGTGCCATCTTAGTGGCATGATTCATACACTGTTCATTCCGACTCCCCCATGCAGACACGCCCAAGTTCTTTTTGTCGCGTAAATGCCCACCTACCACAGGAGAACTGCACTGCCTGCTTCTGAGTCAGTTCGCAGAATCCTGCTCTGACTGCATCAGCTTTCATCGAGGTGAATGGGCTTAGGATGGTTGTGTTGTCCTCGGTTTAATGTCCTTCCACTACAGTGATTCAGACAGTTTTATGTGTGGGTGAATGAAGTATGTAAGTGATTGAGTGTATTAATACGTTAATGATAAATATGACCCGCCCCCCTCCTCCCCTTTATCCCTCTTCCATTTAAACAAAACAAATGTAACTGAGTAGAGATAAGATCTAAAGATAAAAGGCCAAATGAACTACTTAACAAACATTTGCAAACTGACTCAAGAACACAACTGTTAAAATACAGGTAGAGGTAAGGAAGTCGATCCATCAGTGAACCATCAATACCCGAATTTGTAAAAGAGTTCTCTGCTCTTGGGCATTGGATTAGTAAATGAACTGATACTTAAGGTTCCCCACACATACATTTAACGTTATGACACATTTTTTTTAATGCGTTCAAACGAAATCTATGTATTAAGCTTCTAATCTCCCTAGACAGAAAGAGACTTGTTTGTACGTTTTCCCCATGTACCCATCACAAACTTTACACAGTTGTGATAATATTGGACGTCTGAGTTCATCAGTAATGTTTTAACCTTTCTCTTGACTTTGAATTTATAATCGAAAAACATTCTTTCAAATCTAATGGAATGTTTAAGTGGCATTGCGTAATTGACATTTGAGCTGCTTTTCTTGCAAGCTGATCTACGCGCTCGTTGGGTACAATACCACAATGAGAGGGAATCCAACAAAAAGTAACAGTAATGCCTTTCATGATAAAAGATGAATGAAATGATGAATTTCAATACCATATCAAGTCGCATTGAAGACATGCAGACTAATCAAGTGATGCTGCTTTAGAATCAACACCTATCATAATTTGTGAATTATTTAAATTGAAAATTTAGATGAAATCTAACGACTTGAGTATAGCAATTAATTCGGCACTGAATATCGATAACTAATTACCAAGATAGAAGAGCTTTTCTATTTTGAAAACTGGGGTTATGAAGGCGCTCCCATGTTATCATTATCTAGCACTGAGCCATCTGTAAACATTTTCAAATGGTGATTGTAGTTACTTTCTAAATGAGTGTAAACAGATGTTCTTAAGGTATATGACAATTCTTTTTGATACATCTGTATAATCTATATCAAAGGAGGCTTTACTTTGTTCCCACTTGGAATAGGTGAATACGTGGGCTTTTGGGCAATGTTGTTTTTTATCTATTTGGTATCCTTTAGAAGATCGAGGAAAAACGAGTAAATAGATCTTGTTGACAGTATAGTTTGGCACGATTTTCCGAAATCCTCCTCTGATTTTAAACATACTTCTTCGAGCTAAAATTGTTTTGTGAAAAGCCTTTAAGATAAATTTGAAGTAGAAGCTTTCCGAAATTCTGCGAGAGGTAAGATTCCTACTCATTATACTCCCTAAGTTAGATGTATGTGTGGGAACCCCAAGGGCAATTTATAAAGCTTGCAATCAGTACTCTGAAGTTTATTTAACAGGTATTGAGAGCATTAAATATACTTCTTGAGCATAAGTTATCTTGAGCGTATAAGGGCATTGCTAAGATGTTAATGATTTAGAATCCTGTCCCCAAGGTTGTTTGCTGATATATTAGGAAATTCAAGCTCTTTCTTGCTTTGTTTAAAATATATCAATTTGAGCGTTCCAAGATAACTTACTACTTAAGATAACACCCAAAAATTTGACACTTTTTGCATAGTTTAAGACAATGCCATCCAACGTGAAAGTAGGAAGTTGTCCTGGATCGTAACCAGCATTAAAGAGAATCATATTTGTTTTTTCTGGGGAAAGAGAAAGACCATTTACATTTAAAAAATCATTGATCTTGTTTAATTCAAGTTGATACTTTATTTTGATGTAATTTAGTGATCTTGATGGTGTTTTTTTTTTCATTGTCACTTTTGTGCATAGGCACATATCATCAGCAAATTGAGCCACTCCAGTATCTTTAGAAAGACCTTTAGGAGGTCAGAGATTAAAATATAAATAATATTGGGAAATTACTGAACCTTGGGTAAACCCATTTAAAGGTCTTGGGTTAGAATACGTATTTCCTATTTTGCTTGAATGTGCATACCTTGTAGAAAATCTTGAACAAAATTGTACATGTTCCCACCGATTCCGATATCTTTAATTTGTACATTAGTCGTTTGTGCCACACTTTGTTCATAGGCTTTACGAATGTCAAAAAAAGTGGCGAGGATGTTCTTACGACGTGCAAATTGATTTTTTACGTGTGTTGTGATTTTTACTAAGTGTTCAATTGTAGATCTGCCTGCTTGGAATGCAGCTTGGTTGATAGAATGATGCAGTTTTTATTGCAATAATGAATTAGTCTTTTAACACTATCTTGTCCATTAATTTACATGTGTTAGATGTTAATGATATTGGTCGATAGCTGTTTATATCACTGAGTGGTTTTCCTTTTTTACCAATTATAATTGAGTGTTTCCAAATTAGGGGTATTTTGCCACTGTCCCAACACATTTTTGGAAAAACAATTGTAGAAATTGTATGACATTTTGCAGGAAATGACTTAATATTTCATTTGAAATGCCATCTAATCCCACTGATATCTTTTTATTTAGATTAATAATACACTCATTGACTTCCTGCAATGGTATAGCGGAATTTAGATAGTGATTTTCTGTTGGTTTTAGGCTATCATAGATGTTTTTCTTTCTCCACATTCGCGGTGTTTTTTCTTGTCCAAGGATAAGCTGTTGATGCTACTGTTGTATGCAAATAAGTCAGCAAATGCTTCAGATTTATCAAACGACGAAATTGATATTGTTTTAGTTTAATCGGACAATGTGGAAGGCTAAACTCCATTTTTCATTGTTTTTAATTGTGTCCAAACTTTTTGATGTCTTCTAGTTTGATACCTCATTTGACATACAGACGACCAATACTGCCGTTTGCATGTGCAATTAATCTATTTTGGTGATTTTTTCGCTCTTTTTTTCTCAAGAAGTTTGTCAGCTTTTCCTTAGGATTTTTTTTTCTTTTGTATTCCTTTGTTTTTTTCTATTTTTTTCTTGTTTTGCCTGTTGACATATATCATTCCACCAACATTACCCAAATGTTTTTTTGATTTACAGATTTTAGTCGGAATTGATTCTTTTGCAGCAGAATGTACTGCACTCTGAAGATATAACGTATCGACATCTTGATTCTCAATATTTTCTATGCTCATGTTAAATGAACTAAGTAGATATGAAAATTTATTCCAGTTAGCAAATTTGTAACACTATTTGGGAACTTTGTCATGTGTTACATCATCTGTTACAGGTCACATATTTCAAGAGAAATCATAATAGGTAGATGGTCACTATTTAATGTATCATCAAGTGTCAGCCAGTCACAAGATAAAGCTAGTTCAGGAGATATGAATGATAAGTCGATGGCACTAGGTTATGTTTAGGGTTGTCTGGAATATGAGTAATACTCCCCATCGTTGAGAAGGTAAAGAGAGGAGTCCACTATATTCAATAAAACGGTTACTGGTTATTATTGGCATCCCTTTTCCCAGAATGGCGAATTGGCGTTAAAATCACCAGTGATTAAATATTTGGTAGATTGGTCTGATTGAACAGAACGTAGCCATTCTGTATTACGATCGTTTGGCCCTGAGGTAAGTATACAGAAACGACTGTTGCTACATTATAATCAACTTGAATTCTGACTGCACATGAATGCATCCAGGAATGTCCTAGTGGAGCAGGACTAGCACATGGAGCATATTTCTCATCTTCACGAACATATATTGCCACATTATATTTTTTCTTCATTATTAATGTTTTGGATAATTGTGGAAAATAGTAATTAGGAAGCTTAGGTAGTTTATTTTTACTGACATTCAGTGATTGCAAAGCTAATATGTTGTATTTGACTTCAGACAGATGTTGTACTAGCTGATCTTTACTGGTTGTGATGGATCGACAATTCCATTGGAACACTTTAAAATCCTTAACTACCATGCGTTCTATCAATAGATAATAATAATAATAAATAAATAAATAAATAAAAAATAAAGGTGAAAAAGCGATCAAATACAATTGATGCACTGAAAGTAACTAACAATACAAAAAAATATCACTATGATACGATCAACAATATTAGCTATGACAAGAAAGAAAAAAGAACTGTACACAGAGAATGCACCTACCAAAAGGATTGATCACTGGCCTGTAGCGAATGCTTTAAACTAACACAACAAAGAAAAATTCCCCTAAATAGTCACTCAAGATGGGAAGAACAGAGTCAATGGTTGAACTTCCGCCAAACTACACTAACGTATTTCTCTGTCTTTGGTTTAAATACCAGGATGTAGGCCCCCTGCTAATGTCAAACATGTTGTACCAAGGACACTGTGTACAGCGAAGGGTCCGGTCCTCTGGGTGGTGGATAGTTCCCGGCTAGCCACTTGTTTGACGTCTCGCTGTCTTCCTCGGTTTCTCCCAGAAGAGTTGTCGGATGTGTCTTCCCAACGTTACGCTAGCACGCTCGATCCTCGATGTGTTGGATGGAGATCGTCTTTGAGGGACCATTTATTTGTTTGTAGGTTAGAATGAGAGACAAATGATATGTTTTTTAATTCCAAATAGTGTTGTTGTTATCAATGCATTGAACAGCTCCCGCTTGACTTCTAGTTTTGAATCTCTGACAGGTGAGAGCTTGCTAATGACAACCTTCACGTTGGGTGGCTGTGACAAGTTTTTGATGCACGAGGAAAACGCTTTGCTGCAAGTTCAGGGTCCTTCTTTGAATGTCATTTATAACCGCAGTGGATAAGCACCGCATCCAATGGTTTCTCATCCCTGGAAAGAGTGGATTGAAGCGTCTGTGTAAGCTCCTCTGTGGTAAAGGTTTTGCACGTCTTCGTATCAAAGCCGTAAGACTGGCCTAGTCT
>CM031604.1:85477020-85507020 GCA_018398815.1 Conus ventricosus
AATAACCAAAAAATAACGACCCTACAAACAAACATACTGCGTAGGATTATCCGTTTTCAATACTAATTTACTAAACTTTTCAGATTTCAGTTTTTGTTTAATCCTGCGTTTTTCCTCATCATTTTCAATAACATCATTTCACGCAGACATTCGTCAAATGAGTCTCTGTCTTTCATGTGAAATAAAACTACAGTTTTTAACTGCTCTCTAAAGTCTTTTAAAACTGAGTTATATTTTTGACATAAAAATCCACACACTTATTCCAGCATGTCTTCCACTGAAAGCCAGTTTTGACAAAGTGTTTCTCTTTTTAACTATGTCTCTTTCTGCCGAACAGTCATCTATAATAAATAGTGTTTGCGTTCCTTTAAACGCTCTATAAAAGTATTCTAAACACTCACTTAGCTTATTGGTGGGGTCAATCAAATATATTTTGTCATCCATTCCATATAAACCTTCTATCGTGATATGCTTTTGTTAAATTCAAGCGTTGGACAGAAAATTACAATATAATCAAAATTATAACGATAAACTGTTTGTAACAGGTCGAGGATAAATATTGTTTTCCCACAACCATTTGTCCACAAATTAATGAACAATGAGGGGTTTTTGTCATAAAGGTTAACTGCTCCATAGTTTTATAATAGAATTTAATCTAATTCAGTTATTATGTTTATCATACTCTCTGTTAGAACCTGTTCAGTATAATAAAACCCTATAAGGCCTAAATGCGTAAGATTAATCCAATTCAGTTCTGTAAGATTGTTTCTATTTAAGTCAACGCTGATTTTGTTGCTTGTTGTTATGACCTTAATATCCTCACCATTGTGAAGAACGACGATGGGAACTTTAAGACGTTTAACGTCTAAGTTTGCCAGCTAATATTAATTCCTTTTATAAGGACGTCACTAACGCCCACAACCCCCATCCCTTTCCTTATCTTTTAAGACAGAAATTTCAAATATCATTGTGAACGTGTCTCCTAATTTCCTGTGCGGAAAGAACTGTAATTTTGTAGAAGCTTCCTTTAAAACCTTTTTCTTTTCTGTGGAGGATGTACTGTTTTTTCCCATACGGCGTTATTTCAATCTCTTTCCGACTATTGTCGCCCGGGCAAAAGACTTACATGTAAAGGGCCAGAGTGAATGCTTTTCTGAAACTTTTTTGACGGCTAAAAAATGTAAATGGGCTTATGAATTCAAATTTTATGTCCCATTCTAAATATGGTTCTAAGTGCCATTTGAGGTCAGCTTTCGAACTATTTTATATTCATACTGGCCAACATTATTGCTTCTAGATTGCGCAGCTGTTCTAGTTTAGGAAACTTTTTACTGTCACCAACCTCTTTGCGTTTATAATCACCATCTTTAGTGTACTCAAACCCATACAAAGTGCCTATCTCGCCGTTCTGTTCAAAGTCCGCAACGTCTGCAAGGTCTTTTAAAATTTTAAAGTTATACACCTCACAGGCGCTAATGTAACTCCCGGTTCTTCTGGCCCCCCCGACATTTTTAGTAAAAGTTTATTATTTTATTTCCAAAACAATTTGCAGGTTATCACATTTCACGACTTTCCCTGTTTTGTCTGTGATCTTGATATTAAATGATCCAACCCTCCCACAAACTAATCTTTTAAACTGTAAATTAGGGAATTGTATAATTTCATAATCGCAATATGCAGCTTTCCCTGATGGAAGAGCTCTTAAAACAGTTGAGGGCCTTCCATCATATAAGTTTTCATCAGTGCTCAGCTCGTCCAAATGAACATAGAGTAATGAATGTAATGCAAGATCGAGCGGAATTTTCTCCCTCATAAGTAGTTTTGCTTGGAGTAACTCTAAATCTATGATTGTTAGCTGCAAAGCCTAACATTTTAGCTAGCTCTTTATCAAAATAGTAACCTCCTTCTTCTTCACGCTTGAATGTTAACATTGTTTTCAGATTCGCATTGTTAAGTTTGAGAGTAATGTCAAAGTTACTCATTGCTTCTTTTAGTGAGCAAAACCCGTAATAACCATCAGGTATTGTTAACTGGCTAACTTTGGCCCCTGTTTTGTCAACTTTTAGAACCTTATTATTTTCCTTGGATTCACTTATATTAAACCATACGACTTTGTAGAATATTTCATGGAGTGCGACCATTTTGGTTCCGCAATCGTTCTTAACAGCATGCTCTAAAAACGAAGGACGGTCCTTTGGGTTGTTAATTTTTACAAACATTTTTAAACGAAATAAAAATGGCACATTTAAATATACTGATGCAAAATATTCTGTGGGCCGCACTACAATCTTAAACACATAACAACTGATACTCTTGACATTTCTGTGACTCAGTCTGACGCCTTTCAAGTAAAGATGAGTACTCCATTGGACAAATATCTTAACCCCCCTATTAAAAAAGACTACATCACGAAAGTGTGGTTTTAGTCATCCGATGCAGTTTTATCAGAACCAGTTAAACTTTGCTGTGTTTTGTGCATCAACTGGTGTGGAGTGGCGTATGCTGATCACTTAAATCATCCTGATCCTTTGGTTAGGTCAGTGTACAGATTTCATTTTTATTACACCTTTAGACGTATTTTGTCTGAATTGCAAGCACCATTACCAAATGACAAAACGTTTAATCCATTCAGCAACAGAAAAGACATGAAGGCTTTTGAAAGGATCTGTAACGAATTCAATATTAATGTTAAGGAAGACTTAGACAAAAGTGGGATCTTAATCATGGCTTAGGCACCCCTTATTTTTGGGGCGTGCACAGAAAGTATAAATATGACTGGAATCCTCCTTACACATCATTTCTCTTCAGGCACAGCTGTTCACCTAGGGTCCATAGAGCAAGAGCATAAAACAGCATGGACAACATTTATCTTAGACACATCTGAGGGCCTAACTAAAGCAGGAATAGAACGAATAAACGACTCTATTCGCACTTACGTTTGGTGTTTGCTGGGTTCGCAAGCACAAACGAGATCGAGCATAACTGATCCTTCTACTGGTTTTGATGCACAAAAACAATACTTAGCAAATTTAGAGGACGCCATTAATTCTACAGTTGATTTGCCTTCAAGTATAAAAAGGTACCAAAATGTTTTACAATACGCAAGATCGAAAGTAGACTTTGCTGTTGGCACTGGTTTATACATGCTGCCTTCTGACCTCAGACTCCAGATAGGCACAATAATAAACTACAATAATGAAATCCTTGTGGCAGGCAATGAACAGAAGGTCGGAAAAAACGAAATAAATTTTGAGCCAGTAATATTGCAAGCAGTAAAAAAACAAGATGACCCCCCAAGAATAAGTCATCCAATCCTCGCGGCCCAAAGCCCAAAGGCCGTTGAAGACCCGGACTCTGTTCGCGATGGCCATGAATAGAAAAGACAGCACTTGTTGTTGTATTAACTGGCATAGGATTACTCGGCCTTTATCTTACTAAATTAACCCAACTATTAAGAGAACTAATGTCCATAAGTGCTCGGCCATAAAGCCAACTACTTGCCTGCAGTAGACCAAAAGCCAGCTAACAACCCCCCCAATATACCTGGTAAAGCATTCACGCTTTACCGGCTAATTTTTTTAATAAACCTGCAAGATGATCAAGCTGTTTTTTTTACCCATGATTTACAGGTGGAGGCGATGGCGGTGGAGGCACTGGGCGTTGCCCGCCGCCGCCTGTAATAGCCATTACCAGTGTACTTATTGCAAATCCTAAGGCCGTTATAACGCTTGCTAATGTGACTCCTTGCTCTCTAAAACAGTGTTCGGATTCGTTCTGCTAGCGTTGTGTCTTCATATAAAATTCTTTGGATAGTTTCTCTTATTCTGCTCACTTGAGTTCGTAATTGTTCTCGGTTAGTAGACAACACTTCTAGTCTTGCTGATCTCTCTTGTTCAAGATCTTTTAGTCTTTGGGTTATTCTTTCTTTAATATCAGGCCCTAAGTTGGCGTCATCAGCCTCAACGAGTTTTTCTTTTTCTCTTTTTATATGCTCATCTATTACACCCAGTTTTGCTAAATTGTTTGTTAATTCGCCTCTGATGCTTCTCAAAGCATGATCAAGGGCCGCTATTTCTCGCATGGGCAGCGGTGAGTCGTGTATGTCTTTTTAATCTGTTTCTTCTAAAAAAACTTTTTTTCTGTTTCATTGCATTTTTTAATTCGTCTGCCGATTGATTTAATTTTTTAAAAGTTCCAGTTTTCTTTGGTTACTGTCGGGATTCCTCATGTTTTTTTGAATTTAGAAACTGCCTCCGCCTTAATTTCGGTTAACAAACCAAGCGTTTTTGATTTTTTTACACTATCTTTGTAAATTGTACTTTTGGGCTAAAAAACTTTGATGGTCTGGTTTAGTTTTAACCGAACAATTGTCCTAAACTTTTTTTTCACAGACAAAGATCATCTTTTTAATTAAAAAACTTTGGGGTCTATAAATTCGGGGGGTTCTTGACCAAAACTTTGGTAAAATGATCTGACCTTACTTTCTTTAATTTCCGCCGATTGAAGGTTTGGCGATGTTGAAACAAAGGAGTCTTTTTCACCATGTCGCCCCAGGATCAGAAACTCAAATCTTTTTCCCCTTTAAAATTCCTGCCATTTTTTAAAAAATTTTCACTTTTTATTTTTTTTTATAAAAATGTCGCAAACATAGGGTTCAAATTCTTGACCCCCATAGAAGACAAAAAGGGGCCCTTTGGGTAAAGGGAAATAAACGAATATTACTGTTCCAAATAATCCGCTACTATTGATGCAACAAATTCTTACTGTCAAATTTTTCCAAAACCTGGAGCAGATAAGGATTGGCCAGCTCTGCGCGACTTACTTTCAAAATAAAACCGAAAAACCCACAGACAAAAACAGACTGTTGTCCAAAATTTTGGGGCGGGCAATCTTTAAAGGAAAATTTCATAAAACTTGAGGCCAAAAATTTTTTCTTTACCCCCAAATGCAGCAAAATTTTAACCTATTCTGATCTATGGCCCCGGGGAAATAAAAACTGACTTGCGTTTCAAGGAAAAGAAAATAAGAACCTAAAACATGAAAAAAGGGGCCGCAGAATTAAAGACGGCAAAAATATGTAGCCGTAAATTTTTCGTATGGAAACCCCTTTTTCCCTCCCTTAGATTTTAGTTTGTTAAAAACGCATGCCCTACTTCAAGGGGCATTTAAAAAACGATTGTCAAGAAACAACTTTTTTATACAAACGGTTATCAGATCACAGACACCAAGCAAAGTACAGATTTCGACATTTCGCAGATTTTTTGTTGTTTGCAACCCAATTTAGCAAGGGTGATTGAGCAACAAAATCATCAAAATTACAATAATAAAGAAAGAGTGATTCATCATACAACAACCAGAAGCGGGGCAACACATATGGAATTTTAGTTTTTTCCCCAGCAAGATCGTTTAAAAGGAATTTTTTTGCTGTGGAAGATAAAACCATTCAAAAAGGGAATAAAAATTTATTTAATCCAAAAAAAAGAAAGTACAAAAGTTCGAGAGGAAACCCCAACCAAAACACGCTAGCGGGCTTAAACCCTTTTCGCATTTTGATGAAATAAAAAAATTGTTTTGGGGGGTGAGGGTTTGAAATCCCCCAAAACCTTGTTCCCCAAAGATCTACACCTTACAATGTTAACCGATGATATTTAACAACAAAATACGGGTTTTTGGGTTGACCTAAAACGACAGAGGATAATCGTTGCATGGAAGGGGGAACTGTTTAAAACGGAATAAACATTCAAATTGTAAAAAAAAGATGCAAAACCAGTTATGTACATTTTTTTTTAATATAGGGTGCGCAGCGAATATTCAAATAACAATTAAAAGATATACAAACAAAATTTTTTTCATTTTTTAAAAAAACATGTCTGTTCAAGTTTTTCCAAATGTGCCTACACACCGATCCCCAAAAGAAAGAAGTAAAACCCCCGGCATAAAAACCTTAGATTAACCAAAATTCACAAAGCACAAAAACTAAGCAGGACCTTTCAAAATACAGCAAAACCAAAAAAAGGTATTCGCGGGCCTTTAATCTGTACCTATTTTAAAACTGGAGATCGACAAAGGCCTATCACAGGGAAAAGTGTGTCTCTTAGCAAAGGCAAGGCCACCCCAGCTTTAAACCCCTAGAGGTTTTTCTTTAGCTCTTGGGGTGTTTTCATTACCTAAATGCTGCGGCAAAAAATTTAAAAAATAAACCCCAAAAGCACACAGCTTGGGTTCAACTAAAACACTAAACTTTGTTTTTCAAACTGACAAAAAAAGCACTGGCTGACTCAAACATCACGGGTGAAGAATTTAGGGCGTTTCCAAAGGGTGATTTTGATACTACAAAAAACAAAATTTGATCTTTAAAGAAAAAGGCGAGGGAAATTTTTTTTCAACGCCAGACCCCGAGCAAAAAAAAGGGGTCTTAAAAAAAAAAACGAGACATAAACTCGTTCTAAACACTCACATTAACAAAGCCAAAAGGGGGGGTTTTTACTTTTTTTATGGTCCAAGCACAAAAAGACCGTCGATATTGATTCTATTAAGAAATTTTTTTTTTTAAATTAAATAAATATTTTGAGTTAAAAAAAACCAACATGATAAAAATATGAAGGAAAAGAAAATTTGTTTAAGCAATCAAGAAAAATTTTATAAAGAGCGCTGAAAAAATTATTTAAACCCCATTGATCCACAAGCGACGGCAAGGTTGGCAGCTATTTCTCAATTTCCGGGAAAACAACAATAACCCCCATTTTAAAAAAATTTAGCTGTTTTAACGACTATAACAAAAGAAAAAAACCTAAAGTCGGGCTCGACAAACAACAGGTTATTCTTTCTCGAAATGATTTAACGCCGGGTTTGGGCCCCAAACCCTTTTACACGTTTGATGGGGCGCTGAAGAACCAAAATGGGGGGCTCGGGTTGGCAAGGGCGAATCTTAGAGACAATTAAAAAGGCAAGAGCACCGATTTAGGAAAGGCTTACATCCACTACCTCCACATTATTTTCAAAAAGAGCAGTTCTAAACATAAGAAACAACAAATGTTTTATGTGGTGTGTTCTTCCAGGCTGCTTACGTCCGCAAAAACGCAGAGAGAGTCAACTATGAACCATACAAAATGAAAAAACTTTAGTGGAATACCCTTTTTCCTTTTAGCAGGGTTTTCCAGATCATTTGAAGAACAAAAAAAACCATAACTGTTAATTTTTAAACACGGGGATAGGAAACAAATTTGGGCCTTTTAGAGTGTCTAAAGACAGCCCAAAAAAGGGGCGCCCCAACAAAACCCATGGACTTACTACTGAGCTTTTCCCCGCCGGGGGGGCACCAATTACCTTTGTTACGCCAAGATAGATTATTACGCATACGAAAAAAATAACAAACAAAATTTCTTAGAAAATTTTTGCAAAAATTCCCCGTTAAGCAGCGACAAAAATAAAAAAACATTGTACGGCCCGTTGACTGAATAAGAACTAATACACCCCCATCCGATCAAAGTTTTTTTAAAACTGAAAAACTGCAAAATTCTCCAACTATTTACGCAGATTTTCGAGCGCATTGTTCCTTAGGGGGGCCAACCCCACAGAAACCGAAAAACAGTCTTAAGATAATCATCAATTTTTTCATTTGCCTCATGGGTGGGATGGGCTCAAAGCACCAAAATTGTATAGGGGACCGATGCGGCTAGAAGATTTTAAGGCTCCAAGGCGTAAGACTGTCTAATAATCTGAATTTATCTGAAATATAATGACGCCGAAGCCCAACAACTTTTGACTCAGCCACTCACGTGGGTGGGTTTAGAACTCAGTGAGGAACCAATCCAAAAAAGACCATGACACTTTAGGGGAAATTAAAGGGGATTTGCGCTACAACTGCAATCTTCAACTTAAATTTGAACCAAAACAGGAACTGCCCACTTTTTTCAAACTGCGGGGTTACGACTCCCATCTTAATGCAAGCAGTAACCAAAAGCCTTCAGGGTCATCATTGCACGTCCAAAAAAAGTACAAATTTTTCACTTAAAAAAAAATTTTTTTTATGACTCTTGCAACACAAGGGGGCATTAAGTCACTGGCTACCTTAAAGTCTGCCCAATAACAAAGAATATTTTGACCCAACCTTTTTAAAAAGGGGTTTCCCTATAACAAACAGTTGGGAAAGTTTGAAAGATACACTTCCACCAAAGGGGCTTCTTTTCTAGTCTTTGAGGAAAGGACTAAATTTTGGATTACCGCATGCTCAAATCGGGCAGAAGTTTGAGTGAAAACGATGGGGGAAAAATGCTATACTGATGGGTGACTATGTGTTGGGGGATATTTTTTAAAAATACAGAAAGACCTCATAAACATTTTACTTGGGTCCTGCGCTTTAATTTCGCGCCGGATGACTGGGACGCTTTCTTAAAATTACTGAGTACAGATTTGGGTTTTTTTTTCGGGTTTACCATGATTCAGATGATTGAAAACGGATTGCGGAGGAATTTTAGGGGGGCCATCATTACTGTAAAGCAAACAACAAATACTTGGATCATTTTGATCCGAGTAAAAGGCTAACTATCTCAGTATTTAGATGCAAACAAACTGTAGGGGTGGGGAATGGCACAAAACACTTCCACACGCAACTTTGAAATGACACAGGTAAAAATAATATTCAAAAAGGCATTAAAATGGGTTGGCATTTGACGCCGGGCAAAAGCGTGGGTTTCATTCTAGAAATTGACTTAGAATATCCCCCATAACTCCATGACCCCTAATGACTACCATTTGCAGCAGAAAACCTAAAGATTCCAACAGAGCCGCCAAACTTTTGCCAAAATTCGGGCAAAAAAAAATTTTGTCCCGCATCAGACTTCACAAAATTTTTTTTTAAAACACGGTTTTTTAATTAACTTTCCGTAAATTGCTTTGACCAAGAACATTCATGAAACCATACCTGAAAACACTGATCTAAATAAATCCACAGATGCCCTTTAGAAAAAACTTTTTCAAGCGATAACAACACTGTTTTGGGGAAAAACTATGGGGAATCCGCACAAGCGCAAAATGCAATTAGCCAAAAAACGAGGGAATTAAGCTTACTTAAAAAAACCCAATTTCGGACTTTAGAAGATTTCATGACACTTTTTGGCGTAATGAGAAAAAAAAAAAGTCAAATTTGCAACCCGTTTAATTTTACCGTTTTAGAAAACAAAGCTTTTGATTTAGAATTTCTTTATGACTACTTTAAAGGGGCCCCGATCCTGATCCAGATACTTTACAATACAGATAGTTTTTTAAGAATCCTACTGAAATATTATAAAGAAAGGAATTGAAGTAGCTAAAGGGGCAAGTGGGTGGATGACACTCCGATTACCAAAATTCCCTTTTCATTCAATTACTAAACAAGAAGGTTTTTGGGGAAAAATAAGGATGAATTATCGGGAAAGGTGATCAAGGATATTGGGGGGAAGGAAAAATTACATATTTTGAGCCAGGAGAAAATCATTTAAAAAAGCAAAGGAATACCCCGCAGTGTTGTGCAGTCAAACATATCACATGACAACTACAAAGAAGCATTGTTTGAATAAACTTTTCATCATGACAACGTAAAACTACGATCTAATCTACATGAGATCAACACAACGTTGTAACTAAGAAGTCATTAGATAGAAACAAACACAAAATCGCGTGTTTGTTAATCCTGAGTTTTCATATGCAATTGGGCATTGGAGGACGGAATAAACAGGGGGGTTTTATATTTTTCATCAACTTTTATTATAAGATCAATCATAGCCTCATCCAATTCATTTAAATCTTTTCTCATGTTTGCTTGATGCGTTCGAATTTTTTTTACTATTTCAAGATATTCTTTTTCCCAATTTGGGGGTTTGAGTTGTAGGCGATCTGGATGATTAGCATGCATTGATTAATCCCCGAAAATGTTTCCTTAATAGCATTACACGCATGAAATGATTCCCGCATCATTTTCAAGGTCTCTTCCTTTACCATTCTTGTTTCGTTCTGCACTTCTCTCTGAGCCTCCATTTTAAACTCAAATATATTTACGTAAATTAATTAAAGCGGAACTGTGTCTGGAGGGATTATCTGCAGTTCTTTCCTTCACAAAAGATCTTTGAGGAGCTGGCTGTTTTGTTGTGTCAGTTTCTCGTAAATAATACACGGCGGATTCATTTTTACAATCTTTTTTTTTCATATGGATCAACACTCCAAACTGGATCTGTTGCCCTGATGCGAGTGTCCCCTTCTGCTTCCCCCGGTAAATAAAGGTACCTTACTTTTAAACCAAACGGTAATAGTTTGCCGATGAAGACTCTCCTTCAACAACATTAATTATTGTTTTTTCTTTTGATTGCTTGTACTGGTTTAGTCCTTTAAATTCTTTATTATTCATTGCGCGCAAAAATGAGGGCAGTCTTCTAACCCATTCTGTGTTGCGAGAATTGTCAATCAGCTCTCTGTGATACTGGTAGGAAAAAATCTTTCAGCTAACTGTTTGTTAAAGTTTTCAACTAACCTGTGACTGGAACTCCCGGAATGCCTCTTTTAATGGAAACTTTCTATGTTTTAACAATAATTGATTCACTTTGGCCTTTTAAAATTTCTTTCCATCATCGACTTGAATCTGGCGAGGATAAGTTAGCGGCCTCGTTGGTAAAACATTTTATGCAACAGCAACACAGAAGCACTCTTTTGTGTTAATGGTTCCGCATCTTTATATCTTGAAGCTATGTCAATGACTGTGAGCGCGTACTTATCCCTTTTTTCGTCTAATCGTATCGGGGTAAATATAGAAGGTCCATTTGAGGGGTGTCGTTCGGTATTGTGTTCACAAAGTGTGGTCTTTGTATTCGTTTAGGCGCGGGAAAATAAATTTCCCAAATTTCGCTTGTTTAGATAACCTTCTTTTGCTTTTTGGGTTCACTAACCCCCGCTGTTTGGCTTAGCTTTTTAATTGCCGTGATTCCCTTCCAATACCTTTGGCGAATAATAGATTTTGTTCATTTTTTATTCAGCCAATATTATGCGCAACAAAATACACAACAGTCTACCAACGACAATAAACCCATTTCTTGCATCTTTTGTTTTTTCTGATGGCTATAAAAGCCTGAATTTTGGGGCAATGTCTCGATTGGTTTGCCTGTTACAAGATAATATTCTTTTATTGCCTGTCAACATTTTTAAAGTGTAAGCTGCATGTCCCTGTTTTTTCAGTTTGTCGTTAATAAAATCTAACTGCTCGATTCTCTGCTTTTCATAGCGATCGTCTGCACTAGTTGCTCCACATTTTTGGGTTATTGTCTTTTTCTCTCGCCGTCATCCCGTAGTTTACTAAATGCGTAATTACTTCCACTAAAACAAGCGCATTAACCACAGCGCCGCCATAAATCTTTTACGAGTGAAGAGCCATTTTTTTAAATGTATTTTTTTACATATTTATATTCTCTGGTATTAATTCCTTGCTTAACTAAAAATCTTTCGTAGCAAAATGAAGCTGCAATAATAGCAATTAGCTTTGCCGAATCCTTTCAAAGTCTATTGCCAAGATCTGCTGTTTAATTTTTAACAAGCTTTTACCCAAGCATCGTGATCCTTTACTTAGGCCTCCAATAACAGCAGAATGGTATACAAGGTTGGCGACAGTTTTTTCGGTCTCATTTTAAAAAATTAAAATAATTATAATTAATAAAAAACATGAACAGCGATGATCTACTACAGCTACAGGGCGGCCTAAACCTTCCTGAACTTATAATTGACCAAGTTGATGACCAAGCTATTATGCCCAAAAAGGAAGCTGTATTCTTTGGCAGCATGTGGGAAAACAAAACAGTTCCCGGAACTGAATTCAGCATAGAACAGATTCAACAGATGTCGCCACAAACATTATAAAGTATCATAACAGGTATGAGCGCAGCTGGGTCTAGAAGGGTAAAAAAGTGTGGGGCAAACGGTTCTTAGTTTGTACACTAAACTAGTCAGTAATTTGCTCCCATTGATTCTGAACAAGATCTTACGTAGATTTAACGCAAGATCCATTTTAACAAAGTCATTAGATCTCTAGGATGTGATCTATACTACAGATTTGGAAAATTGTTATCGCCATTAATCATGGGATTAATAACTTTAATCATATAGATTTATTTCCCTTCAAAATGACCGACCAGAAAATCAGCAGAACAGTGGGGGAAAGTAACCAAGCCAGAAAATCAGCAGAATCAGAAAACACTGAATCGGGTGGAGCCCCATGAAAAGCATCCTCATCCTGGCGTTTAAAGCGGGAAAAAAAATTAGCAGGGAACAGACAAAAAAAAATAATGTTACAGAATATAACTCATCATGAAAACAAACGCGCATGCCAGAACAATTGATTCAATGCCACTATAAAAACTCCATGTGATTCAAGGCCTACAGCACCAAAGTCTTCATGGTATATTGAACTTAAAAACTGTTCCTTTTTTGGCGCCCTTGCTGCTGTGGGGGGTTATTACGGTTATAAAATATATACACAATGGCAACAAAACAAAAGCAAACAAAAAAATCTGAACCACTAAATACAGAAAACAACACACGCCAGAACCGTCAACAACAAAAGATCATTTTGATCCATTTCATTAAGATCTATGCTGACCAATCTCGCGCCAAAGACACTGAGCAAGACATCCTCAACGATGACGCGTTTTTTGAAGCCGTGTGTACTATATTAGACATCTACTATTTAAGATAAAAACATGATTGTATTTTTTTTTGATAAATTTAAGATAACTTGAATAAGAAACTTGGTTGTACTTAAAGGATGACTTAATTACAATCTTGAGTGACTTGAGTAAGAACTTGAGGATGACTTGAGGACATTTTGAGTAAGAACTTAGAAGGGATTTGAGGATAATTTGGGTGATGATTTGAGTAAAAACTTAGAAGTGACTTGAGGACAACTTAAGAAAAGAACTTAGAAGTGACTTGGGTGACTTGAGTTAAGAATTTAGAAGGACTTGGGGTGACTTGAGTTAAGAACTTAGAAGTGACTGAGTGTTGCATGCGTGGGGGGGGTGGGCGGGGTGGGGTGGAGCGTGGTTGGGTGGGTGGGGGTGCGTGCGTGGGTGGGGTGTGCAGGAGTTTCCTCCCTTAGTGCCCGCACATAGCAAGTACGGGCAGTACCGCAGCCCTCTTGCTACTAAATAAGGCGTTCATCCGTGAACGCCTATTTATAGCAAGGCGGATTTTTACCACAGTCCTCTTGCTACTAAAATAAGGCTTTTCCTGCCGTGAACGCCTTTTTTAAAGCAAGGCTGGTTTTACCACAGTCCTCTTGCTACTAAAATAAGGCTTCACAGCAGAACGCCTTTTTTATAGCAAGGGCGGATTTTACTGCTGCCCTCTCGCTACAAAAAATAAGGCGTTCATGCCGTGAACGCCTATTTAAGTAGCAGTCACCCAAGGCTAATTTTTTACCGCAATTTTGCCTCTACAACAAAAGTTTCATTAAAACTTTCCTTCTCGCACAAAAAAGTTTATACCACACCCCTCCTCTTTTTCACCCGGGGTTGGGACCGGGCATTGGCAGAGTTAGTGTTTTTTTGGTTTTTTTCAAAAGTAAAATACTGCTTTGGCGGTCGTTGGCCTAGTTTGCCGCTGAGCTTTGCGGGCGCTGCCGCGCTTTACAGGTCAAGTGATCATATATGATAAACTTGGCCTATTTGCCGCCAAGCTTTGCGGGTTTGCTCCGTGCTGACGTCATTGGCGGCAAACTGCCGCGCTTTGCAGGTCAAGTGATCATATATATCACTTGGCCTAGTTTGCTGTGCTCCTCTTTTCTAAACCAGGCTTGCAACTGGCTTTGGCAGAGTTACAGCAGTAATTGCTGTAGCCAAGCTTTTATGGCGGCTCTAATCGCCAGTAGTATACATCTGTCATGTATATTTGGAGCATTTATATGAAGATAGTGCTGGCCACACACTACTCCTCTCCATACGGGTAGATGTACTAAGGTCTGCCTAGCCCTATCTAGTTTGTTTGCCAGAACATTCGAAAATCTTTTATCCAGTTGCAAAAGTTTAATAATGGTTTGGCGTTTGCTACACAGTTCATTTATACTGATTCCTAGCTTGAAATTTAGGATAGTTATAAAAACCCCATAGAAATTTGAATAAGTTTTCTAGCATGCGAATCAGCCATTTTACCTGCGTCTTAAGAAATGAACGCCATTTTTGATGCGTTTTTGTTTTTTAAACATGACTTGGGCTGTCTCAAGCCAACGCCCAACAATCAACGCATGAGGATTGTTTTGCTTGGCCCAAACTTTCAACAATGCAGCCCCATTTTTAAAATAAGGAACCATCTCATCGATAACAAACACTTATTGAAATTAACTATATCTTGGTCACCAATATTGCCTTCATTTCCTTGAACCAACAAACCTTGAAGATAGTCGTGCATTTCCAAAGCAGTCGGTTCACTTTTTTCCTTTTCTGTTCCTTCTAGGAAAGCAATACTTCTTTTCGTTTAACTGGTAAAAAACATGCTTCACCTAGTTCCTTTTTTGACAAATACTCTAACATCAGTTAAAGTAAAACTTTGATCTTGAATAGCACGATTCTGTTCCCCGGGTAAACCGGGTTCGCCATTTTAGAATAACACAGCCAACACAGAGCACAGTAAACGCGTCTGCTATTCCGGGAGTCAGTGGGAATTTTGGGTTCCTATCATTGAGCGCCGTAACACTGCATTAGTAACGCCTCGCTGATTGGCCCGCTGTGACATCAGCCCATCGCGTTCAACGGCAGCCTTGACGTAGCGGCCTAGAATGTTCCTGATGCAATCGTTGGCCGGGGAGAGAAGAAACCAAGGCGTGGTTTTATTGATTTTTTTTGTCAGAACATAGGGAGACACACATTTTTGTAAACGGTCGCTCAGCCTGCTGACTTACTGCGTCGTTAAAATTGTGTTGTCTTGGTCTTGCAAAAAAAGGTAACAAGTAGTACAGACTGTTTGAAGGAAACGCAGACACAAATTATTATAGATGACTGTTCAGCAGAAAAAAAAAACACTTTGTCAAAACTAGTTTTCAGTGGAAGACATGCGGGGATAAGGTGTGGGATTTATTCAAAAATAACACAGTATGTTTTTTGTAGCGTTTACTAACAAAAAAGAATAAATACCAATTCCTGACTCAAAACCGGCCAGAATTCGTACAATATTACCTCCATCCACCCCCCCACCCTCCTTTTTGTCTCCTCCCCTCCCTTTCTCCCACTCCCCTCCACCACCCGCCCTCCCCAAGAAGACCTAGACTATCTTCAACGGTGGGAAGCCAGCGCCACCGCCCCCCCTTATGGGGGTTACGTTAGTTAATTACAGGTATCGCATAAGCCACCCGGGGCCGCTGTCCAGCCACAAACCCCCAAGCCTCTAATTAGGTTGTTCGCATAGTGTCTCAGCCAAGTTTTAGTTTGGTAAATGTCTCCGCAAAAATGATGTTATTGAAAATGACTGTCTGCGCGAAAATGATGTTTTTGATAAGATCAGAAAAAACGCGGAAAAACTGAAATCTGAAAAGTTTAGTAAATTAGTATTAAAAACGGACAATCCTACCAGTATGTTTGTTTTGTAGGTCGTTATTTTTTGGGTTTTATTGAATCTTACTTGTCAGAGAACTAATATATGTCTTTCTGGATTCGCCCGTCGAAACCGGCTAAGGCCGGTTGAGAGGGGGTGAGCCAAACAGACATATATTATTCTCTGTGTAGTGGGGTTTGGGGTTGTGGTGTGTGTGTGTGTGGTGTGTGTGTGTGTGTGTGTGTGTGGTGTGTGTGTGGGTGTGTGTTGTGTGTGTGTGTGTGATGTGACGTAGCCTCACATCAAGGCATGTGACCTCCATCACATGTGTTTTGGATATGAATCATTCCCCAGCCACAAGGGAAAAGGAAGAATATTCATGTGGCTTGACTATGTAGCGGGCGTCCCCAAATAATTGTGAGTAGACTCAGTAAAGAAACAAACGTGGTCTTTGGGTGAAAGTGACCACTGAGAGATAGTTTAATAAGGGTTGGTAAGGTGCTGGTCATGTGTTTTAAACACTGAGTATGCACTCACTGGGAGGGGGGAGGAAAGAATCAGTTTTAAACCCAGCAAGGGCCTAGAACCGAACCTGTCAGGAACCGTTGGTCCTCTCTGCTGACCATCATTACCAGGTGAGCGATAGATAGTTGGGGAAAGCTACAGGGAAAACTTAAAGAAAAAGAAAGAAAGAATTCATATGTTGAATTAAAAAGGTTACTTACACGAACCTTATTCGTGTTTCAGCCCTTCACCTTTTACCCTTCCCCCTTCCCCCTTCCCACCTTTCACCCCGTGAGGGGGTTGAAGATGGCCATGGTGGGGGGAACACACCGGTAGGCAGCCCCAGGAATTAGGACTCCAGGAGAGGAGTCGGGAACCGTCATCTCTCCAGGGACAGGAAAGATGAGAAGAGGAGTTGAACTCATCTCTCCAGTGACAGGAAAAGTCGAGGGAGAGGAGTGGGAAGTCATATCTCCAGGACGGGGGGAAATCGAGGGGGCGAGATGATTTTCTGAGAGAGACAGGGAATCATGAAAGGATGAAGCGAGTCGTAATTGGGGATGCAGGCATAGCATCAAGGAGTGAAAGAATCATTTTTTTTCCTGGTCTGGATTTTGTGGCCAATGTTGTGTGAAGGCCGTGACTTTATGAAGTCTTGAGTGAGTTAGTTTGCCTCTCAGTGGAAAGAGAGCTACATGTATAAAATCTGTTTAAAAAATGTTTGATGTGATTTAGTAAAGTGTTTTCCCGAAGGAGAGGGGAGAGAAAAAAACATTCGGTAGTGCGCCTTTTGGTTGTTTGGGAAAGTTTGCGTGTGCGTATGGAGTAAATGCTGTCATGAATGCGCGTGTGCAAAAGTACAGTGTGACAGTGGTGACCCCGACTCCAGTTTTCACCGACGTAGCTGCCGTTGTTTTGTTTCCCTAGAAAAAAAAAAAAAAAGATTTCTATTTGTACCTTCAGAGGAAGGATTTCTATTTGTGCCTTGGGGCCTGAGAATAAAAAAGATTTTGATTTGTACCCTCAAGGTTTGGGGGAAGAAAAAAGAAAAGAAATTAGTTAATTATTTATTGTTAGAAATATTTGCATTTGTTGTTTTTTTTCTATTTTATATGGTTTGGGGTTGACATTTCTTTTTTGGGCTCTACTCCGTTAAGGTTTTTTTTTTGGCAGGATTTTTTTGACCCTTTCCCCCCTCAGGACCGATACCTCAACCTCCTCTTGCTCGTACCTGCAGCAAGGGGCGGGGCGTTTGGGGATCGCTGTCCTTCCCCAGAGTATTAGATTTTTGTTTTGCCCCCTTCCCCAGTCTGATAGCCCCAACCTCTTCCTGCGTTTAGCAGGGGGCATGCGTTGGGGAGTGGGTAGCCCTTTCCATTCTCGTAAATATCTATTTCTTTCCCCTTTTCCCTATTGTTTCATTTTGATTTTTTCCCCTTGCCCCTCAGAGTGTGGGATCAGCTTCACCCCCGTCACGCAAATAGTGTAGGTGGTGGAGTTGATTACCGCTCAGCCCAAATAAACATCTTTATCTTTGAGTATTTTTTTTCTGTGTGTTGCGAGATTTTCTTTGCGTTTGGGTGATGAACATATTGGGATTGATTTTTTTATTATTTTATTTTTTTACTGTAGTTTGCGTAAAATGTGCGTGATTTGTTTTCCCGTCTCCATTTCACGGGACAGTAACCAATAGGGTGCTGTCTGAGGCTTCTTTGCTTTTTTTTGGATTTCATCTTACATTCTGATCCTGTGTATCCTTACATTTCCTTTTTTCCACCCCTTTTTCAAAACCTCTTAAACCTTCTCCTAAATAAGCTCCTATCTAGTTTCTTTCTACATTTTCATTTTTTGGTTAGGATTTCCGCTAGTTTGTGTTTCTTCCCCTCTTTTTAATTGTTTGTGCTCCATTTTTTTTGTAAATTTATATTCATTTTTTGTATAAGGCGGTACATTTTTTTTTGTAAATTCATTTGAAATTAAATAAGAAAGAAAGACTGACAACAAGAAAATTTAAGAACTAAAACTTTATAAAGAATTTTTTCCAGAAAACTTAGTATTGTGTTTTTTTCCTTTCCTAGGAAAAACGATTAGCATTGAACGTCATTTTTTTTTAAAAATTACAAATTGATACCTGTTTTCAAGAAAAAAAACTTTTGGGAAAATACATTCTTGTGTTTCATATCTACCTGTTTTAGTAAGCCGTTTTCTGTTTATACCGGAAAATTTAATTCTGTATTTGTATATATTATAATTTTCATTTTTTGGTGAAACATAAAGCGCCATCATATACGCCTTTTTTTTTATTCCCTTTGAAATTGTTTTGTGTTTTATATCGTTTTACGGTTCATGATGGATGATTTGATAAATATGTTCAACAAGCGGAACGCTTGGGTTTTGATGGAGAAAACTTACTAACTATGGCAACAATGCATAGATAGGGCAGACAGGCTAAGAGAGAGGGAAGAAAATCAAAGGAAACTAGAGAGAGAAGAAAACCAAAAGGGAAAATAGAAAGTGAAGAAAGAAGATTACAGAGGGAAGCGAAGTTGAAGAAAAAAGATTACAGAGGGGAAACTGCAGAAAACAGACTACAGAGGGAAGCTGAGGCTGAAGAACGTGAATTTTGTTAGGCAGTTCGAAATAAGACTGATGCTGAAATTAAAGATTTACAGGCATCGAGAGGGAAACCCCACCAGTCGGTTCCGCAAGCGCGCCTCAACCGAAACAGCAAAAATTCCAAAGTTACCGCCCTTCGAGGAAAAAACAGATGACATCGATAGTTTTCTTTTTCCCATTTGAATCACGCAACTCTTTCGGTTGGCAAAGGAAAAGGGACATTGTAATTGCGTCGTTGTTTAAGGGTAGCGCTTTGGGGATTGTACCACACACTCGCGGTAAAGCAAAATTTAACTTGGGGTCAGTTGAAAGAAGAACTCCTCAAGAAATTTCAATGTTCTGCTGATCGTTTTCGCGAACTTTCCGTTCTGTGCGCCCTGACAAAGGAGAATCGTTTTCCGTCGTTTCTAATCCGTAGAGTCATTTTTTGGATCGATGGATCGATTTATCAAAACGAACAAAACTTTTCATCACTGCGAGATCTCCTTCTTAGAGAACAACTTTTTCCCGAGCGTGAGCAAAGATCTGCCACTTTCCTTAAAAAGGCAATTTGAAAGCGTTGAGGGAAAATTTTCAGATGGCTATCATAAAGTACGCCACCCAGATAAGGGCGTGGCTAGGGAAAAGGAGAATTTTTCCCTCTTTGAGTCTCATGCGTCATGTACTATCCCATCGGGACAGGAAGTTACAGGAAAGGGAAAACCTGGTCATTTCTGATCCTCAAGGATATACCTACCTAGGGAAAGGGCGGGGTCTTTCCCGTCGAGTGACTTTCGTCAGTACCAGTACTCACCGCCGGAAAAACCCGTGCTTCTCAGCAAACGTTCCGGGTCGGGACAAAAGACCACCCCGTAGACCTTTTGGGCCAGTTCGTGGACAGAACCGAAGTTCACAAAATCAGTCAGCTGCCGATCAGACAAAGCGATGTTTCTATTGCGATTGCAAGTTCCATTTGAAAAGAATTGCCCTTTCAAACCAATGATTCAAAATCCGCATTTTAGTCTCCCCCTGATTTTGAAGAAGGCCTTGTTTTGGCACCAGATCAATCGGTTGATGGACTGGTGTTAGAAAACGGAGCCATCAATGGATTGGAGGCTTGGTTTTGCGAGACACTGGGTGCACCACCGCTGGGTAAAAAAATCTTTCGTGCTTCAAAACCAGTATCTCGACACTGTTCAAAAGTGGGAGGTCGTTTGGAGGGAAGATTTAAACGTTTCCGCTGGCGAAAATTTCAGTCGATACACCGTACTACTCCGGATTTTTTTACCGCCTGTGTTTTTGAAAAACCCAGTCCCGCGACTTTATCTTGGGCAATTTTCCAGGTGTTCGCTACAGTACTGGTGGGGCTGGAGGGACGTTCATTCCTTGTCTTGTGAGTACCAGATCAGACATCGTAGAGCAGGAAAGGCTACAAAGCCGCTAAAAGGCTCAAAACTGGGTGAACTCCAGATTACCCCAATGATCTAAAAGAAATGCAGAGAAAAGACGAGACCTGACGACAATACTTTCTGCTGCTAAACAGACTGTAACGGACAAACTAACGGACAAACCAACGTACATACTGGAATCTGACATTCTCTACAGGGGTGTACCTGGACAGGAAAACAAACAAGTTGTCGTTCCAAAGCCCCTTAGGAGACAGTGCTATACACGGCTCATGAGCATTGTTCGCTGGTCACTGGGAATCAAAAGAACATCAAAGAGAGTTCTTGATTCTTTTATTGGCCAGGTGTCACAAAGGAAGTAACAGAATACTGCCGTTCATGTGACATCTGCCAAAAGACATCTCAGAAAGGTCGCGGGCCCATGTGCACCTTTGCACAAAATCCTCTCATTTCCGTCCCATTTCGGAAGGTGGCTATTGATCTGTTGGGGGGGTTTACCACTGTCTTCTTTTCCCGGGTATCGCTATATCTTAACTTTGGTGGACCAGCGACAAGGTATCCAGAGCGATTCCACGAAGAAAATTGATACAGTGTCTGCGCTGAAGCCTTACTTGCGATTTTTTCCAGAGTGGGTCTTTCCCGACGAAATTCTCTCGGATTGTGGGAAAGCATTATTCCGATCTCATGAGAGAAATTTACAGACTGTTGTCAATCTCTTCCATTTCAACCACGCCATATCATCCCCAATCGAATGGCATGGTTGAACGTTTCAATGGAACGTTAAAGTCCATGTTGAGAAAGGTTGCAAGGGAGGGAAACCCCAGGAATGGATCGTTTCATACCGGCTTTGCTTTTGCATACAGGGAAATGCCGAACGAAAAGCTGGATTTTCACCATTCGAGCTTCTTTTTGGACACTCACCAAGGGGTCCTTTGGATTCTACTGATGACACAATGGACGAAAAAGACGGACAAACCCCGACAGTAAAACTGTTTACCAATACGTTTATGAACTGCATAATCGTTTGAAAGGATGCAGTGAGCTTGCTCAACAGTCCTGATAGAAAACAGATGTGTACAAGGTCTTTGCAGACAGAAAGCGAAGGCACGTTTCCCTTTAGTGTCGGGATAAGTCCTTGTGCTACTCACTGATGAACATAACAAGCTTCGTGTTATGTGGAAGGGGCCTTTTCAGGTGGTCGAAAAACTTTCTGGGAGTTAATTATAAATCAAAATGGCAAACATGAGAAGGTATTCCATGTGAACGTTGAAGAAGTATGTTGAACGTACAAATGTTGCCATCAACCAGTCAGTTTATGGATATGTCCTATGTCAGAAACGGGTGTCAAACAGACAGATATTATCAGTGATGAATTTGTACCCATGTGACGTACAGGACAGATCAAAGGTTGTGAAAACAGCAAATGTAGGAGTGTTAACAATCTACCAGTGCAGATGATGTTGTACCCCTTCCTACTCTGTCTGTCAAAGGTGAAACCTATGATGATGTGATTTTGTCGAATGATTTGTCTTCAAGTCAAACGGAACAGCCAAAGAAATTTTGAAAAACTTTTAGGATGTGTTTACAGATACCCCAGTACAGTTACTGGTATTGAACCCCGAAGTATTTTAGTTAACTACTGAAATACCAGTGCGAACCAGACCATACCCCCTCCCATTTGCAAAAAAAGGTTGTCGAGAGAGAAAAAGTAATGCGGATTTAAAGGTCATAGAACCTTCTACATCTCCTACAGCTCACCAGTTGTATTGGTGGACAAACCTGATGGATCGGTGCGTTTCTGCATCGATTACAGGAAATTAATAAGATCACTGTGTTCGATGCCGAGCCCATCCCAGACAAATTTAAGAACTTCTGTGTCAGCTCTCAGAAGGAAATTATTTGTGAAAGTAGACTTTACTAAAGGGAAATGGCAGATTTCAATGGCTGAAGCGGACAAGGAAAAGACAGCATTTCAAACACCTTTTGGTCTTTTCCAATGGGCGAAAAGCCATTCGGTTTGCAAAATGCCCCAGCTTCTTTTGCTAGAATGATGCAGCCCTGAAACTCCATGAATGTTTGGGGGCAGTCATTTTTTTGACGACATTTTGTTGGCTGCAAAGTCATGGAGTGACCTCCTTTCCAATTTGCGAGCTGTTTTTTCCAGACTCAGATGTTTTGGTTGGGCTGCGAGACCATCCAAAAAATTTGTGCCGGTTTTCAAACTCTCGAGTTTTTGGGTCACACTATTTCAGTGGGAAAAATGATGCCAGAAGGAAAAAAAGTGGAAAAGATTTTATCCTTACATAAACCCCCTACAAAGAAACAGATCAGGTCACTCATCGGATTGTTGTCTTACTATAGGGCGATATGTACCCCACTTTGCGTCCCTGACGGCCCCTTTTACTGAAAATGACGAAGGGACGAAGAACCAAAAGTATTGTGTGGTCTGATGAGTGCCAAAGGCTTTGAGTGTGTTCAGAAACACCCTCAACTCATTTCCTGTTCTTTTGTTACCCTCCCCCCCTCAAAACTTTATTTTGAGAACTTTATGCCAGTTCCAAAGGAATGGGAGCGGTACTGTTGCAGGAAAAAAAATGCTTTTACATCCAGTGCAATACGCCAGTAAGAAGTTCTCAAAGACACAGGAGAAATATCCACTAATGAGAGAGAGTGCTTGGCTATTTTTATTGGGCATGTGGAAGTTCGCCAGGTTCTTGACTGGAAGAAAGTTCGGTTTCAGACTGACCATAGGCCACTGACGTTCTTGAAATCGTCAAAGACTTTAAAAACAGCGATTATTAAGATGGTCTTGGGATTGCAGGAATTCCCAGTTTACTGTTGAACCAGTGCCTGGAACACAAAAAAGTCATGGCAGATTTGTTGTCACGTGCATGAATATTCATGGACAAATGTAACGTCTTCAAGGGAAAGCTATTCCTGTTTTTTGTCTTTCTTAATATTACGGTGATCACATTTGACAGTGCATTGTATGCTACTGACGATTTAAATCAAGTGGTATTATGCTAAATTTTCTTGTTGAAGGACTTTTTGTTTTACAAGCAAAAACTACTTGATTTGATGTATTACATATCTATTTCTTTTCTTTTTTCTTTCGTAAACAATGAAAATCCATCATACTATTTATTCTAACTTTCTTGTGAAAGATATTATATGTATGTGTGATGAGCAAATAACCCTTTAGAAATGTAATTACACAGGTTTTGATTGTGCAATGAGACAAACCAATTGTTTTTCATTTGTCACTGTCGACAAGGAAAGCTTTTGGGCTTTTCAATGGACTATAACATTACATGTGGGGAAAAACTATGTTTAACTATGTTTTGTTGTTACATGTCTATTGAGAAACATTTACACTTAGAAATATTCTCATTTCAGAGGGTTTGGAAAAATGATGTGAGACAAAGATCAAGGGAAAAATGGCTTCAATCGTAATATATAAACACAATTTGTGCTTTGAATTGTTAATATCCCTAATTGTTTTATCCATGTAATTTGTGAAATGTATTTTGTGTGATATGGTGATCAATTATGAAGGTTTTTTTTTTAGAAAGACTGAAAGTTTGAAATAGCTATTCATGGTGGATCATGATGATTGACTCTATACGTTTGATTATTAATCTGGTGAAACATGTGTGATGGGATACACATTTTGAGATTCATGGCTGAAGATGTTTTAAGTGAAATGGAATATCCTTTAAAAAAAAATTTTCTGGAGAAAATTTTTCACCCCAGATGGGGGGGTGTCATGACTAGCCTCACATCAAGGCATGTGACGCTCCATCACATGTAGTTTAGTGATAGAATCATTTCCCATGCCACAACGGGAAAAAGGGAAAAATATTCATGTGGCTTTGACTAGTGTACGGGCGTCCCCAAATAAATTTTGAGTATGACTCAGTAAAGAAACAAAAGTGGTCATTGGGTTTAAAGTGACCACTGAGAGATAGTTTTTAAAAAGGTTGGTAAGGTTCTGGTCATGTGTTTGAAAAACTGAGTATGCACTCACTAGGAGGAGGGGGGAAAATCAGTTTTAACCAGCAGATGGCCTAGAGACTCGAACCTGTCAGGACGTTGGTCCTCTCTGCTGACCAGTCAATTACCAGGGAGCGATAGATAGTTGGAAAAGCTACAGGGGAAAACTTAAAGAAAAGAGAAAGAAATAATTCAAAGTTGAATTAAGAAGGTTACTTACACAACCTTATTCGTGTTCAGCCCTTCACCTTTTACCCTTCGCCCTTCACCCTTCACCTTTTCACCCCGTGAGGTGGTTGAAGATGGCCATGGTGTGGGAACACACCGGGAGGGAGCCCCAGGAATTAAGGACCCAGGAGAGGAGTCGGAACTCGTCCCTCTCTCCAGGGGACAGGAGAAGACGAGGAAGAGGAGTTGAACTCATCTCTCCAGTGACAGAAAAGTCGAGGAGAGGAGTCGGAAGTCATTATCTCCCAGGACGGGGGGAAATCGGGGGGCGAGATGATGTCTGAGAGAGAGACAGGGAATCATGAAAGGATGAAGCGAGTCGTAATTCGGGATGCAGGCATAGCATCAAGGAGTGGAAGAACATTTATTTTCCTGGTCTGGATTTGTGGCCATTTTGTGTGAAGGGCCGGACTTTATGAGTCTTGGTTGAGTTAGTTTGCTCTAGTGGAAGAGAGCTATATGTATAAATTGTTTTTAAATTGTTTGATGTGATTTTGTAAATGTTTTCCGAAGGAGAGGGGAGAAGAAAAAACATTCGGTAAATGCGCCTTTGGGTTTATTTGGGAAAAAAATTTCGTGTGCGTATGGAGTAAATGCTGTCATGAATCGCGTGTGCAAAAGTGACAGTGTGACAGTGTGTGTGTTGTTGGTGTGTGAGAGAAGTGGTTTTGTGTATGTGTGTTGTGTTTATGTGTGTGTGGAATGTTTTGTGTGTTTTTGGTGAGGGAGGGGGGGGTTTTTTGTGCTTAACGGTCGTGTTCGGGTGAATCCGTATGCTTGTTAGCGTTCTGTGCAAAAAGCATTTGATTAGTCTTGTCTTAGCCAAGTCTCTCTCTCTCTTCCCCTCTCTCTCTCTCTCTCCTCCTCTCTCTCTCTTCTCCTCCCCTCCTCCTCTCGCTAGCGCACACAACACACGAACACACACACACACGTGGTGCTTGCTTCCTCACACCATTTCCTAAAACTACAACAACAACAACGACATCCCCCCCCCCCCCCTCCTTCCCCCTTTCTCAAACTCTATAGCACCTTTACCAAATGGTTGTGACTTGAAAAAGAATGGGGTAATATCGGGGGGAAATGAGTTTCGTCTGTTTGTTCTTAGATGCTGTGTCTGGCACAGACCTGTTTAATTGGTCCCCCCCACAACGTGCGACAGTCAGATGGCTTGTGATGTGAACAGCGTGTGTTCGTGAGTGATTTTATCTATAAGGCCTTAATAATAATGTCATAGTGATGCCACGGGAGATTGCCTGTTGGGATTTTTTTTTACTTAATTGACAAACAGCCTCTCTATGTGGAATAATGAAAAATGACTTTTTTTTCAGTGTGTGCGGAAATGATAAAGCTTCCTGCTAGGACATCGATCTTAGATCATTTGACCAGTAATTAACATAGCAAGCAGAGTACATGCGTGATTAAGTTCCTTTGGCCGAAGCCATTTCCAGGAGATGTGCCTTTGTGGTGTGGTGTGTGTGTGTGGGTGTGTGTGCGTGTGTGTGTGTGTGTGTGTGTTGTGTGTGTGTGTGTGTGTGTTGTGTGTGTGTGTTCGCGCGCGCGTGTGCGTGTGCAAAGGATATCAGTGTTTGACCTTTGATCCGCCTGTAAGACGATTGGTGAGAATCTTTTGCTTTTGATCAGTCATTAGAATCAAAACGACTACTAGTTTGAATGTATGCATTGTTTCTTCCTTTACCTGTTGGCAGTGCTGGTGTGGTCACTGTGGTCGGCTGGGCTATAAACAACATGACTGGACGTGGCTTAGGACGCTTCCTTTGTCTGGAACCGCGACCAACGAGTTACTGTGGTGAAATGCAGGAATGGTAGACAGGCGGGAGGACGGGGCATAGGGAGAGACAGACAGACAGACAGACAGACAGAGACGCAGACAGAGAGAGAGACAGACAGACAGACAGACAGAGAAAAGACAGACAGACAGACAGACAGACAGAGAAGAGAGACACAGAGCCAGAGAGAGAGAGAGAGAAAAGACACAGAGACAGAGAGCCACAGAGATACAGAGGGAGAGAGAGAAGAGAGAGAGACAGAGACAGACAGGCAGAAAGACAGACAGACAGAGACAGACGGAGACAGAGAGAGAGTCAATCAGTTTACTTCACGAAGGGGTGAGGAGATAAGAGAGGTGAGCAGTGGAAACACGGGCTCCCCATGGTGACTAGCGTCCTACTAGACTGTGACACTAATTGGACATTGTCCACAGATGGCCACTGTTGATTAACCCCCGCCACCACACGGGGGAGGGGGGCGGGGGGCGGCTAGAGTGCGGGTCAGAAATTCTGCCGCGGAGGTAAGAGAGATATGGCAAGGCAGAAACTACATACTCTCTCTCTCTCTCTCTCTCTCTCTCTCTCTCTCTCTCTCTCTCTCTCTCTCTCCTCTCTCACACACACACACACACAACACACATACACATGCACGCGCGCGCATGCACGCACGCATGTATGCATGCACACACACGCACGCACATACTCACTCACACACACCACGCACACCACACACCACACACACACACACACACACACACACACACACACACACACACACACATTCGCACGCGAATATGAAGACAAAGACACTCACGCACGAGTGCACACACCATGTCCCTCACACGACCTTAATTCTCATTCTCGATTAAGCCCCGAATTAGCGCGAATTCTCACGCAACTCACAATCCGCGCCAACGCGCCGCAAGCGAGCACACACACCACACCCACACCACCACACACAACACACACACACACACACACACACATACATACATACATGCCTTCACACTACATGCAGCTGCAAGCAGTAGGCACATATGTGCGCGTCCACACCGCACCGCGGCGTGCGCCGACAACCCCCAACACCAACAAACACGCGCGCGCGCGCGCGCGCGCGCGCGCGCACGTACGCACGCACGCACGCACGCACGACATTGATTCATCTCGTTCTCGTTGAACCTTATCCAATTCATACCCCCCCCCCAAAAACATCACCCCCATCCCCCCAATCATCCACCTTCCGCCTAACCCCCCTTTTCACCCCCCCTCTGCCCCCCCCCCCCCCCCCCCCCCCCCCCTCAAAACCACACAACACCACCCCCCCTCCCGCCTCTCCCCCCCATCCACCCCACCCCCACCCCCCACCCGTCCCCCCTTCCGCAAAGCAAAGGTTGGCAACAATGACAGTTTCACTAAAGGCATGGACGCAAACCTCTGGCATATTCTTGGTGTGAGAGAGCATCATTTTTAAAAAAAGTGGCAGGGGGTTTTTTGTCGGGCAAGGACACTTTTTGCCTCCACCTTACCTCCCGCCGTCTGCTCCCCTGCCAGCCTCCTGCCCGAATGCCTCCCGCCGAATGCCGGGGCACCCCCAACGCAAGTGCCGCCTTGGGCCAGGGGGCCTCTACATTTTTTTTGGGCTGCTCGTTTTTTCCGCATCTGTTGAAACCGGGTTGTGCTAATCGGTTAGGTTTACCTAAACCCCAAACCCGGGTGTTGGGTTTGGGTTTTGTTACGGCGGGGGTGGTGGGTGGGAGGGGGGGGCTTGTCACTAAAAACCCCCAACCACGAAGGGTTTTCCGCCGTGACGAGTGAGTGACTAGTGATGGAAAGGAGATAAGAGTGGTATTGTATGTGTGGTTGTAGGGAAATCGTTCTTGGGGGTAATGAACATCACTGATTAATCGCTACTGAACGACATTACAACGCCGCGACTTTGCGAGGAGTCTTATTTTTCCCCTCTTTCCTCTCTTATTCTTCTTCTCCCCCCCCCCCCCCCCCCCCCCCGCCCTCCCCCCCCTGCACTCTCGCTTTTGTTTTCGTACGGGAGCTTGCCCGTGACGGGTTTTCTGTTTTGTTGTGACTGGGGGGGGCCCAAAAACTGGTTTCTTTCTGTCCGCGGCGTTGAAAGGTTTCGGGGGGGGTGTTGGGAGAAAAGGCGGTTGTGGCTGGTCGTGTGGTGCGGGTTGGAAGCGGGGGTTTGGGGGTGTGTGCTTTTTTGTCGCTGCGGCGGTTTTTTGGAAGGGAAGGTTCGTGGCTTTTCTTGGTTTTTTTCGTTTGGGCAGATTTTATGGAGAGGGATTCGGGCGGGGGGGGGGGGTCGGGCGCCGCTGCTCTCTCTCCCTCCTCCTCTCTCCCCCTCTCCTCCCCTCAATATAAAATATATATAAATATATATTAATAATATATAATAAAAATCATATCTGTGGTTTCTCCTCCTCTCTCCTCTCTCTCTCTCCTCTCCTCTCCTCCTCCCTTCTTCTTTCTTTCCTCTCTCTCTCTGGGGCTCTCTCCTCTCCTTTGTCCTCTCTCTCTCTCTCTCTCTCTCCCTCTCTCCTCCTCCTCTCTCCCGTTTATCTTTTTTCTGTCATCTGTCTGCTGCTCTCCTCTCTCTCTCTCTCTCTCTCTCTCCTCTCTCCTCTCTCCTCCTCTCGTTTTTCTCTCTCTCTCTCCGTTTTTCTTTGTCTGTCTGTCTATCTCTCTCTCTCCTCCTCTCCCCTCTCTCTCTCTCTCCCCTCCTCTCTCCCCCTCCTCTCTCTCTCTCCACTCTGTGGTGTAGGATTGCTCCCCCTGGGGTGTTCGGCAGTTGAGAACAGTACTCTCTGGGGCCAACACGCACCCTTTGAGGTATTTTTTTCTTTTCTGTCGTCTGTCGTCTGGTTCTGTCTTCTGTCCCGTCTGTCGCTGTCTCTCTCTCCTCTCTCCCTTTTCTCTCCCCTCTCTGTCTCCCTCTCTCTCTCTCTCTCTTCTTTTTTTGTCCCCCATTCCTCTGTCTGTCGCTGTCTTCCTCCTCTCTCTCTGTCTTTTTTGTTTTTGTCTCCCTCCTCTCCCCTCTCTCTCTCTCCCCTCTCTCTCTCATCTCTCTCTCTCTCTCCTCCTCCTCCCTCTCTCTCTCTCTCCTCCTCTCTTCTTTTTTTCCCTCCTTCCCCCCTTTGCGTCTGTCTTTTTCCCCTCTCTCGTTCTTTCTGTTTGTCTGTCTGTCTGTCTGTCCTCTCTCTCTCTCTCTCCCCTCTTTTCTTTTCTCTCTCTCTCTCCTCTGTAACATGGAAGGCTCACGACCTAAAACTTTTGGGGTCGTCAAACGTTCCAAAAGGGTCAACATATTTCATCATTAATTCTTTACGTACGATACGAGGCCGGGCGCGACGTCATTTTTTCGGAAACGCCTTTTTCTCTCGTTTATTTTATCTTGTTTTTTTTGCCAAAGCAGATTCAATATGTCACTTACCATCTTTATTCAAGTTGAGTTCCTATTCCGTGAACCAGCATCCTTCGGAAGCTGTCCATACTATGTTTGTTCGAAGTTGTCAAGGAACTTTTTCTTCATCGCATCTCCAAGACCGACTATTCATGCGCGATGACGTAACTAAAAGTCAGTTACTGAAGCAGAGCGAGTGGAGAAAAGACGCATCGCCAGCAGCAGAGAGCCGTTGGAAAGTGACATCCATCCTTGCCCATACAGCAAGCCCGGAACCAATAAAAAGTATTCTACGGACCTCTGGAGGTCTGACGTGCGATCGCCAACACCAAGTCGTTGAAAGTACCTGCCGACAGTCCAGAATAGGCTTCGTCAGCCGGACTTGCAGGATCTGGCAATCCAGTGCCATCAACGGTCTCCTCCGCGCCGACTCGCCTTCACTCTTGATGCAGCCACGGACCATCGCCCAACCTTAGTACGCCCAAGGGAGCTCCGGTCAGCCTGGTCAGGTCCCAGCACGGCACCGTCG
>CM031604.1:85512020-85514520 GCA_018398815.1 Conus ventricosus
GCCTTTCTCACATCAACTATGCGTCGACTGTCTGGAGTGGTGCCGGTGAAAAATCACATAAAATAAGATCAACTCTATGCATAGACGGGGAATTAAGCTGATTCTTCCCGACAAGTCTCTATCAACCACGGGCAAATTCGCAAAACTAATGATGTTACCACTGCAGAGCCAACTGACCTATAATAAGGCAGTACTAATGTTTAAAGTCCATGCAAACATGGCGCCAACATATCTTGCTGAGTTTATCCAAATGGCAACAACGCGATATGATTCAAATAATTTACATTCTACCACGTGTCCGCATTGATTTGTTCAAATCTAGTTTTGCATTTTTTGGTCCATCTGTGTGGAACTCTCTTCCTCCGTCTGCCAAAACATGTCAATCACTGCCGTCCTTCAAATCAGCAGTACTTAAACATTTACTTGAACAATAAATCTAACCTTTTGATCATAGTCTCAACGCCCTACTTTTATGCTTGCCTCTATATTATCTAATGAAAATGTGTGTGTGTGTGTGTGTTGTGTGTGTGTGTGTGTGTGTGTGTGTGTGTGTGTGTGTGTGTGTGGATGTGGGTATGCGCATGCGTGCGTGTATGTGTGGGCGTGTGCATGCATGTGAGCGCGCGAGCGTATGTGTTTGACTGTGTTTGTGTAATTTTGTAATGGATTTTTTTTTTTTTTTTTTTTTTTTTTTTTTTTTTTAAATAATTATTATTCTTATTACTATTGTTATTGTTAATATTATGATGTTGAGATATATATATTATATTATATATATATATATATATTTTTTTTTTTTTTTTTTTTTTTTTTTTTTTTTCTTTTTCTTTTCCATTGTTTCTGTCATTATTAATATGTGCAGTTTGTTTAGTTGAATGTTGTAGAATAGCAAGGACAGATTGGAAGAATAGGCACTGCCTAAAATCTCTATCCTTGAGTAATAAAGTTTTTGAGTCTTGAGTCTTGAGTCTTGAGTCTTCTCTCTCTCTCTCTCTCTCTCTCTCTCTCTCTCTCTCTGTTAATCACTTTGTGTGCTGGGAGGGCCTGATCGAAAGCCTTCTAGGTGTAAACGAGCCTAGTGAAGGGTGGAAAACAGACGACAGTCATGCACTTCGCGTTCCCCAGGAGGCCATCGTGGTGATCGAACAATGGCATTGATTGTCTTAATCTTGCATAGCCAATCTATGGTCAGCTGGGTGCGTCAGAAGTTGCTTTTTTCTTCTTTTTTTCGGTTTATGTGTGTGTGTGTGTGTGTGTGTATGTGTGTGTGTGTGTGTGTGTGTGTGTGTTGAAGATGCCTGTCAGTTGCGTTGTGGGAGGCTAATTTTTTTTAGGGTAGGTGTAGTTAGTAACAGTTGTATGTTATCATCGCCATCATCTTTATTGTCTTTGTTTCACAGGCACCATAGGGAAGAGAGAAAGATTATATGTGTCTGGTCCGAGACGCATCAGCCACTTCCTCCACCACCGCCATCCTCTCCACTCTCTCTCTCTCTCTCTCTCTCTCTCTCTCTCTCTCTCTCTCTCTCTCTCTCTCTCTCTCTCTCTCTCTTCTCTCTCTCTCTCTCTCTCTTCCTCCCTCTGTGTGTGTGTGTGTGTGTGTGTGTGTGTGTGTGTGTGTGTGTGTGTCCGTCTGTCCGTCTGTCTGTCTGTCTGTCTATCTGTCTGACTCTGACTGTCCGTCTGTCTGTTTGTCTATATGTCTGTTTCTTTCTCTCTCTCTCTCTCTCTCTCTCTCTCTCTCTCTCTCTCTCTCTCTCTTCTCTCTCTCTCTCTCTGTGTGTCCATCTGTCTTCTGTTGTCTGTCTATCTGTCGTTGTCTGTCTCTCACTCTCCATCTTTTTTGTCGTCTGTCTTCTGTCTGTCTGTTCTCTCTCTCTCTCTCTCTCTCTCTCTCTCTCTCTTCTCTCTCTCTCTCTCCTCTCTCTTCTTCTCTCTCTCTGCAAGTATGTGTGTTGTGTGTTTGTCCTCTGTGTCTTGTCTGTCTCTTCTGTCTGCTGTCTTCTCTCTTCTCTCTCTTCTCTCTCTCCTCTCTCTCTCTCTCTCTCTCTCTCTCTCTCTCTCTCTCTCTCTCTTCTCCTCCACTCCTCTCTCTCCTCTTCTCCTCTCTCTCTCCTCCTCTCTCTCCTTCTCTTTTCTCTTCTCTCTCTCCCTTCTCCCCATCTCTCTCTCCCTCTCCCTCTTCTCTCTCTCTCTCCCCTCCCTCTCTCTCCTCTCTTCCTCTCCTCCCTTCCTCCTTCCTTCTCTCTCCTCCTTCTCTCTTTCTCTTCTCCCTCTCCCTTCCCCCATTCTCTCTGCCTCTCCCTTTCTCTCTCTCCCCCATCTCTCTCCATCCCTCTCCTCCCCCCCTCCTCTTTTTTTTTTTTTTTTTTTTTTTTTGAGGCATCAGTTGTCGGATCAATGGAGCACCAAAGGCGGGTTTTTTTTTTTTTTTTTTTTTTTTTGGGGGGGGGTTCCCTCCTAAGGCCAAAATCCACCTCTTCATTTTTTGGTGCTTCAC
>CM031604.1:85519520-85537250 GCA_018398815.1 Conus ventricosus
AATAAGTTTTCATGGACAAGACGTAGCGGGTACCCGATCAACGCATTAACCTAGAGATGACCAACGCCTTAACCTAGGGAAGACCAACAAATTAACCTAGAGATGACCAACGAATTAACCTAGGGATGATCAACACATTAACCTAGAGATGACCAACGCATTAACCTGGGGAAGACCAACGCATCAACCTAGAGATGACCAACGAATTAACCTAGGGAAGACCAACGAATTAACCTAAGGATGACCAACGCATTAGCCTAGAGATGACCAACGAATTAACCTAGGGATGACCAACACATTAACCTAGAGATGACCAACACATTAACCTAGAGATGACCAACACATTAACCTAGGGATGACCAGCGCATTAACCTAGGGATGACCAACGAATTAACCTAGAGATGACCAACGAATTAACCTAGAGATGACCAACGCATTAACCTAGGGATGACCAACACATTAACCTAGAGATGACCAACACATTAACATAGAGATGACCAACTCATTAACCTAGAGATGACCAACGCATTAACCTAGGGATAACCAACGCATTAACCTAGAGATGACCAACGCATTAACCTAGGGATGACCAACACATTAACCTAGAAATAACCAACGCATTAACCTAGGGAAGACCAACGCATTAACCTAGAGATGACCAACGAATTAACCAAGGGAAGACCAACGCATTAACCTAGAGATGACCAACGAATTAAGCTAAGGATGACCAAAACATTAACCTAGAGATGACCAACGAATTAACCTAGGGATGACCAACACATTAACCTAGAGATGACCAACGATTAACCCAGGATGACCAACGCATTAACCTAGAGATGACCAACGCATTAACCTAGGGATGGCCAACGCATTAACCTAGAGATGACCAACGAATTAACCTAGGGATGGCCAACGCATTAACCTAGAGATGACCAACGAATTAACCTAGGGATGACCAACGCATTAACCTAGAGATGACCAACACATTAACCTAGAGATGACCAACACATTAACCTAGAGATGACCAGCGCATTAACCTAGGGATGACCAGCGCATTAACTAGGGATGACCAACGAATTAACCTAGAGATGACCAACGAATTAACCTAGAGATGACCAACGCAATTAACCTAGGGATGACCAACACATTAACCTAGAGATGACCAACACATTAACCTAGAGATGACCAACACATTAACCTAGGGATGACCAACGCATTAACCTAGGGATAGCCAACGCATTAACCTAGAGATGACCAACGAATTAACCTAGAGATGACCAACGAATTAACCTAGAGATGATAAACGCATTAACCTAGGGATGACCAACACATTAACCTAGAGATAACCAACGCATTACCCTAGGGATGACCAACGCATTAACCTAGAGATGACCAACGCATTAACCTAGGGATGGCCAACGCATTAACCTAGAGATGACCAACGAATTAACCTAGGGAAGACCAACGCATTAACCTAGAGATGACCAACGAATAACCTAGGGATGACCAACATATTAACATAGCGATGACCAACGCACCACCTTAACAATGACCAACGCATGAAACTAAGTGATGGCCAGCGCATCATCCTAGCGATGACCAACGCATTACCTTAGCGATGACCAACGCATTACTTTAGCGATGACCAACGCATTACCCTAGCGATGACCAACGCATTACCCTAGCGATGACCAGCGCATCACCCTAGCGATGACCAACGCATTACCTTAGCGATGACCAACGCATAAATCTAACGAACCGGTCAGGCCTCAAGTGTCTTGCAAACAAATAAAATTTTAACCCAAACAAACATACAAACAATCACAAATTCCTCGTATGATTTTTCTAATTGTCATGATTTATACATTCGTCCCCTTTTCCCTTGTCCGAGGCTAAAAAAAAACTCGTCCCGATGTTGTTTGTTGTTGTCATATCTATGAAATCCGCGTTGTTAGTTTTGTTTTCTTTTTGTCTTTTCTTATTCTTTTTTGTACTCCCAGTTCTTATTGAACAGGGAGTACTTTAGAATGGGAACGAAGAAATGCTCTGTGTGTGTGTGTGTGTGTGTGTGTGTGTGTGTGTGTGTGTGTGTGTGTGTGTGTGTGTGTGTCTGTCTGTCTGTCTGTCTGTCTGTCTGTCTGTCCGTGGTCAAAATGTGTTCCACTCGCTCCAGACAAAACTACTGGGTCGATCTTTCTGAAAATTTGTAGGTATGTTCATTATGGGTCAAGGATGATGCCCGATGTTTTAGTGTACCGTTACTAACAGCTGTAACGGCCTGTAACGCTTTTTCTTCTTTATGGAATATCCTCAGAAAGTACTTGGCCGATCTTTGTGAAAATTAGCAGGTATGTTCATTATGGGTCACGGATGATGCACGATGTTTTAGTTTACCCGTTACAGCCGTTACTAACGGCTGTAACAGCCTGTAACGGTTTTTCTTCTTTTTTGAATATACTAAAAAGTACTTGGCGGATCTTCCTGAAATTTTGTAGAAATGTTTATCATGGCTCACAGATGATGCCCAATGTTTTTGTTTACCGTTACAGCCGTTACTAACGGCTGTAACGGCCTGTAACGCTTTTTCTTCTTTATGGAATATCTCAGAAAGTACTTGGCCGATCTTTGTGAAAATTAGCAGGTATGTTCATTATGGGTCACGGATGATGCCCGATGTTTTAGTTTACCCTGTTATAGCCGTTACTAACGGCTGTAACAGCCTGTAACGGTTTTTCTTCTTTATGGGATATCTCAAAACGTACTAGGCGATCTTTCTGAAAATTTGTACGTATGTTCATTATGGGTCACGAATAATGTCTGATGTTTTAGTTTACCGTTATAGCCGTTACTGACGGCTGTAACGGCCTGTAACGCTTTTTCTTCTTTATAGAATATCTCAGAAAGCACTTGGCCGATTTTTCTGAAAATTTGTAGGTATGTTCATCATAGGCAACGGATGATGCCCGATGTTTAAGTTTACCGTTACAGCGTTACTTACGGCTGTAACGGCCTGTAACGCTTTTCTTCTTTATGGAATATCTCAGAAAGTACTTGACTGATCTTTGTGAAAATTAGCAGGTATGTTCATTATGGGTCACGAATGATGCCCGATGTTTTAGTTTACCCCGTTGTAGCTGTTACTAACGGTTGTAACGGCCTGTAACGGTTTTTCTTCTTTATAGAATATCTCAGAAAGCACTTGGCCGATCTTTCTGAAAATTTGTACGTATGTTCATTATGGGTCATAAATAATGTCCGATGTTTTAGTTTACCGTTATACTGTTACTAACGACTGTAACGGCCTGTAACGCCTTTTCTTCTTCATGGAATATCTCAGGAAGTACGTGGCCGATATTCTGAAAATTTGTAGATATGTTCATTATGGGTCACGGATGATGCCGATGTTTAAGTTTACCGTTAGAGCCGTTACTAACGGCCCATAATGGTTTTCTTCTTTATGGAAAATCTCAGAAAGTTCTTGGCCGATCTTTCTGAAAATTTGTAAGTATGTTCATTTTTGGTTACAGACGATAGCCGATGTTTACCAGAATAGCCATACTAACGGTTACTCGCCCAAGACGGTTTTTCCTCTTTATGGGATATCTCACGCATATTCAAGACAAACTGGGATACGTTTATATGCTTTGCATCTTGTTTGTTTGTTGTTGTTTTTTTTAGCAGAACACAGCATCAACTCACCAGAATCGACCGATGCAGTCAGTCCCGCCACTGAGGGGAAGCAGACGAGAAACACACTGCGTAGGCAAGATAACGCTCTCGTCAAACCTCATCAAAAATGGATGGGTTTGCTCCCTCTGTCTCCGTGTCATGACTGTGTGTTGTGCAACGATGAAGGAACGAACTCCGGCTGAATTTTTTTTTTTCTTTTAATTTCAGGTAAGAGTGCCATGACAGAATATAGTTGTTTCATTGTTGTAGCTGATCAGTATTGACTTTCGTTTGTCTGTTTATCCCTTAGTAGTTTTCTTGGTTGATGAGAGATTTAAAAAAAAAAGTTTATGTTTTACACTGCCAAAAGCGTGAAATGAATAGGTTACAAAACGACACAGCGCGTTCGAACTCTTGGTCTTCTTCAGGCAGGCCAAACAAATAAAACAAAGAGAAAAAACACGAAAGCGACGATAAGAATCACTTAGTTTATTTACAATGTCCAGTGTGAGGTGTGGGTGAGACTGAATCATCAGTTGTTGATTGGTCCTGCCTGAATAAGGCCAGTAGGTCGAAACACGTTGTGCCTGTTTTTTTTTTTTTTTTGGTAACTTATTTCTTCTACGCGTTTAACGGTGTTGTAACTCAATTTCTTTTTTATTCTCTTGCTTCCAGAAAATTCCCTCCTGAAATCACGCTACCTTAAAGTCTTGATATGCTGGTTGGTTATGTTTTAAAAAAAGCTGGTTAATTATTGTTGAGCAATGTGGTTGTGTTTTGATTAATTTGTCAGCGAGTCCGCAAGTCGATGAGTTTCTTCTTCATTTACTGGCTGGTCATTCGGTCAGCTGCTTGGTCTGTTGCTTTCTTACTTATTCATTTCTCAATTATGCTTTTTTCTTTAAAAAAAAATATTTTGTAACACAAGTACATGTAAAAACATTCCATAATTACAAAAATTAAAGGCAAAGCTCCCCATCCACTAACTAAAGGCACAATGCATCGACACGTTCCAACTGTTGTAACAATCCAGTCAAATGCACAAATGTATAGCAATCTGTGAAGAAGATATTAGAAGTTATCAACAATTCTACAAATCATTATTTTTGTCTGTTACATTTCACAAGATTCTGATATGGAAACCACTTTTTGCTCAATTCTGTGAGTCACATTTCTATGCAGTGCATATATATTTTCGTGTTTTTTTTAATTTCTTCTTTAGCTCATTCAAAACGCATTGGGGGTTAGGCTTGATTTGATTAATTTTACACTTATATACAAAATACTTAGCATACAGGAGAATTTGGTCGTGTGTTTTTGTTTGTTCATCATTTCCAAATAATACTCGCTTGCTTTTTTTGTTTTAGCAGCCAGTCTGTTACTTGTCTAGTTATTTGTGCGCTTGCTTTCTTTCTGTTTGCTTGCTCACTTGCTTGTTAAGCTGCTAACTGACGGGCAGCACTGAGTTGATGTGGTTTCTGTGTCTGTAGTGTGTCATTTGTACTCTGACATAATTATCAACGATCACAACACAGCGCCTGTCTACTACACCCCTGATTGTGGTGACCGTGTTTGTTCTAGGTGACCGCTAACGTGACCTGCTCCACCTACGTCATAGCTCTGACGGAAGTCATTTCTGCTTAGTGACGTCAACTGATCAGCAAACGTCAGCTGCTGACCGGACCTCCGCTGCTGGTGTGACTCCAAAGTCTGACCACGTCAGCTGCTGACCGGACCTCCGCTGCTGGTGTGACTCCAAAGGTCTGACCACGTCAGCTGTCCGGCACGGTGACCGGCCTGCTGATGCAAGCTGCTCCACTGACTTGCTGACGTCATTTGCCTGTCTCACCTCCTGACGTCGGTTGCCTCACCTGCTGACGTCAGACATCCGACCTGCTGACGTACGTGAGGACCATGATGGCGACACCCAAACCCTCGGCGTCAGGACTGCCGGGATCCATCGCCATCCACCTCCCTGCCTACAAGCGCAAGCGCATCGAGCAGTGGTGTGAGGACGTGGCGCAGTACCTCAAGGCCGGCAGCCTCTGCCGCTCCGTGCTGGGCCACAGCCCTGAGGATGGCCGTCTGCTTGGCGCCACTGCCGTGAAGTCTGCTCCGGCCGGCAGTCATCAGAGAACCAACCACACCGCCCCGGCCATCTCCACCCCTTCAGCCGCCATGACACCAGCACACTCCCGTGGCTGCCATCACCGCCACCAGCATGGGCACCGTGACGGAGATGCTGTCCCTCAACCACAACAAAAATGCCGGCGGTGTGTTAAACGGAGTGAAGATGGATTCGGCTCCTCCCCCTGGGAGGGGCAACGCCCATGCCAGATACGACGGGTCCTCTACCTGTGGTCAAGTTCTCCTACGGCCACTACAACGAGCAGAGACGGCGCGTGGACCGTCTGGTCCAGGGTCTGCCCGTGCTGTCCTCTTCCAACACACCCAGCTCTGCTGTGGACAGGTTAGGAGGCAACAGTGGAGCCGTGGTGTTCGTCAGTGGAGAGGAGCCCGTCAAGTCAGCTAAGTTTGGGACTGCGGGATCGAAAGCGGATCGGGCGGGTCGAGCGAGTCCTGCTCCCGGGCCGGCGCCCAGGTCCAACAGCCGGTCCAGTTCTGGAGAGCCTCGTCAGCGGCCTCTTCCTGTCCATCTGCCCAGGCATCAATCCGTCAGCCCCTCCCCGACCCGAAACCACCCCCATCTCACTACTTCTTCCTCCCATCCCCACGGGGGCCCACAACAAGGCTCCAACAAGATGCAGTCTTCAGAGATTGTGGTGATTGAGGACGAGTTTCCCGGTCAAAGTCGTCAGAGCGACGGCTTAGCGACCTCGGGGTTGCGCTCCTTGAGGCTGAACGGACTGAAGCGCTCTCAGTCACAGAAAGTGCAAAAGGCCAGCAGCGGATGCTGGCTGGAACGCGGAGGTCCGGGGATCAGAACACCCACACCCACGTCCCTGTGCAGAGCTGCTGGGCCTTGGCCGAACTCACCTGGTAGTGAGGACCGCCCTGAAGGATCAGGTGACGAACTGAGGAATCTGTCCAAGTAGATTTGGACTCCTGTGGACAACTTCATGATTTACAGACAGAATTCTTATAGGAGGATTTGTAGTGTGTTTCCAGAGTGGAGAAGAAGAGGGAGGAGGAGGAGAAGAAGAAGCTTTTGCCTCCTGTGGACAACTTAATAGTTTACAGACAGAAGTCTTTGAGGAGGATTTTAGTGTGTTTCCAGTGTGGAGAGAAGAAGAAGAAGAAGAAAGAAAGAGAGAAGAAGAAGAAGAAGAAAGAAGAAGAAGAAGAAGAGAAGAAGCAGAAGAAGAAGAAACTGTTCACAGTTTGAAACTGTGGACGTTGTCATAACAGTCAGTTGGGGGATCTGAGGCCAGTTTGCATGACGTTTTGTCTGTCTGAGATCACATTTCCGAGTGTAGGTTGCATTTTGTCGGGCTGTTCCACAAGCAAGTGCTTGAGATCAAGTAGGCCTTGCAAAGTGCAGGCTCAGGTCGAGTCTTATGTTTTAACAACATGGCACTGAATCAGTTTAGTGTACCGCCCGTCTGGTTCAGACATCTAGGTGAAGAGGCGGAATGTTGCCATTCTGAGACAATGAACCAAATGGTGTAGGACAAAATCTGTCTTTACAGTTGAAATGGTAATATGTTGTTTTGTGAGGGTGTGCACTCATGACTGAAGCGGGGCTGGTCATTTTAGTGGCAGACTTGTCATCACAAGGAAGTAGTATTGATTGCTTTATGAGAAACAAATTTTAAAGAAAATTACGTTCGGGCGGAGGAAAAACATAACAGACAAACATGACGCGTTTCGTCTTTGGTCTCTTGGGCAGACAGACACGTGAGGACAATGAAACGAAGAACGAACAATCACATACCTCCCCATGGCCATGACGTGGAATGGAAGCAGTGAATGTTGCTTTTGTCTTTGAATTGCCAAAGAGGTTGAAGACGCGCCGTGTTGTCTGGCAGATCGTGTTCGCTGTCGCTGGTGGAACAGTCATTTTTTTAAAGTTGTTTCAGTTTCTGCCTGCAGTCGCCATCGTCTGGAAAGCTGCTTTAGGAGAGGATTCATAAGAAACATGAACAAACCCAGACACTTTATCAAACGCCAAAAACACGTAATTCAGCAAAAAACGTTCCTTATAAGAGAACATACAGATAAGCATGGTGTGTGTAAGAGACTGTTAAAAGGGGGGGAGGGGGGGGGAAACTAGTCTAGTAGTGGAAATTGGGTTTTTTTCAGCTTCTTTTCTTCTTATTTTTTGCAGATGAAGAGGACAGTGTGAAGCACCACAAAAATGAAAGAGGTGGATATGGGCCTGGGGGGGGGGGGGGGGGGGAGAAGAAGAAGAGAACAAAACAAAACAAAAAAACAAAAAAACAGGAGAAAAAAAAAGAATCTCCGCCTTAGGTGCTGCATTATCCGATAACTGATGCCACAAAACAAAAGGAAGGATCTGTCACCGACAACATGAAGTAAAGTTTTATGGGTGTGTTCGCACTGAAGTGACGTTGGGTTGTTTTATGACTGGGTTTATCACTCGTGACTGAAGTGGATGTGTTGTTCTGCCAGTGAGTGTTGTCGCTTACAACTGAAGAGTATGGTTACCTCATGGCTGGTTTTGTGTCATTCAGAATTGGAAGGGTAACGGATTTTAAACGGCCGTTTGTTGGCCAAGTTTGTCGCTTACATCTCAAACAGTATTGGTAGCTTTAGGGGTGTCTTCGTCTCTCGCGGATGATGATGTTCAACAGGGTGTTGAGTGACAAGAATCTCAAAACGTTATGATTGTGCTGGTTTGGGAGAACTGACTGTCCTACACTTAGCAATCTTGTCAAATGAGAGGAAGAGCAAATCGACCAAAACACACGGCCAGTAAGGAAATTGTGCGTGACAAACATGTCAAGGGAGATAAAGAATGAACATATGTAATTACAATCAGTTAGGGAGTATTAAAACATCTGATTAAAATACAGATTAAAATACAGATTAAAATACAGATTATTGATATACATGTGGGCCTGATTCACATAATATGTTATCGTTCCAAAGCACAGAAACGACTCCGGGGATAGATATTTCTACATGTTGTGAAGACGCGTTCTGACTGTTTGGCAGTACGTATAAATTATAAAAAACAGTGCTCTCTGGCCTGGGGTACCAGACAATATGTGTGTGGAAGGGCCTGCCAGATAGTTCCAGACGAACAGAGCAGCTGATGCACTGACTGGGGTTTAACGGTTATGCTGGTAAAAAACCACTATGCAATGCTCACTGCCGACATGAAAATGTTCAAAATATACTAGCGTAGATTATCAACATTTTGCCAGTCCGAGAATCTGAAAATGTATCAGATTATTATACACGTACATATATACACAACACAATATTATATATGTATATACATATATTATATAATTATATATATATTATAATATATAATATATTATATATATATATATATATAATATATTTACAACAAACTAATAAATTCCAAGGATAAGTACCGAGCACCGTTCCAGCAACTTACAGAGCAGCTTGGTGTTGCAATGACTGCAAGAAATATTGAATTATAAACAAAGCTTGCTCTTATGGCTTAGATTGAAGAAATAGGGGGAGATACGCATTCATACCTGCAGTGGCAGATGATTCTGCCTAACTAACAGTATGTGCTTGAGTGGGTATTTGGGGGAAAAAATAAAATAAATGCTTCTCAAAATGAGCCTTCAGCAAGCTTATATCTCCAAGGGGGAGAGTTAGTTAGGCAGAATCATCTGCCACTGCAGGTATGAATGCGTATCTCCCCTATTTCTTCAATCTAAGCCATAAGAGCAAGCTTTGTTTATAATTCAATATATATATATATATATATATATATATATATATATATATTAATATATATATATTATATATATATATATATTTTATATATACATACATACATACAAAGGACATATGTTCACAAATTTTCGCCAACGAGCTTCTTCCTGGCATGGCACTGAATGATGGACACAGGATTGCATATAATAATAATAAGGAACATTTAGTGCGCTTAATCTTAAACAAAAGCCCTAAGCGCTTACAGCAATAAGCCCTAACACACACACACACACACACACAACACACACACACACACACACACACACACACACACACACACACACAAACACACACACACACACACACAAAACACACACACACACACACACACACACACACACACACACACAAACACACACACACACGCACACACCCACACACCAGCGAAGGAGCAGAAAAATTATGTTTGAAGAGAGTTGTTTTGAGGGAGGACTTGAAAGAAGAAAGACTGTTTGAGTTTCGGAGTGCAGAAGGGAGATTGTTCCAGCAGGAAGGAGCCTGAAAAGTAAAAGAACGTTCACCAAGTGTTCTGGCCCGAAACGAGGGATTCTGCATAATGCGAGTGTCGAGGAAGAGCGAAGCTGTCTGGAAGGAGTATAGGTCGACAGAAGTTTAGAGAGGTAAGATGGAGCGAGGCCATCCAATGCCTTGTACAGAGCAAAGAAAGTTTGTACTTGTTGCGTTTTTCAACAGGAAGCCAGTGCAAAGATTTAAGCAAGGGAGAAACATGAGAGGTTTTCGGAGATTTCGAGACAAGGCGAGCAGCATTATTTGGACTTTCTGCAATTTTGCAAGAAGATTCTGTGGACAGCCAGCAAGAGAGAATTACAGTATCTAACTGACTAGTGCTCAGTCAAATTAAGGACGGCTTCAAACATCTTCTTTAAAACACGTGCAAAATTGTCCCACACGAGCGAACTGCCACATCCCAACATTCAGAATCGAATGAAACTGTGGGGAAGGACATATTTCGGGGTGGGGGGGGGGGAGTGGGGGAGGGGGATGGACTTATTTGGGAGTGGGGTGGGGTTACATGTGGGTGAAAAGCCATTTCTGAATCCATTTGAGATCCTGTTTTAATACTTGACTCATGATTTATTACAACATTTATTTATTACAACATTGTTTATCATTCTAAAAGAGGGGGTGGGAAAAAGGATTTTTTATCCAGTAACCTTTATCAGTCAGTCATGGGTTCCGACGGTCACGCCGATCGACAGTGGCCACACCAGGTGTGGTGTGTAATATATATATATATTATATATATTATTAGAAGAGAGAGAGAGAGAGAGAGAAGAGAGGAGAGAGGAGAGAGAGAGGAGAGAGAGAGAAGACTGTTTTTCTCTGAAATCTGCCTTCTCTCTGAAGGAACGCTGGGCAAAATGCGACAAATTTCAGACTTTCTGCGTACATTTTGTTTCATCAGCCAGAATCAACAGTTTTGTTCATCTGCCATGTTTAAGGCCAGACCCAGATCTCACCAATCGGTCAAGTGACAGCCCTAGAAAGGAAAGCATACAGGTCTACTATCAGCCATATTTTCTGCCTTTTTTGTGGTTTCGACTTGAAATGATGGCAGGTAGAGCTGTGGCGATTCCTTCACAAGAGAGACACAGGCGAATCTCTTCACCTTGAATATCATTTGTCAGAAACCAGTTTCAGTTCCAAAACACTCACAAGCGGAGAACGGGACGGGGTGGGAGTGAGAGTGGGGAGTGCTTGTTTTTCCTCTGAAAACCTTCTCCCGACCAGGTGTCTCTTCTGGAGTTTGTTCCAAAAGAGACCGAACCCACTTCAGATTTCGTTAGTTCCAGATGGCAAAGGTTTCAGATGCAAACACACACACACACACACACACACACACACACACACCACACACACACACACACACACCGCGCGCGCGCGCGCGCGGCGGGGCGCGTAAAGTCATGCCGTGCACCCAGAATACACAGGAAGAGATGATGAGTTGGTTTTGAAGAAGCAAGACTGCTTGCAACAGTTTACGGTGATATTTAAAAATAAAGGATATTATTTATTTCAAGCACAATGTTCGTGGTGTGTGTGTGTGTGTGTGTGCGTGCGTGCATGCGTGCATGCGTACGTGCGTGCATGCGTGGGCGTGCGTGCGTGCGTGCTGTGGGTGTGTGTGTGTGTGTGTGTGTGTGTGTGTGTGTGTGTGTGTGTGTGTGTGTGTGTGTGTGTGTTTGTGTCTGTGTGTATGTTTAGAGCGCGGACGCGTGTGACTGATAATGGGCTCGTGCAGCCGTATCCACAATTAACGTTGGAATCCAGTTTGAGCGAAAAAAATAATATGACGAGAATGGATTAAGAACTAACGTCTAGAAGTTCCATATCTCTCTCTCTCTCTCCTCTCCCTCTCTCTCTCTCTCTCTCTCTTCTCTCTCTCTCTCTCTCTCTCTCCTCTCTCTCTCTCTCTCTCTCTCTCTTCTCTCTCTCTCTTTCTTCTTCTTCTTTTCTTTTCTTCAAGGGTACCGCTGGCCATGGTTTTTAAACCATCACCTGACCCTCAGAATAGAATTCAACAGAGTCATCACTGAGTATCTGAAGCATTTCATATACATTTCAACCAGGTATCCCCCGCCTGGGCTTAAGGCTGTGTCAGGCCAATTGACATAGGCTAGAACACCAAGGCTACATCAAAAACGTTGTTATGCTCTGCATAGTTATGCGGGGATTGTCTTCAGTTGTGGCAAGCTCCTAGCATAATATTATCAGTCTCCAAAATCCCCGAAGTCGGAGTGTGGCTGCCCATGTGGCGGGGTAATCAAAACGGTCACACACGCGTAATGTTCTCAACCCCAGCTGATGCATTTGTACCATAGTGTTCAAGTGCATTTGTACCATAGTGTTCAAGTCCTTCGGCTGTTTGGATGATCCCTGGAGTCTTTTAGCCAGGGTACGACAACAACAACCAGGTATCTGAAGTCGCCATGTATCCTATGTCATCCTGGTGCATTGCCGAACAAACCCTTTTTTTTTTTTTTTTGTAATGTTCATTTTGCCTTCTGCAGGGACAGTAGCAGCGAGGTCGCGCAACTTCCGGGTTGGCGCGCGCATCACAAAAATCTACTGCCGGTTCTCAGAATATCGTCTTTCTTGCGAGCAAGGTAAGGTATTGTTGTTTATAATCCAGCCGACGGCAAAGGGCCACATCAGAGCTGTCACTGCGTTGAAGTCAACTCACAAGTCGTTTAAAACAAACCACAAAAAAAAATCTCATTCACACGACTCTTAGATACACTTTCCAAAATCACACCAGAAATTTTGTTACAACTCTTTCCTCAGTAAAATCTGAGATCAGCTGTTAGATTTGTTGATCTCTTTCAGAAATCCAAAGATCGCAGTGGGTGGGACATCTCTGAACTAAAGTTTTCGTAGAAACTGCTGTAAAATGTTTATGTCTCACATCATGCAAATCCCAACACCTAAAAAATAAAAATTAAAAATTAAAATAATAAAAAGTTTCACTGTGAGTGGTACATGGCATGGAATGCACCACGGAGCTTCTTCACCTTGTAACAGATAAGAATGGGGGTGAAAGGAGAGGTCTGTGTGCAGACGGCACAAGACCGTTTCTTCTTGTTATGGCCGCCTCCGGAACTTGGTCAAAACTCTTTCAAAAACCGCTCGTATGCGTGAAAGGTCGCGCTGTATAACTCCTGGCTTCATGGCCCAGAAAGTGCCGAGGAAAACACCTTTCTTTCCATCAACTCCCAAACACCAAGGAAAAGACCTTTCTTTCCATCAACTCCCAAACACCAAGGAAAAGACCTTTCTTTCCATCAACTCCCAAACACAAGGAAAAGACCTTTCTTTCCATCAACTCCCAAACAAAGGAACACACATTAGAAGTCCACGATCATGCACAAAAGTATCAAAAGGAAATAAATTAAAGATCGCCTAACAGGACAAACAAATTCAAGATAAAACCGACGCGTTTCACCTCATGTCTTTTTAGGCACGCGCACATTTTGGGGGGGAAAGGTTTTGTTTTTTTTAATAGGGGGAAAGGGCCAATCAGAGCTGTCCCGGGGGGTTTCCCCCAAATTTTTTTTTAAAAAAAAAAAATTTTTGTTTTGTAATTTTCCCCCCAAAAATTTTTCTTTTTTAAAAATTGGTAGGGTTTTTAGATTTTTGTTTTTGTCCGGGTGGGGTGGGGCTTCTGTTTTTTGGGGTTGTGTGAAAAATGTTTTGTTAAAAAAAAAAAAAAAAATTTTTTTTTTTAAAAAATGTTTATGGGGTTTGTTTTGGCGGGGGTGGGGGGTTTTTTCATTGTTTTTTTTTGGGGGGGTGGGGGGTTTTTTTTGGGGAAGGTTTTTTTGTTTTGGCCCGTCCGGTTTTTTTTTTTTTTGGTTGAAGGGGTGCCCCCCGGCTTTTGGGGGTGGGGAAAAATTTTTTTTTCCCCCCCCCCAAAAAGGAAAAAGTTTTTTCCCCATAAAAAAAGGGAAAAGCCTTTTTTTAAAAAAACCCCCAGGGCCCTTTTTTTCCCATTAAAAAAGGGGCCCTGAAGAAAAAATTCCTTTTAAGGGTTGGTGGGGGGAAAAAATTTAAAGTAAAAGGGTTTGTTTTTTTTTTTTTGGGGGGCCGGCCCCCCGCCCCCGGGAATATTCTTCCCCCCCCCCCCCCCCCCCAAAAAAAAAAAAAAACCCCCCCAAAAAGGCAAAAAACCCCCCCCCAAAAAAACCCAAACCCCCCCCCCCCCCCCAAAAAAAAAAAAACCCCCCCAAAGGCACCCTTTTTGGCTTTTTAAAAAAAAGGGGGAAAATCAAAAAAAATTTTATAGTTTTTAAAAAAGGCGTTTTTGGGGGTTTGGGAATTTCACGGGTTCCGGGTTTTTTGGGGGGTTGTTTCCCTTATTTTTGTTCTATGTACGATTTAAAAAAAAAAAAAATATAGTTAAATTTAAAAAACGGGAAAAGGATAAATGAAAAAAAAAGGGAAATTTGACCAAAAAATTTAAAAAAAATAAAAAAATTTAAAATTTTTTATATAAAATTTTCAAAACAAAAAAAAAAAATTTTTTTTTTTTTTTAAAATTTTAATTAATTTTATAAAAAAATTTTTAACCCCAAAATAAAATTTTTAAAATTTTTAAAATAAATTTATAATTTTATAAAAAAAAAAAAATCAAAAAATTTTAAAATTTTTTTTTTAAGATTTTTAAAAACACATTCTTTTATTTAAATCACTTTTAAATTAATTTATCAAAAAATTTTTTAAAAAATATTATAAAAAATTAAATATTTTTTTAAAAAAAAATTTTAAAAAATATTTCCCTTTTAAAAAAATTTTTAATTTTTAAAAAATTAAAATTTTTTTAAAATTTTTCCCAAATTTTTTAAAATTTCTATTTAAAAAAAATTTAAAAAAATTTAAAAAAAAAAAAAATTTTTTATTTAAAAAATTAAAAAAAACCCCTTTTTTAAAACCCAAAAAAATTTTTTAAAAAATCTTTTGGGTTTTTTTAACCCCCCAGGAAAAATCACACGTTTTGTATTGCCCAACGTTTTAAAAAGGAAAATAAATTTGTTATTATCCAATAAAAAATGCATTTGCATGATCACTTTTCCCAAACCCATTTTAAGATATCAGAGGGGTCTTAACAATGAACTGCGTTGGATAATTATCCCAGGTTTAAGAAAAAGTCCTATTTCTTGGAAAAAACAAATCTTATTCATGCGTTAATGCTATAATAGGTTTAAAGTGTGTTTTTGATTTCCCTCAAAAATTTTTTTAAAGTTTTTTTGCTAGATTCCCGTCTTCTTCTGCAATGAAAAATTTTTTGATTAAAAATTCGACCTGGTGATCCTGAAATAAAAAATATTTAAACCCCTTCCCCTTTAGCCCGAGCATGAAATAACATTTCTTTGGGTGCCCTCCCCTGTGGGTTTACTAAAAGAAAAGGTTGTGTTCTGGCAAAGGAGGGCAAAAACGATCATCAGATTCGATTTTTGATTTTAGTCAATCAAGAGGTTTAAAATTTTGGGAGAGAAAGTAAATTTTTCTAATTTTATTGATAGAAAGAGAAACGGGGTTTTGTTTACCGATGAAAGGAAAGATTCAGAAAAATTAAGTAAAGTATGATCCCAAAACATTTATCGGAGCAGAAAGTTTTTTTGATCTGAGATGGGAAAATTTGGGTTGTTTTAAAAACAAGTATGTCAAAAAAATTTCATTGTTTTTTGTGGCTAGCATATCAAAAAGATCCCATTTTTTTGTGTACTTAATGAAAAAAATTCATTCCAAAACTCGCAGCCTTTGTCAAAAAAGTTTTCGGTCCTGTGCAAGTGAAAAATATCTTTTTTTTTTGATTAGCTAAAAGTCCCAAATTTCAAATATTTTAACTTAAAAGTCGTGGGGCATGAGAAGAAGGGTACATGTTTCGAGGGTTTTTTTGTGGTTTTTTTTTTTTTTCTTTTTTTTTTTTTTTTTTTGTTTTTGTTTTTTTAGTCTTGATTAAATGGATTTTTTTTACTTTTGTGTTTTCGTAATAAGTTTTTTTATTGTACCTATATGTTTAAACCCTTTTTTCCCCCCCCCCTCCCCCCCCCGCCCCTCCCCTTTTTTTTCCGCTAATATACGTAATGTGGGAAAAACGAAAACAAACAACAACAACAACACTCGACACACCCCAAAACCACACACACACACACACACACCACACACACACACACACCACCACAACACCCCCACCCCGCACGCACGCAGCACGCACGCACCCACAACACCCCCACCCCCCCCCACCACACACACACACACACATGAAGTTTTGGCACAGCCAATGTTAGATAGGTTTCCCAAGGGCTGACCAGCTCGTTGGGCTTATGCTGTAAGTCAGACATCTGCAAAGTCGTAGCCACGAGACCCTCTTCTTAATAGATTGTCTCATCCTGGTCATTAATTCATTTATCCATCAGCGTTAAATCATGCGCAATGTGGTCTCGACACTTACTGGATGCGGTGCATAGCGTATATGGACTAGTCCACACGCCGTGATTCTTCCTTGGTGAAACTGAAACTGAAACCTGCGTCTGTTGATTTGTCAGCTTGTGTGTCAGCAAGACTGTGCACAATCTTCTCTACCGATTTGGAGTCAACTTGGAGGAAGGACGGAATGTGTCCATAGAATTAACTCATTAAACCTTGGTGTCTACCTGTGGCGTCGACTGATCTCGATGATCCGTTCTACCATAATTATTGAGTTAACATTGGTTCTGACTCCCACACAGTCCTTCGAATGATACTATAAAACGAGCTTCCGTGTATGACCGCACGTATTACATCTCGCACACACGTAATCCCATCACCAACTTTCTTCGGAAGAGAAGGCCAGTTTGGCCGTTGGTATGGACGACACGTTACACATAGCATTTCACTCTGCGTGAGAAATAGAAAGAATGAATGCAGGAAGAAAATTGCGTGAATGATATTGACTGGATGACACGGGAAACGACTGAATATGGCGCCGGCTGGCAGCTCTTCAGTCGGCACCACCCAGGTAGGCAGCCCGTTGCGTACACAAGAGTGTGGATTGTCAGCGCCTAGAACCTTTAACAAGGCGCTTTACAAATGCTATATTATCGTTGCTGTTGTCTTTGTTGTTGTTATTATTGTTATTGTTTGTATCATTATTACCTTACTGCTACGAAGCGGTCCTCTCAGCGGAACAGGAACACTGTGAAGTCACTCTGCACGAATCGACAACTAGCAATGACGATGATATATCATTGTCATGGAATATCAAGACTTTCCGTCATCGAATGAAGCGTTGACATCAGGGTTCGACCCCCCCCCCCCTTCCCCCCGCTTCCTCCCCTCTTCCCATTGCCCTCCCCCCTCCCCCTCCACTCTCTACGTTTTCCATATCAGGATACGAAACAAAAACAAACAAAATCAGTGTACAAGGGAAGTAACTCTGTCAGTCCGTACTTAACATTTATTTCCCTGGAGAAAGTAATCGTATTCACTCATCGGCTGATTTCCTCACAGATTTCTTTTCTTTTTTCTTTTTCTTTTTTTTTCAAAGACAAATAATGAAAAAGCTTATCGATCAGACTTGTTCTTGCTCTCTCATGTAACAGTAAGCACAGCATTACTCCTTACAATTTGGGGCGGATCAGATAAAAACAGATCCGCGAT
>CM031604.1:85538250-85548250 GCA_018398815.1 Conus ventricosus
TCTCCTCCTCTCTCTCTCTCTTCTTCTTCTTCTTCTTTTTCCCCCAAGGGTACCGCTGCCATGGTTTTAACCATCACCTGACCCTCAGAATAGAATTCAACAGAGTGATCACGAGTATCTGAAGCATTTCATATACATTTCAACCAGGTACCCGCCTGGGCTTAAGGCTGTGTCAGGCCAATTGACATAGCTAGAACACCAAGCTACATCCAAAACGTTTTATGCTCTGCATAGTAGCGGGGATTGTCTTCAGTTGTGGCAAGCTCCAGCATAACATTATCAGTCTCCAAAATCCCCGAGTCGGAGTGTGGCTGCCCATGTGGCGGGTATCAAAAACGGTCACACACGCGTAATGTTCTCAACCCCAGCTGATGCATTTGTACCATAGTGTTCAAGTGCATTTGTACCATAGTGTTCAAGTACTTCGGCTGTTTGGATGATCCCTGGAGTCTTTTAGCCAGGGTACGACAACAACAACCAGGTATCTGAAGTCGTCATGTAGCCTATTCCATCCTGGTGCATTGCCGAACAAACCCTTTTTTTTGTAATGTTCATTTTGCTTTCTGCAGGACAGTAGCAGGGAGGTCGCGCAACTTCCGGTTAGCGCGCGCATCACAAAAATCTACTTCCGGTTCTCAGAATATCGTCTTCCTTGCGAGCAAGGTAACGTATTGTTGCTTATAATCCAGCCGACCGCAAAGGGCCACATCAGGGCTGTCACTGCGTTGAAGTCAACTCACAAGTCGTTTAGAACAAACCAAAAATAAAAATTCATTCACAACGACTCTTTAAGATACACTTTCTAAAATCACACCAGGAAATTTTTGTTACAACTCTTTCCTCAGAAAATCTGGATCAGCTGTTAGATTTGTTGATCTCTTTCAGAAATCCAAAGATCGCAGTGGGTGGGACATCTCTGAACTAACGTTTTCGAGGAAACTGCTGTAAAATGTTTATGTCTCACATCATGCAAATCCCAACACCTAAAAAAAAAAAAACAAAGAAAAGTTTCACTGTGAGTGGTACATGGCATGGAATGCACCACGGAACTTCTTCACCTTGTAACAGAGAAGAATGGGGGTAAAAGGAGAGGTCTGTATGCCGACGGCACAAGACCGTTCTCTCTTGTTATGGCCGCCTCCGGAACTTGGTCAAAACTCTTTCAAAAACCGCTCGTATGCCTGAAAGGTCGCGCTGTATAACTCCTGGCTTCATGGCCCAGAAAGTGCCGAGGAAAACACTAGGGTCCACCTAGGTTCTAGCTAGCTCCAGCTTGGACAAGCTGAATCTAGCCAGAACCTAGGTGGGCCCTAGGTGGTCCTTGGACCCTTGCTGTCTGGGCACCTTTCTTTCCATCAACTCCCAAACACCAAGGAAAAGACCTTTCTTTCCATCAACTCCCAAACACCAAGGAAAAGACCTTTCTTTCCATCAACTCCCAAACACCAAGGAAAAGACCTTTCTTTCCATCAACTCCCAAACACCAAGGAAAAGACCTTTCTTTCCATCAACTCCCAAACAAAGGAACACACATGTAGAAGTCCACGAATCATGCACAAGTTCTAAAAGGAAATTAAAGTAATCCGCCAGATAACAGGGACAAACAAATTACGACATAAAACACGACGCGTTTCGACCTCTCATGTCTTTTTTTAGGCACGCGCACATGGGCCCGTGCCCGTACACCCCTGCGCACACGCACACTCACTCACTACACACACACGCACGCACGCACACACACACACACACACACACACACACACACACACACAAAACACACACACACAACACACACACACACCACACACACACACACACACTGTAAAAGGGGAAGTTACCTGAATCCTATTAACTTTTTTTTTCCTTGGAGAACTAACTATTCCCATCGCTGATTTCCCACAATTTTTTTTTTTTTTTTTTTTAAAAAGACAAATAAATGAAAAAGCTTAAGATCAACTTTTCCTTTTTCTCTTATGTAACGTAACACACTTTACCCTTACTTTTGGGGGCGGATCCAAAACAAATAACAATCCCGATCTGTTCGACTCGGTAATGCCCCTCCTTTCCCCCTGTCCCCGGTCTATTTAAAAAGCTCGTTGCGATTTTTTTTTCCGCTGAGGGCAAAATGTCAAACAAAAAAAAAACGGAAACAAAGAAAAAAGGGGGGAGGGGGGGGATTTTTTTGTAAACCCTCTCTCTCCTCTCTTTCTCTCTCTCCCTCTCCCCCTCTCTCTCTCCCCTTTCCTCCTCCTCTCCCCCCTCTCTCCTCTCTCTCTCTCCCCCTTCTCCCACTTTTGTTTTGCATTCGGGGTTTTAAAAGGGTCGCACTGGGTTTAAAAGGCCAGAGTGCATTTCTACTTCGGTGCAAAGCGGTGGCCCTTCTGTATAACTTTTTTTTGACGCCCACATTACCCACACGGGCAGGCCTCTCACTGTTTCAACCATGAAACTGTCTACTAAAAAAAAATGGGGTCAGTTGTTGACCAGGTGCTTGTGACCACGGTCGAGGGCCACGTTCTTATGGCCACGGGGCGTTTTGCCCACTGTCGCATCCCAAGTGCTTTGGGAACCACGTGTCTTGTGACCACTGCCGCTGTGACCAAGTGCCCCGTTGTGACCACGTCCGCTGGCCCCACGGTCGTTGGACCCGTGTCTTTTCCCACTTCTTGTACCAGTGCCGCTGTGACCAAGGTCTTGTGACCAAGCTCGTTGTGACCACGTCCCCCTTGGCCCCACGTGCCGCTGTGCCCACTTCGTTGTGACCACTTCTTTCCACTTCTTGTACCACGTGCCGCGGGGACCAATTGTTGTCCCAAAGCGTCTTTGTGACCACTGTCGTTGTGACAAAGCGTCTTGTGACCACGGGCCGCTGGACCAAGGTCGTTGTACAAAGTGCGTTGTGACCACGGCCTTGTGACCCCGTGCCGCTGTGCCAGGGTCGTTTGACCACGGTCGTTGGCCCACGGTCGTTGTGACCACGTCTTTGGACCAAGCCGTTGTACCAATCCCTTTTGTACCACGTCCTTTTGTACCAGTTCGTTTGACCAGGGGTTCGTTGTCCACAGTCCTTGGACCCGTGCTTTTACACGTGTCGTTGTCCAACGTCTTGTACCACTTTTTTTGACCAGTTCGTTGTACCACGAGTCCTTGTGACCACGTGTTGTTGTACACGGGTTTTGGACCACGGCCCCGTTGTGACCAATCCTTGTGCCAGGGTTCTTTGCCCCACGTGTCTTGTGATCACTGTCTTGTGACCCGAGCCTGTGACCACGTGTCGTTGTGATCACGTATCGTTGTGACCAAGCGTCTTTACCCGTGCTTTTGACCACGTGTCGTTGTGACCACAGCCCTTTGTGACCACTGTCGTTTGATCACGGCCCCTTTTGTCCAAAGCCGGTGACCAACGCCTTTCCCAAGTCCTTTTAGGACCACTGCCCGTTTGACCCCTTTTGTTGTGACCAAGTGCCGTCCGTTGTCCCAAAGTTCCTCATACCAAGTGTCCTTGTGACCACTGTCTTTGTGACCACCTTCGTTGGCCCCAACCTTCTTTGGCCGAGTGTCGTTGTGACCGAGGTCGAGTGACCGATGTCTCTGACCGAGTGTCGTTTGACCGGTGTGTTGTGACCGGTTCGCGTACCAGGTTTTGTACCACCGCATTGGACCGAGGTCGCTGACCAGTGTCTCGGACCCATGTCTTTGTGACCCTTCTTGTGACCACTGTCGTTCGACCAAGGTCGCGTGCCCACGTTTCGTTTTGACCACTGTCTTTGTGACCCTTCTTGTGACCACCTGTCGTTGTGATCAAGTGTCTTTGTACCAAGTGTCTTGTGCCCAAAACGTGCTTTGGCCCAATTTCGTTGTGACCACTGTCGTTTGATCAGTGCGTTGGCCAAGTGCCGTTGTGACCACTGTGTTGTGACCAAGTTCGTTGTACAACGGTCTTTGACAAGTGTGTTTGCCAAGTTCTTTGTGCCCACGGTCTTGTGACCAATTTCGTTGTACCACGTGTCTTGGATCAATTCTTTAAACCAAGTTTGTTGTGACCACTGTCGTTGGCCCAAATTTTCTTTTTACCACTGTCTTTTTTGATCAAGTGTCGTTGTGACCAATTTCTTGTGACCATGGTCTTTGTGACCACTGCCGCTGGACCAAGTGTCTTTTGTGCCACATGCCGCGGGAACCACGTGTCGTTTGCCCACTTCGCTGTGACCACGTGTCTTTGAACCACGGCCCGCTGTGCCCAATGTCGTTGTACCACTGTCGTTGTGACCACTCCGCTTGCCACTGTCTTGTACCACGTTCTTTGTGACACGGTCGTTGTGACCATGCCGCGTGCCCAAAGTCGTTGTGCCCAAAGGTCGTTTGACCACGTTCTTTTGTGAAAAAGCGTCGTTTGACCACGTCCGTGTGACCAACGTCGTTGTGACCAAAGGGCGTTGTGACCACATCCTTGTGACCACGGGGGCCCGCTGTACCATTCTTGTGACGTTCTTTGTGACCACGTTCGTTTGACCACGTGTCTTTGACCAAGCGTCCGTTGTGACCAAGTGCCTTGTGACCACGGCCGTTTACCACGTGTCGTTGTGACCACGTGCGTTGTGACCACAGTCCTTGTACCACGGTCATTGTACAGTGTCTTGTACCAAGCTCGTTGTGACCACGTTCGTTGTGACCACGTGTCGTTTGCCCACGAGCCCTTTGTGACCACGTGTTTTTTTGGTCACGGTCGTTGTGACCACTGTCTTGTGCCCCACAGCCCCTTGTGACCATGTGTCGTTGTGACCACGTGCGTTGTGACAGTTTTCGTTGGACCAAGTCCTTGTGCCCACGTGTCTGTGACACGTACGTTGTGACCAAGCTCTTGTGACCACGTGCGTTTGACCCGTGTCGTTTACCACACCTTTTGGACCACTTCTTTTGTGAAAGTGTCGTTGTGACCAAGCGCGTTTGACCAAGCGTCGTTTGACCAAGTCCGTTGGGACCACGTGCTTGGACCACCGTTTTTGACCAAGTGCCGTCCTTTTGACCAAGGCCTCAGACCAATTTCCCCCTTTGCCACAGTCGTTGTGCCCACCTGCGTTTGACCACCTTTCGTTGGGGCCGGGGCTGTGCCGAGTGCTTGGACCGGTGCGCTAAAGGGCTTTGCCACCTTCTTTTGGCCGGGTTTCCCCTGCCGAGTTCGCGTGACCCATGTCTTTTGTGACCCGGGTCGTTTGCCCCCGTGCGTTGCGACCAAGGGCCCTGTGACCACTGTCGTTTTGACCACGGTCGTTGGCCCCACCGCGTTGTGACCACCGCCCCTTTGATCAAGTGTCGTTGTGACCAAGTGTCGTTGTGACCACGGTTCGTTGTATCAAGGTTCGTTGTACCAATGTTTTTTGTGCCCGTGCGTTTGGACCAAGTGTCTTGTGACCACGTTCGTTTTGATAAAGTTCGTTTTACCAAGGTCTTGGCCCATTTGTCGTTGTGACCATTTGCCGCGTGACCAAGTGTCTTTCGACCAATTTCCCCGCTTGACCACGGTCTTTTTGCCACGTGCTTTGTGACCACCTGTCTTGGGACCCCCTTCCCTTGTGATCAAGGCGTTGTGACCCGTGCGGTGACCAGTTTTTGTGCCCAAGGGTTCGTTGGACCACTGTCTTTTGTGATCAAGTGCTTTGACCAAGTGCTTTGTACCACGGTCGTTGGACCAATGTCTTTGTGACCACGGGGGTTTGTGAAAAGTTCGTTGTGATCAAGTGTCGTTTGACCACTTCGTTGTGACCAATTCTTGTGACCACGGCTTTGTACCACTGTCGTTGGACCACTGCGTGTGACCCTTCTTTTGGGACCAGTTCTTTTGTGCCACGGTCTTTGTGACCACTGTCTTGTGCCCAATTCTTTGTACCACTTTTCGTTGTGATCAAGTGTCGTTTTGACCACGTTCTTGTGACCCGTGTCTTGTGCCCAATTTCTTTGGACCACTGCGTTGTGACAAGTGCCGGGACCAAGTGCGTTTGACCCGTGTCGTTGTGCCCCAATTCGTTTTGACCAGGTCTTGTGACCAAGGTCGTTGTGCCAAGTGTCGTTGTGACCGCCTGTCGTTGGATCAATGTCGTTGTGACCAAGTGTCGTTGTGACCACGTCTTGTGACCAAGTTCGTTGTGACCACGTGTCTTGTGCCAAGTGCGTTGTGACCAGGTGTCGTTTTTGACCAGGTGTCATTGTGACCCCTTTTCGTTTGCCCAATGTCGTTGTACCACTGTCGTGTGACCAAGTGTCTTGTGACCAGTGTCGTTGTGACCAGGTGTCTTTTGTGCCCAAATCAAAAGACAAGAAAAAGACTTTTTGGTCACAACGACACGGGGTCAACGACACCGGGTCACAACACATTTGGGTCACAACGCCCTTTGTCAAAACGAACGGGGTCACAACGACATTGTCCAACGACAGGGGCACAACGAACGGGGTCACAACGACATGGGGTCCCAACGACACGGGGTCACAAAGAAAATGTGTCACATCGGCATGTACCGAGACAAAAACCCCATGCACTAAAACGCCTGTTTACCGTCGCCTTTTTGTCTCAAGGGCATGTTCCTACAATAAAACCGGGAAAAAGGGTTTCTGCCACGTTAAAATCCAAATCCAATCCAAAAGGGGGGGAGAGGGTGGGGGAGGGGGGTGGGGAAGGGGGGAAGGAGTTACAGGGGATTCTAATTTTAACTTTCACCCCCGCCGCCCCCCCCTTTCTTCTTGACCCAAAACAGAAACAAAAAAACAGAAAACAAAAACAACAACAACAAAAACAGAACAAAAATCAAAATAAACTAACAAAAAAAAGCAGCTCTTGTCATGAAAATTCCTTTTTGTTTTTATTTTGAAAAGAACTAGGGTGACAAGGAGAGTGGTTCAAGAGCTGTGCCCTCCGGTCATTCACGTCCAATCACCCTGTCTCCTTTCAAGACTTTGAATGGGATGGAAATTATTCTTAAACCGATGCAGACAGCTGAAAATTTTTAAAAAATGCCCCCCCCAAAAAGCCCTGTGTGGTATAAAAATATACAAAAAAAAAAAAAAAAAAAAAAAAAACGAGCATCCCTTTGACAGCATCTTGGGCCGAGGATGGGGAACCTAAGCAGCGGGGTATGTTTTATCAATAAACAACTTCATGCTGGGATAGATTAAGGGCCAAATATAGGAAAGGAAGAGAGGAAGAGAGAAAGAGAGGTGAGCGTATCCTCTTGCTGGGCCCCACAGAAGCTGAATCAGTAAGCAACGCGCGGAACACACACACATACACACAGACACAAACCACCACACACACACATTCACACAACGCTAATACACTCAAAGGAACAGACTTAAAAAAAGAAAAAAACGAACCACACCAACCACACACACACCAAAACCCCACACACGATGCATGCCAGCAGCACGACGCACCACGCACCCGCACACACGCACGCACGCAAATACCACGCAAATCGCACACAGCGCGCGCGCCCCCCACACACACACACACACACACACACACACACACCACAACACACCAAAAGGGTGTGTTGGGTTTTTGTTTTTTAATTAAACGTCTATCCACCAACGGGCTTAGACATATTTAAATGTTAGTGTGTGTGCAGTGGGGTTTTTGGGGTGTAGCTGCGAACTTGGTGTTGATTTGGGGGGTACTAGGGAGTATAATCATTACGCTTTGTTTTTAAAAATTTTTTTTTTTTCAAAAAAATAAATAAATTTTAAAAAAAACACATAAAATCCCAAAATTTTAAAAAAACACAAAATAAGCAAATAACCCAAGATGAGAAATAACATAGACGTAAAAAAATGTCCAACTGGGGTCTTTAACAGTCCTTGAAAACTTCAAAAATTTTGTCTTAAGGGTGACTCTCAAAGACTGACACGCGTTTAGTTTCAACAACCAAGCAGTAAATTTTGGGTTTCATTTTTATCGCACAAAAAAGTAATGGGAAGGGGTGTTTTTCTGCCACAAATACATCACATGTTTTTTCAGAATTTGGGTTTAAAAGATCAAGCCAAATCTAAAAAAAACAAACTTTTTTTAAAAACCATCCCACGCGCGCGCCGGCGTGTGTGGTGGTGGTGGTGGTTGGTGTTGTTGCGTGACCTTTTTATTTTTCATTTTCGAAATTCGGCGTTGTTTGTGGGCATGAAAAAAAAAAAAAAAAAAAAAAAAACCGTTTTATCCTCCTCCCGGTGGGGGAAGAAGAGGCTGGCATTTATTTTGAAATTTTTTCTTGTGACCGAAAATGCCCCAGAAGTCCTCCCCGGTGGAGCTTCCCCCCCCCCCCCCCCCCCCCCCCCCCACCCCCACCCCGGGGTATTTTTCATCTCTGGGGCATCCCCTGGTAGAAGATATGAAGGCGCCCAAGTTTTTTGCGGTAGGCTCGGCGACTTCTTTGGGGGCGTCTGTGGGGATGGTCATTTCAGTCTCCCCAGTCGAGCTCTGTTCGGAGGACATCAAAAGGGGGGAGGTGGGGGGAAACTTTTCCTTTTTGCCTACCCACCCTTTGACAAAGTTTTTTTCCGTACATGGCGAACTCGACTTTCCCTTGTTTGAAGGCTTTTTTGAACGGGGCCCCCGAAGGCCATATTTTCCCCGGGTTTTAAAATTGATGGCCATCCATTTTTTTTTTTTTGGGGGGGGGTTTTTCTGTTGTTGTTGTTTTGTTTTGTTTTTTTGATTTTTTTTGTTGTTGTTTTTTTGTTTTGATTTTTTTTTTTTTTTTTCTTTTTTTTTTTTTTTTCCGTTTTTTTTTTTGGGATTTCGGTACTCTAAGGGATTGAAATCGGGTCGTTCAGTCCTCCGAGGAAAAATGTTTTCCCCTTGAGACCACCGTTTTAGGTTTGGGATGACTGAGTAATAGACTCTTTTTTTAACTGAAGGGGTATAGGAGTGGACAGAAGTAATATAAGGGCTTTTTTTTTTTATAACCGTGTCAGCTTCGATTGGCGCGTGACCCATATATATATATATATATATATATATATATATATATATATATATATATATATATATATAACAACAAACTAATAAATTCCAAGGATAAGTACCGAGCACAGTTCCAGCAACTTACAGAGCAGCTTGGTGTTGCAATGACTGCAAGAAATATTGAATTATAAACAAAGCTTGCTCTTATGTCTTAGATTGAAGAAATAGGGGAGATACGCATTCATACCTGCAGTGGCAGATGATTCTGCCTAACTAACAGTATGTGCTTGAGTGGTAGATGGGGAAAAATAAAATAAATGCTTCTCAAAATGAGCCTTCACAAGCTTATATTCTCCAAGGGGGAGAGACATCCTCCAATAGGGAGGGAAACTCACTAACAAATAACTAATATTGAATTATAAACAAAGCTGTCTCTTATGTCTTAGATTGAAGAAATAGAGAATATAAGCTTGCTGAAATGGAGAATATAAGCTTGCTGAAGGTTCATTTGAGAAGCATTTATTTTATTTTCCCCATCCACCCACTGACGCACATACTGTTAGTTAGGCAAAATCATCTGCCACTGCAAGTATGAATGCGTATCTCCCCTATTTCTTGAATCTAAGACATAAGAGCAAGCTTTGTTTATAATTCAATATTTCTTGCAGTCATTGCAACACTAAGCTGCTCTGTAAGTTGCTGGAACGGTGCTCGGTACTTATCCTTGGAATTTATTAGTTTGTTGTATATGTATATATATATATATACAACAAACTAATAAATTCCAAGGATAAGTACCGCACCGTTCCAGCAACTTACAGAGCAGCTTGGTGTTGCAATGACTGCAAGAAATATTGAATTTTAATTCAATGGAACGGTGCGCTACTTATCCTTGGAATTTATTAGTTTGTTGTATTTTAGTCCCTTGCGGATTCATTCCAAGAACTGCCCTCAGCACTTGTGTCTTAGAGGATATCTTTTTTATATTTTCTACTTTTCACAAGAAAATGTAGCTTGTTTTGCTCTTTTATGATTTTCTTTTGCTTCTTAATG
>CM031604.1:85553250-85556432 GCA_018398815.1 Conus ventricosus
GGTCCCCGTTCACAGCGCTATATGTCAATGACCAAAGGGTTGAGGAGGTAACATCTCATAAAGTACTAGGGGCTATCATCGATAATGATTTAACGTGGTACGACCACATTACTGACCTTGGAAAACGTCTTTCTAAAAGGATTTATCAATTATTAAAAATAAAACATTTTCTGAATCTCCAGTCGAGGAAATTATTTTTTCATGCACATATTTTATCTCTCATTGATTATGCGTCTACGTTATGGGATAATTCTAGTGAAACAAATTTGAAACAAATCAATCGTTTACATAAGAGAGCTATAAAGTTGGTGCAATTAAAATCTAATTCCTTGACAGGTGATGACTATACAAAGTTAGATATTCTTCCATTCAAAGACAGGCTCTTCTTCAATAAATGCTTATGCATGTATAAAGTAGTTAAGGGAATAGCTCCAAAGAAAATTATCCGAAACTTTGAAAATAATGAAAATAGACATGTTCACAAACTTTCGTTTGCTAGACCCCGTAACAATCTTTACAAATCTAGCTTCATATATTCCGGAGGAACGGCATGGAACAATTTATCTTCTACTTTAAAAACATGTCCTTCTAAACTACTGTTTAAAAAAGCACTGAAAAAATATTTGATGGACAAATTATAAAGTAATTTATGATTATCTATTTTGCTGCATATCCCCTCTCTCTCTCTCTCTCTCTCTCTCTCTCTCTCTCTCTCTCTCTCTCTCTCTCTCTCTCTCTCTCTCTCTCTCTCTCTGCCACTCTCTCTGTCTCTCTCTCTCTCTTTCTCTCTGACTGTCTGTCTGTCTGTCTGTTGGATTCTTTGTCAATGCTATTTGTCTCTCTGCTATCTGTCAGTCCCCCCCCCCCCCCTTTCTCTCTCTCTCTCTCTCTCTCTCTCTCCCCTCTCTCTCTCTCTCTCTCTCTCTCTCTCTCTGTGTCTCTCTTTCTCTCTGACTGTCTGTCTATTGGATTCTTTATCAATGCTATCTGTCTCTCTGCTATCTGTCAGCCCCCCCCCTCTCTCTCTCTCTCTCTCTCTCTCTCTCTCTCTCTCCTCTCTCTCTCTCTCTCTCTCTTAAATGTCTTTATTGCCATGTTTGACACGTTGTCCATTGTCCGTCACAATATTGATTAATGGTTGTTAATTGTTTCATTGTTTTCATTACATTGTATATTTCTGATTTATACGTATGTATTGCTTCGAGTTTCTGGTTTTTCACTATTGTGATTGATATTTATGCTTTTTTGTGAGGGCAGGATGAAAAAAAGCTGCAAAGCTTATTCTTTTAACCCTCAATAAAGATAATTTTGACTTGACTTGACTTGACTTGACACACACACAAATACAGACGAGTCAGAAGATAAACAGCAAGTGATCCGTTTTCACCTTTCCCTTTTATTACTTAACTATCAGAAACAAAAAAGCATCAAATAAAATTATTATTTTACAATAATACACCAACCAAAGACAAGAAAAAGGTATATCTACTGATCACACACACACACACACACACCACACACACACACACACACACACACACACACACACACACACACACCTCTAATCTCACGCAATATGTGTCACAAAAAAGACGGCTACTGAGTGATGAACAGTTGTTCTCTCTCTCTCTCTCTCTCTCTCTCTCTCTCTCTCTCTCTCTCTCTCTCTCTCTCTCTCTCTCTCTCTGGTATGAATTAACTATTCAATGGAACTAAAAAATTTTAAAATCAAAATAAAACTTCTTCTGCTAACAAAATAAGGCAAAGTCAACAATCGTCCTTCCAAAGACGAGATCATCTCTCGTCGTCGATCCTGAGTTCGACTTCTTCTCTTGGTGGAGAACTCCAGTCTGACGGACCTCACTAACAACGTTCTACGAAAGAGGAAAGGGGGATACATCACCGCACGACACGGAGTGTATCGTAAAATCTACGACAAGCCTCACTACGTACCCCCAAGTCGGTTTCACTTTACCTCCAAGAATTAAAGGAAGGGAATAACCCCACCACTTGACAAGATATTTGCGCTGTCCTCGCGTGTCTTTCTTTGTCCTGGTCACTGACTGTATCCGGTTCGCCCACTTTCTGCAACTCTGGTTCGTGAAAGGTCCCTTTTAAGATTTCGCCAGCCAAGTCTTTAATGAGGTAAGTGACTGGATTGGTGGGTCTAATGAGGTCCACTACAACGACCTCTTCCGTCCAAGATAGTAGATAGCCTCTTTTAAACGTTCTTCTGGCTTTGCTGATTCTGACTTGATCTCCTACTTTCAGTTTGGGTTTGCTGGGGACTAAAGGGTCTGCCACACGCGTTCTTGGATGTCAGTACTGACGCGCGCCGGAGCCGTCTTGATGCTCCGGTGATAGGATCGGTTACAGAATCGGTTATAGGCCTCCACCAGGTCGGGCAGGGCATCCAAGTAGGTCAGGGTGTTTTTGTATGTTAATTAGCGCCAGACGTTTTCTTTCAGTGTTCGATCAAATCGTTCTGCTGTCGACGCTTTAATATCTTCGTTTTCCATAACAAAAAAAAATCGACCGCTCTTTCTTTCAAATATTTTTGAAAACGTTCTGTTAATAAATTCCGATCCTTTGTCTGTTGCCGACGCTGGGGTTTCCTCCCACCTTTCAATATGCCTTTGAAGGCCGCGAGACCAAACTCAGTCCTTTTTTTTTTTTTTTTTGTCTCTCAGGAGGACCACCCACGCGAATTTACTAAAGGCGTCAATGCAGGTCAGTAGGTAGCTATACTCCTTGTTATGTGGTTTTTTGGTTTTTTTTAAATAGATTTTACATCAATCAAATCGCATTGCCACTGAGCATCGATACAGCTGACGATGATTTTCCGTCTGGGAAAACGTCTTATCACTTTCTTGTGAAGAATATACGTGTCTTGAAAACTCAACCAGTCTTTAACGTTAGGATGGGTTAACTTCGAATGTCTCTTCAGTTTTTGCATACCACCAAAACCTGACGGGAGTGTTGAAGAAATACAGCCGCTCTAACTCGTCATTTCTTCCCATGTCATCCTTTTTTTCTTGGCGCTTCTCGTCTTCTTTATCTTGCGGGGAGGAGAAGGTGGAAGGGGGAAGGTGGTTCGGTCCCCGTTGTAATAAACTGTTTTCGGTCGAGGTTTCCGATCCAATCTGTCTATGCCTTTGAGGGCGGTGGTGAAGGTTCACCCT
>CM031604.1:85557432-85587432 GCA_018398815.1 Conus ventricosus
AGGTTTTCAGAGGAAAACAAGCAACCCACTCTCCTCCCACCCCGTCCCCGTTCTCCTTGTGAGTGTTTTGGAACTGAAATGGTTTTGAAAAATTGTATCAAGTGAAGAGATTCGCCTGGTTCTCTGTAAGGAATCGCACAGCTCTACCTCCCATCATTCAATCGAAACCACAAAAAGGCAGAAATAGGGCTGATAGTAGACCTGTATGTTTCCTTTAGGCGTCACTTGACCGATGGTGAGACGGTCTGGCCTTAAAACATGGCGATAAACAAAACTGTTGATTTGGCTGAGGGAAACCAAAGTACCGCAGAAAGTCTGAAATTTGTCGCATTTTTGCCCAGCGTTCCTTCAAGAGAGAAGGCAGATTTCAGAGAAAAAAGTTTCTCTCTCTCTCTCTCTCTCTCTCTCTCCCCTCCCTCCTCTCCCCCTCCTCTCTCTCTCTCTCCCCCCTCTATATATATATATATATTATATATACACACACACACCTGGTGTGGCCACTGTCGATCGGTGACCGTCGGAAACCCATGACTGACTGATAAAGGGTTACTGGATAAAAAACCCTTTTTCCCCACCCCCTCTTTTAAAATGATAAACAATGTTGTAATAAATAAATGTTTGTAAATCATGAGTCAAGTATTAAAACAGGATCTCAAATGGATTCAGAAAATGGCTTTTCACCCACATGTAACCCCACCCCCACTCCCCAAATAAGTCCATCCCCTCCCCCACTCCCCCCCCACCCCAAATATGTCCTTCCCCACAGTTTCTTTTTTCGATTCTTGAATGTTGGATGTGTGCAGTTCGCTCGTGTGGGACAATTTTGCACGTGATTTTAAAGAAGATGTTTGAAGCCGTCCTTAATTTGACTGAGCAGCTAGTCAGTTAGATACTGTAATTCTCTTCTTGCTGGCTGTCCACAGAATCTTCTTGCAAAATTGCAGAAAGTCCAAAATAATGCTGCTCGCCTTGTCTCGAAATCTCCGAAAACCTCTCATGTTTCTCCCTTGCTTAAATCTTTGCACTGGCTTCCTGTTGAAAAACGCAACAAGTACAAACTTTCTTTGCTCTGTTACAAGGCATTGGATTTGGCCTCGCTCCATCTTACCTCTCTAAACTTCTGTCGACCTATACTCCTTCCAGACAGCTTCGCTCTTCCTCTGACACTCGCATTATGCAGATCCCTCGTTTTCGGCCAGAACACTTGGTGAACGTCTTTTACTTTTCAGGCTCCTTCCTGCTGGAACAATCTCCCTTCTGCACTCCGAAACTCAAACAGTCTTTCTTCTTTCAAGTCCTCCCTCAAAACAACTCTCTTCAAAACATAATTTTTCTGCTCCTACGCTGTTGTGTGGGTGTGTGCTTGTGTGTGGTGTGTTTGTGTGTGTGTGTGTGTGTGTGTGTGAGTGTGGTGTGTGTGGTGTGTGTTGTGTGTGGTGTGTGTGTGTTGGGCTTATTGCTGTAAGCGCTTAGGGCTTTTAGTTTAAGATTAAGCGCACTAAATGTTCCTTATTATTATTATATGCCAATCCTTTGTCCATCTTCAGTGCAGCCATGGAAAATTAGTGAACATCAGTCCTTTGTATGTATGTATGTAATATATATAATATATATATATATATATATAAATAAATATATATTATAAAAATATATATATATATATATATATATATAAAAATATATATAATATATGATATAATATATATAATATATATAATATATATAATAAATATAAACAAAGCTGCTCTTATGCATAGATTGAAGAAATAGTGGGAGATACGCATTCTACCTCAGTGGCAGATGATTTCTGCCTAACTAACTCTCCTACCATGTAGAAATAAGCAGCTGACGGCCTCATTTTGAAAGCATTATATATTATTTTTACCCATCCACCCCACACAAGCAACATACTGTTAGTTAGGCATAATCATCTAGCCACTGCAGGTAGAATGCGTATCTCCCCCAATTTCTTCAATCTAAGCATAAGAGCAACATTTGTTTATTAATTCAATATTTCTTGCAGTCATTGCAACACCAAGCGGCTCTGTAAGTTGCTGAACGGTGCTGTACTTATCCTGGAATTTATTCGTTTGTTGTATATATATATATATATTATATAAATAATATATATAAAATATATAAATAATATAGTATATCTATAAATATTATATAGACTATGTAGAGAATACCATCATATATTTTAAAAAAAAATGCTCAACCGAACTGGCGCAACATTTTGGTAAAAGAAGTAAGGTTTAAAACTATCTACAGCGCTGATTCAATGCAATGCAATCATCAGGATGTGGTTGGGTCTTGTGCTGCCGAGTTTTATAACTGCTTGTGTTGTCTGTCATCACGTGCTCTCCCTTTGTTTTTATTCTGTGTTTCTTGTTCTTGTTCACAGTGATAGGAATTTCCAACTTGTGCCTGCATTGTTAACCATTTCTATCCTATTATTTAAAGTAAGCCAGTTGTGTTGCATAGTATATGTACTTTTTCTGTTGAGCATAGGTTACCTCTTTTTGAAAGAGTTGAATGGTGGTTGCTGCTCTTTCTATGCATTTTCCAGGAAATATTGTATACTATCTTTTTCTCTTTGACTTCCGATGTATTTACTCAATTCTGTTTGGTTTTTGTATCTTTTCTTAGTTAAATGACTGTATGTGGTTTCATCTTCTAGTTTTTAAATTGGGTTTTCAGGATACCTATATACAGATTATGTTTCTTCTGCGTTCTCTGAATTTTACAGTGCTTGGTACACAATGCCTGTTGTAGAGCATTTAGTTAGACCTGCAGATGGACTGTTCTTTCTTGATACAGTTGCAGGATTTCCTTTCATCACCCTCTTTTTTCTCTGTAACTGTCTTTTCATAATTGTTTGGTTGAATCAATGATGTGTTTTTAAAGTTGCATACATGATAATGATAATTTGAGTGCTGTTTTTTGTTGTTGAATATCTTGGGATAATTTGTGCTCTTAGGGAATGATGATTAGGAATCTAAGAATTTCTTTCCCTATATTTGTTTGATATACACCTCTTCCGTCATATGGGGGGTTGTACCATATTGATCTTTCTTTTCCTTTTCTTCTTTGAGTCTAGCTCAGTCAATATACTGGGTCATATGTAGAATTTTAGTTGTAGCAACTTTTGTTAACGCTCTGATATTCATCTGCAGCAGTGTTTATAATGCAGGTTTCATTGCATGACCCCGCCATTATAGTATCAGTGCACTTATTTATAGTGCCTCTGGGTATTGTTTTAAGAATGGAGGTGGAAGGATACTTTTGATATTACCCATAACAAGTGTATATATTCTTTTTGATATATCTTACTTGTGTATTTGAGTGTTAGTCATAACTTTTACTTGGTATTACTGACTGATCAAACGTAATGAACAAGATAGTTGCGACGAAGTCTTTGTAGATTGAGCTTAGCATATAGTTGATTTAGAATTAGGTATATTTTGGGTGTTTTGTGAGGCGGTATGTTAATATCGAGCAGTTTCTTTGGTGATGGTTAATTCTGTACTGAGATGGGCGAAGTCATGATGTTATTGCGGTAGCATGTGTGGTTGCAATCCAGAGGGGTTGACAGCACTGATACGGTAGACGTCATCGCACGCTAGTACTGTTCATTGCTGGTATACACATTTTCACATACATACGTAGACTTTTCTCACTGGATAACAAGTCGAGCCTCACTATGTCTGAACTTGGTTAGATAGACAGGCTCGCATCCGCGAATGACAAACAGTCTCTAGTGTACATGAACAATTGATAAGCAAGAATTTCGTGTCTAGCCTAATACATCTTCGCATAACACATATGAGTTATTTGAACAATGATGAGGAGTGAATTCTTGTTTGCGCTCTTGTCCAGATTTTCAATTTTTGTTGTGTAGAGAAGTTTTTTCTTTGTAATGGAAAATGATTTCCATTTCGACCCTGATATTTCAGTGATATGCTGCAAATTTTAAGCTTTTTGACAGATCTTCATCTATCGATGTTTAGAAGTCCTACTATAACAAATGTTATAAAAACTGTAATTATCTGCTTGTTGATATCTTGAACCATTGTAATGGCTTCGTATTTGTTTTTCCCAGAGGTTGAGTTTTCAGTGTTTTCTCTCTTATGTTTTTTATGCTTTTTTCTAAGATTTTTTTGCTGATATTTCTAAATCAGATTTGGATGGGTTTAATCATTCTGCTATGGTATTCAGGAAGTTGGGTTTGTGTCTTTAAGTGTAAATGAAAGCTCCACATTGCTGCAGTTTCTCACACTCTATCGCTAGGTTCCATTTGGTGCACAATCTCCTTTTCTTTTTTTTCTAATGTACTCGTATGTGTTTTATCATCTTTTTGTAAATTTTTTGGATGTTTTTTTACGAGAAGCTTGGTACTCTTTAGTTTCCAAGAGCGCAAACAAGAATCAACTTTTGATTCACAATGGGATCGAATGATGGAGCCGAAACATGCGAACTCGTCGTACTGTTCATGCTGAAAAACATTCAAAAGAAACTTGAAAAAAACAAGTCCGGACTTGTACAAGGATGACGGCCTCGCTGCGCTTGAATGATCACCTAGAAACATTGAAAAAAAAAAAAAGAACTGTGTAAAATCCATCCAAAACCAAAATCTAAAAATCACTATATAAGCAAATAAAAAAAGATAGTGAACTATCTAGATAAACGTTTTGATCACAACCAGCACATAAAAAACCATACAACAAACCAAATGATACCCCTGTCCTATGTAAAATATCAAAGTAACCATCCACCTTCCATACTAAAACAATACCCATAGCATAAATAAGAGATATTCTAACCAGTCCAATGCAATGAAACAGCTATCCATAACCTGCTGCTGAATATCAAGAAGCGTTACACAAAAAGTGGCTACAACTACAAACTCAGATATGACCCAGATAATGACATGAGCAGACACAAGAAGAACAGTAAAAGAAAATCATATGGAACAACCCCCCATATGACGGAAGAGTGAAAAAAAATTATAGGAAAGAATTCTTTTAGAATCCTAACATCATCATTCCCAAAAGAGCACAAATTATCCAAGATAATACACAAAAACAGCATCAAATTAACTGACTCCATTATGCCCAACCTTAAAACATCATTGATTCCAACCAACAAAATGAAAAGCAGTACAGAGAAAAACGAAGGTGATGAAAGGAAACCTGCAACTGTATCAAGAAAGAACAGTGCCCTCTGACAACAAATCCTCTACAACAGCATTGGTGTACCAAGCCACTGTAACATCAAGAACGCAGAAGAAACTAATAGGTATCACTGAAAACCAATTTAAAACTAGATAAGCAAAACGCACAAACATTCATTTAACAAAGAAAGATAAAAAACCAAACAGAATTGAGTAAATACATCTGGAAGCTCAAGAGAAAAAGATATAATACAATATATCAGGAAAAAAACATAGAAAGAGCAGCACATACAACAACATTTTCAAAAGATGTAACCTATTCTCAACAGAAAAGTACATAATACATGCAACCACAACTGGCAACATAAATACTAGTATAGAAATGGTTTAACACCGCAGCACAAGTGGAAATTCCTATCAGTGAACAAGAACCAGACACACGAAAAAACACAGAACAGCACGTGGGTAGACAGACAAACAAGCAATTTTATAAATACACCGCATCACAGACCCACCACATCCAGGAATGATTGCAATGCAAGAAACAGCGCATTAATAGTTTAAAACCTTACTTATTAACAAAAAAATAAATATATTTTACAATATATATATTATATATATAAATATATAAAAATAAATATAAATGTATATACACACATAAATAAATATCTATAAAATAAATAAATAATATATATTTATAAAAAAAAAAAAAAAAATATATATATAAATAAATATATATATATATATACAAATACGGTCTGGTACACCCATGGGGGATTGCATTTTAAAGGCTTTTTGAGTTGCAACCTGCAACTGATTTACCTCTGTTCACGAGCAGTTTATGACCCTTGATATACTTCAAGGAGTGTCCTGCGCTGTGCCTGAACCCATCTTCAACACAGCGCAGGCCCCAAGGGAGGTACAGGGCTGCACTAAAGGCAGGTGAAGACAGTGCTTCCTGGTCCACCGCACACCTTCGGGTGTTTCTTTTTCTACTATGCCTTAACAAGCTGACCCTGGAGAAAGGTACATTACGTGAGAAAGACCCACTGACCCACAGGGATAAGTTCCTGTTGACAGTGGAAAGACTACAACTTTGAATCTCTCTTGAGGCACATAAGACCCGTTATGGCGAAAGCTTTGCAGTGTCTGGAGTGGGCACTGTCCTTCATCTGTCCATGGGCATGGGTGGTTGGTCGTGGGTGTGCTCGGCAGCATGAGGTGGAGTCACTTCAGCCGGAGGGCTCTGCATCATGAAATACGGGGCAGGTACACCCATGGGGATGCATATTTAAAGGCTGGATATGATTTGCATCCTGCATCCTGATTTACTCTGTTCAGGAGCAGTTATGTCCCTTTTGATATCCATAATGGAGTGTTCCCTGCGCGTGCCTGTACCCAGCGTCAACACAGCGCAGGCCTCCAAGTGTGGTACAGGGCTGCACTCAAGTCAGTTAAGACAGTGCAATCTCTGGGTCCCTCCCAGCACCTTCGGGTTGGTTCTTTTTCTTCTTTGCCTTATCTAGGCTGAACCCTGGATAAAGGTCCAGTGACGGTGAGGAAGACCCACTGACCACAGGGAAAGTCCTGTTGACAGTGGCAAAGACAACAACTTTGGATTCTCTCTGAGGGCAAATAATACCGTATCGAAAGCTTGGCTGTGTCTGGAGTGGCACTGTCTTCATCGTCCAAGTCATGTGGAGGTTGGGTCTGGGGTGTGCTCGGCAGCTGGAGGGTGGAGTTTTTCTCGCCGGAGGGCTCTGCAGACATGAAATACGGCGGTACACCCAGGTGGAAGCTATATTAAAGCTGTTATTAGATTCCTCCTGCAGTCTTGATATACCTCGTCAGGAGCATTTATGTCCCCTTGATACTTAATGGAGTGACCTCGCGAGCCTGTACCCAACGTCAACACATGCCAGTTCCACCAAGGGTGTGTACAGGGCTGCTCTAAAGGCAGGAGAAATACCAGTGCTTCTCTGGGTCCTCCCAGCACATTCGGGTGTTTCATTTTCTTCTTGCCTTAACTAGCTGACCCTGGAGAAAAGGTCCCAGTGACGGTTGAGAAAGACCCACTGACCACAGTGAAATGACCTCTTGACAGATGGGAAAGACAACAACTTTGGATTCACTCTTGAAGGCACATAAGACCGTATGCGAAAGCTGGCTGTGTCTAGGAGTGGCACTGTCTTCATCTGTCCATGGCAAAGGGTGGTTGGACAGTGGGGTGTGCTCGGCAGCTGGAGGGAGGTGTTTCTCGCCGGAGGGTCTGCAGACATGAAAAACGGCTGGTACACCCATGGGGGAATCTATTTTAAGGCTGTTATGAGTTGCATCCTGCAGTCTGATTTACCTCTGTCAAGGTAGCAGTATGTCCCTTTGATATCTTAATGGAGTGTCCAGCGCGTGCCTGTACCCAACGTCAACACAGCTCAGTGCCTCCAAGGGTGGTACATGGTGCTCAAAGGCAGGTTAAGACAGTGCTTCACTGGGTCCTCCCAGCACCATCGGGTTATTCCTTTTTCTCTTCGCCTTAACTAGGCAGACCCTGAGGAAAGTCCAGTGACTGTAGTAAAACCCACAGAACCACAGTGAAAGTCCTGTTGATAGTGGGAAAGACAACAACTATGGAATCACTCATATGCACATAAGAACGTCTGGCAAATCTTTTCTGTTCTGGAGTGGCACTGACTTCAAACGTCCATGGGCATGGTGGTTGGGTCTGGTGGGGTGGCTCGGCAGCTGGATTGTGGTTTATCTCTCCGGTGGCTCTGCAGTCAGAAAACGGGCTGTACACCCCATGGGGGAATCTATTTTAAGGCTGTTAGAGTTGCATCCGCATTCTGATTACCCTCTGTTCATGAGCATTTATGTCCCCATGATATCTTAAAGGAGTGTCCCTGCGCGTGCCTGTACCCATCGTCCAATACACAGCGCAGGCCTCCAAGGATGGTACAAGGGCTCTCTAAAGGCAGGTGAAATAACATTTGCTTTCTCTTGGGTCCACCCCAGCACCTTCGTGTTTTTTCTTTTCTTCATTGTCCTTAACTTGCTGACCCTGGAGAAAGGTCCATGACCGGTGGATGAAAGACCCACTGACCCACAGGGAAAGTCCAGTTTGACAGTGGAAAGAACTACAACTTTGGTATTCTCTCTTGAGGTCACATAAGACCGTATGGCGAAAGCTTGGTCTGTGTCTGGAGTGGCACTGCCTTCACTTTCCATGGCATGGGTGGTTTGGGTCTGTGGGGAGTGCTCGGCAGCTGGAGGGTGTTGGTTTTCTCGCCGTGGGCTCAGCAACAGAAATAACGGGCTGGTACACCCATGGGGATGCTATTTTAAGCTGTTATAGTTGCATCCTGCAGACCCAGATTTAAACCTCTGTTCAAGATCATTTATTCCCATTTGATAACTTAATGGAGTTGTCCTGCGCGTTCCTGTACCCATCTTGCACACGGTTTAATTGGGGTAGGGATGCCGCAGGCCACCAAGGAGGTACAGGCTGCACTAAAGGCATGTGCAAGACCCGTGCATCTCTGGGTCCTCCCCAGCACCTTCGGTGATTCTTTTTTCTTCTTTTCTATATATAATATAAATAGAAGTGTTATATACAAAAAATAAAATGTGTGTGAAGTAATAAATTTACGAGTATAGATAATCTGATACATTTTCAGATACACGGACTGGCAAAATGTTTGATAATCTACCTGTATATTTGAACAATTTCATGTCTGGCAGTGAGCATTGCATAGTGGTTTTTACCAGCAATACTCGTAAACCCCATCAGTGGCATCAAGCTGCCTGTTCGTCTGGACTATCTGGCTAGGCCTGTCCACACACATATTGTCTGTACCCCACGCCAGACGCACTGTTTTTATAATTAATACGTACTGCCAAACAGTCAAACGCGTCTTCCACACGATGTAAAATATCATCCCGAGACCGTTTCTGAGCTTTGGAACGATTAACATATATGTGAATCAGGCCCACATTTATATCAATAAACTGTATTCTAATCTGTTATTTTAATCCCAGCATGTTTAATACCCTAACTGATTGATTACATATGTTCGACTCTTTATCTCCCTTGACAATTTGTCACCATAATCCCTTACTGGCCGTGTGTTTATGGTCGAATAGCTACTTCCTCCATATGACAAAATGCAAGTGTAGACAGTCAGTTTCACCCAAACCATCACAATCATAACGTTTTGAGATTCCTTGTCACTCAACACCCAGTTTTGAACATCAACATCCCGCGAGAGACAAAGACACCCCTAAAGCTACCAATACGATTTGTAGAATGTAAGCGACAAAACAATACCAACAAACGCCCCGTTAACAACCGTTAACCTTCCAATTCTGCATGACACAAAACCACCATGAGGTTAACCAGTACTCTTCATTGTAAGCGAACAACACACCACAGGCAGAACAACACATCCACTTCAGTCACGAGTGAAAACCCATTCATAAAACACCCAACGTCACTTCCCTTGCGAACACACCCAGAAAACTCTCCTTCATGTAGTCGGTGAACAGAACCTTCTCCTTTTGTTTTGAGGCATCAGTATCGAACAATGCAGCACCTAAGGCGGAGATTCTTTTTTTTTCCTCCTGTATTTGTTTTTAAGTTTAGATTTTGTTCTCATTCTTCTTCTCCTCCCCCCCCACCCACCCCCCCCCCCAAGTCCCAAAACCCACCTCCTTCATTTTGTGTTCTTCACACTGTCCCTCTTCATCTGCAAAAAAAATAAAAAAGAAGAAAAAGAATCTTAAACAAAAAAAAACCCAATTTCCACTACAAACTCGTATACCCCCACCCCCCCCCCTTCAACCAGTCCTCCTTACACAACACCATGCATAGACTGTATATTACTCTTATAAATGAACGTATTTTTGCTAGAATTTAGTTTATAGCGATTGATACGAAAGTGTCTGGTTTTTGTTTTCATGTTCAAATTAATCCTCACCTAAAGCAGCTTTCAGAGCTGAGGCGACTGCAGGCAGAAACTGAAACCAACTAAAAAAAATGACGTTCCAGCCAGCGACAGCGACACACTAATCTGCCATACAACCACGTCGCGTTTCAACCACTTTGGCTTTTATTCAGGCCAAGACAAGCAACATACCACTGCTATGGTCCATTCCACGTCCCAAGTGCCCCCATGGGATGTAATTAGATGGATCGTTTCTTCGTAGTTCATTGTCCTGCACGTTGGACTGTCTATGCCCCGAAGAAGACCAAGATGTCGAAACGCGTCAAATTTGTCTTGTTATGTGTTTTACTCTTTCGTTGGGCGAACAGTAATTTTTCTATAAAAAGAATGTTTCTCATAACAAACATACTACTTCACTGGTGAGATTACAATTCCAGCCCATAAAATTACCCTCCCCTCTTCAGTCATGATGCCACACCCTTCCACAAAAACAACTATATCGTTATTCAACTGTAAACGAACAGATCTTTCAAACACCATTTGGTTCATTGTCTCCAAGAATGGCAAACAATACCCCCCCCCCCCCGCCTCTACACCTAGATGTCTGACAAACGGGCGAACACTAACTGATTCAGTGCCATGTTGTTAAAACATAAGACTCGACCTAGCCTGCACTTTGCAAGTCCACTTGATCTCAAGCACTTGCTTGTGGAACAGCCCGACAAAATGCAACCAACACTCGGATGTGATCACAGACAGACAAAACGTCAAGCAAACTGGCCTCTAACCCCAACTGACAGTTATGACAACGTCCACCATTTTCAACTGTGGAATAGGGTTTCTCTTCTCTATCTTCATCCCTTCTTCTTCTTCTTCTTCTTCTTCATCTTCTCTCACTTCTTCTTCTTTCTTCTTCTCCTTCACCATCTTCCTCCACACATGGAAACACACTAAAATCCTCCTCAAAGACATCGTCTGTAAACTATTAATTTGTCCACAGGAGGCAAAAGCATCTACTTCTCCTCCTCCCTCCCTCTTCTTCTCCACTCTGGAAACACACACAAAACCTCCTATAAGAAAATTCTGTCTGTAAAACATGAGTTGTCCACAGGAGTCCAAAACAACTTGACTGATTCCACATACGTCACCTGATCCTTCAGGGCGGTCCTCACTACCATGTGAGTTCGGCCAATGCCCGCAGCTCTGCACAGTCGTGGGTGTGTGTTCTGATCCCCCGGACCTCCGCGTTCACCACCAGCACCGCTTGTCCTGCCCTTTTGCACTTACTGTGACTGAGAGCGCTTCAGTCCGTTCAGCCACAAGGAGCGCAACCCCGAGGTCTCTAATCCGTCGCACTGACGAGCTTTGACCGGGAAAACTCACCCTCATCACCACCAATCTCTGAAGACAGCATCTTGTTGGATCCTTGTAGTTTGCCCACGTGGGGGAAGGGAGAAGAAGTAGTGAATGAGGGTGGTTTCGGTCCTGGAGGTGCTGCCGGATGATGCCTGGACAGATGGCCATTAAGAGGCCGCTGACGAGTCTTCTCCAAACTGGACCGGCTGTTGGACCTGGCTGCCCGGCCCGGGATGCAGGACACTCTCGACCCGCCCGATCCGCTTTCGCTCACCGCATTCCCAAAAACATAGCCTGACTTTGACTGCCTCTCCACAGACGAACACCACGCACCACTGTTGCCTCCTAACCTTTGTCCAACAGCAGAGCAGTGTGTTGTTTTAAGAGTGACAGCACGGGCAGACCCTTGACCAGACGTTCCACGCGCCGTCCCTCTGCTCGATGTAGTGGCCGTAAGGATAACTACCACAGGAAGAGGACCCGTCGTAACTGGCATGGGGGTGCCCCTCCAGGGGGAGAGCCGAATCCATCAACACTCCGGTTTAAAACACACCGCCGGCATTTTTGTTGTGGTTGAGGGACAGCATCTCCGTCACGGTGCCCATGCTGGTGTCGTGATGGCAGCCACGAGGGTGGCAGTGAGTTCTGCGGCTGAAGGTGTGTATATGGCCGTCGTTGTGGTTGGTTTACACTGATGACGCGGCCGAGCAACTTCACGGCAGTGGCGCCAAGCAGACGCCAACTCAGGGTCATGTGGCCCAGCACGGAGCGGCAGAGCTGCCGTGCCTTGAGGTACAGCCCACGTCCTCACACCACAGTTCGATGCGTCTTTGCGTTTGTAGCCGGGAGGTTGATGGCGATGGATCCCGGCAGTCCTGACTGCCGAGGTTTTTTGGTTTTCGCCATCATGGTCCTCACTACGTCCAGCAGGTCGTATGTCTGACGTCAGCAGGAGATGGCAACCGACGTCAGGAGGTGACAGGCAATGACGTCAGCAAGTCAAGTGGAGCAGCTTGCATCACAGGCCGGTCACCGTCCGGCCAGCTGGACGAGGTCAGACCTTTGGAGTCACACCATAGCGGAGGTCCGGTCAGCCAGCTGACGTTTGTGAACCAGTAGACACCACTAAGCAGAAAGACTTCTGGGGGGTGGGGGGGTGGGGGTCGTCAGAGCTATGACGTAGGAGGAAGCAGGTCACGTTTAGCGGGTCACTAGAACGAAAAAAAAAAACACGGTCACCACAAACAGGGTGTAGTAGACAGGCGCTGTGTTGGTGATCGTTGATAATTAATGTCAGAGTACCAATTGACACACCACAGATCACAGAAACCACAACAACTTCTTTGCAGCCCCGTCAGTTACAGCTAAACAAGCAAGTGAGCAGCAAACAGAAAAAAGCAATCGCACAACTCACTAAACAAGTAACAGACAGGCTGCCTAAAACAAAAAAAGCAAGCGAGAATTATTTGACTGGAATGGATTCACATACAAAAACACACGACCAAATTTCTCCTGTATTCTAAGATAAATAGTTAAAAAGAGTAAAATAAATCAAATTCAAGCCTAACCCCGCAATGCGTTTTGAAATTAGCTAAAGAAGAAATAAAAAAAAACACGAAAATATATAGCACAGCGCTGAAATGTGACTCACAGAATTGAGCAAAAATTGGTTTCCATATCAGAATCTTGAGAAATGTAACTGTCAACAAAATGATTTGTAAGCATAGTAAGAGAACTACATAATATCATCATCAACGATTGCTATACATTTGATGCATTTGACTGGATTGTTTACAACAGTATGAACGTGTCGATGCCATGAGCCTTTAGTTAGTGGTTGGGGAGCTATTTCCCTTTAATTTTTGGAATTATGGAATTATTATACATGAACTAGTGGTTACAAAATTATTTTTTTTTTAAAAGAAAAAAAGCATAATTGAGGAAAATGAATAAGTAAGAAGCAACAGACCAGCAGCAGACCGAATGACCAGACCCGTAAATTGAAGAATAAACCTCCATCGACCTTATTCGGACTCGCAGGCCAAATTCAACAAAACCACACATTGTGCTCAACAATATAAACCAGCTTAATTTTTAAAACAATAACCAACTAACAGGCAAAACAAGACTTTACGGTAGCTTGATTTCAGGATGGAATTTCTGGAAGCAAGATGAAAAAAAAAATGAAATTGAGTTACAACACCGTAAAACGTCGTAGAATGCAATAAGTTACCAAAAAAAACAACAAACATGCACACGATTTTCGAAACAACAAGGCCATATCAGCAGGACCAATCCAACCACAAGTATGAATCATTCTCACCCACACCTCACACTGGACCTTTGTACATAAACTAAGTGATACTTATCGTCGCTTCCGTGTTTCTCTCTATTTTTTATTTGTTTGTCTGCCTGAAGAAGACAAGAGTTCGAAACGCGCTGTGTCAGTAAATTTGTAACCTATTCAATACACGCTTTTTAGCATGTAATAACTAAACATTTTTTTTTAATCACTCATCAACCAATAACCTACAAGGGAATAAAACAGACCAACTAAATACAATACAATCATCTACAACAATGAAACCAACTATAGTCTGTCAAGGCACACCTTACCTAAATTACAAGAAAAAAAAAAAAATTTCCGCCGTGATCGTTCCTTCATCGTTTCAAAGGGGAAAAAAGGGGGGGGGGGGGGTAACAACACAGTCATAACACGAGACAGAGTTAGACAACTCCATCCATTTTTTGATGAGGTTTGACGATAGCGTTATGTCATGCCTACGCAGTGTGTTTTCACGTCTGCTCCCCTCAGTGGCGGGACTGACTGCATCGGGTCCGATTCCGGTGAGTATATCCTGTGTATCTTCTGAAAAACACCAACAAACACACAAGATGCAAAGCATATAAACGTACTCCCATTTTTTCAGAATATGCGGAGATAACCCAAAAAGAGGAAAAACCGACTTGGGCTGGGATGTAACCGATAGTAATGTGCTAATCATGTAAACAGCGGCTATCGACTGAACCAAAATGACATACAACAAATTTTCAGAAAGATCTGCCAAGAACATTCTGAGAAAATCCATAAAGAAAAAACCATTATGGGCCGTTTAGAACGGCTCTAACGGTAAACAAAAACATCGGGCATCAACCGTTACCATAATTAACATATCTCCAAATTTCATGAAATAAACTGCCACTTACTCCTGTAGATATTCCATGAATGAAGAAAAAGGCGAACAGGCCGATTACATTCGTTAGTAACAGTATAACGTAAACTAAAAACATCGTTACAGTATTATAAGACCCATAATGAACCTACGTACAATAATTCAGAAAAACCGCCAAGAGCTTACTGAATATTCTATAAAGAAGAAAAAACCGTTTACAGGCCGATACACCCGATCGTAACAGCTACAACTGTTAAACTAAAACATCGGGTCATCATTCGTGACCCATAAGAACAAACCTGCAACATTTTCACAAAGATCAGACAATAACAATCTGAGATATTCCAAAAAGAAGAAAAAGCTTACAGGCCAACGTTACAGCCGAAAAAACGGCTGTAACGGTAAACTTAAACAACGGGCATCATCCCTGTGGCCTATGATTTAACATACCAAACAAAATTTCAGAAAAATCGGCCAAGTTCCTTTCTGAGATATTCTATAAAAGAAGAAAAAGCGTTACAGGGCCGTTACAGCCGGACATTAACTGCAAAAACTGTACACTAAAACATCAGACATTATTCGTGACCCATAATGGAAACAACCTGTAACAAAAAATCAGAACGATCGCCCTAGTACGTTTTGAGAAAGCCCATAAATAAGAAAAACCGTTACAGGCTTTTACAGCCGTTAGTAACTGGCTATAACAGTGTAAAAGTAAAACATCGGTGCATCATCCGTGACCCCTAATGAACATACCATGCTAATTTCACAAGATCGGCCAATACTTTACTGAGAAATACATAAAGAATAAAAAGCGTTTACAGGCCGTTACCAGGCGATAGTAAACGGCAGTAACGGTAAACAAAACCATTGGGCATCACCTGTGATCCATGATAAACATTTCACAAAATTTCAGGAATATCCGCCAAGTACAAATTAGTAAAAAACAAAAAAGAAGAAAAACTGATTAAAGGCTGTTACAGCCGTATAGTAACGCTGTAACGGGGTAAACTAAAACATCTGCATCATCCTTACCCATAAAGAACATACCTGCTAATTTTCACAAAGACGTCCAAGTACTTTTCGAATATTCCATAAAGAATAAAAAGCTAATACAGGCCGTTAACAGCTGTAATTAACTCTACACAAAACATCTGGCATCATCCCTAGACCCATAAAGAAACATACCTACAAATTTACAGAAAGATCGACCCAGTAGTTTTGTCTGGAGCGAGGTAGAACACAAATAGAAACACGTACACACAGACAGGAACAAGACAGACAGACTGACTACGTCAAAATGAAACAACCCAACTCGTGGAGTCGCCAGCCAATTTGTTCTGACAAAGCTCCAACTCCAACATTTCTGGCGCCACAAGAGACGGGCCCATGGTCGGATCCAGCCAATTAAGCATAGGGAGAGGCTCCACAAAGAAGTTCCAGTCCGCAAACGACTAAGCAGCTTTGACCGACGCCTCGAAGTCTGCCCGGACCGATTCAGTGCCTTGCCAGACTCAACTATCCAATTATAGAGTGACCAGTGCCCAAGACATAAGCCACACGGAGCCCAGTTAAGAAGTAAAATGGGGAAGGTAGAGCGTGAGGGGTGGAGAAATCTAGCAAAACAATAAAACAATACCATTGACCACCAAAGAGAGTAAGGCTTTAAGGCTAGACAGTCATGAAATTTAATATCCAATGGAATTAGAGGATATACCGTCGGTATCAGGTGGTAAAAATACTGCCCAATGGTAACTCGCCCGATATTGGACAGATCTGAACGAATAAGAAAGAAGAGAGAGTAGAGGAACGAGGGAGAACGAGGGGGAGAACGAACAGAAGAGAGAGAGAGAGAGAGGTTCTGAGTGTAGCTCAGCAGGAAGAGGGGCAGAGACAGAGAATAGGGGAGTGATAGAAGAAACCAAGTTGAGAGATTAGCAGAATAAGTCCTGCAGAGGAGACTAAAGAGGATAAGTGAAAGATAGAGTTTCTAACTAATGCAGAGGAAAAAGAAAGAAAAGACAAAAAAAGAAAAGAAAGCAACCATGTCCCATTTGATAAGAGAAGACTATAAAGAGAGAGAGAGAGATTCAATTGTCTATAATGCAGGAAGAAGAAAGGAGAACAGATCGAGTTGATATCACTGTCTATCTTAACCGGGTGTTCGACCTCATACTTGGCCCATCGCCATCATTCATCGTCATTCCCAACCAGCCCAGTGCCATCATACCTAACCGACCAGTGCCAGCAGACCAAAACCATTGCCATCAGTTTTAGTTTTGTGTCGTGCTTTTGAAAGTGACAGTGAAAAAGAAAAAGAAAAGAAAAGAAAAGACAGTGGATTCGATAAAATTAGTTAAATCAACCTGGCCAGGTAAAGTAGAAATCTATTTATACCCGGGTTTTAGTTTAATGATTTTTTAGATAAATGTTTTGTGAATATCACGGAATAGAGAATGTTTTATTTTGTATGAATTCCATATTCAATTGAATGTTCTTTCTATGATCATGTGTATAAGTTTTTATTAGACTTTACTAGTGGTTGATGTGACGAATGCAAGATAATGAATGAGATTGTAAGCAAGCAGTGAGTTCGTTTGGGCTTGTGTGCTCTAGTTCCATCCACCATCGACAGTCACCCGTAGGTATTACATTTATTGGCGAGCCTGCCAGATTATTTCTTGGCCCAAATTATATAATAGAACAACTTCACAGAGAGGAAGGGGTGGGATTCAGTAATGTAAATCCTAAAGACAAGTGGTAGACCTTACTGTATTTCCCAAGAAAGTAAAAATACTAGGCAAGGCTTGCTTCCCAAGATAGTATAATACAAGGCTATGCATTCTCAGCCCCATGAGTACTTATTTCGCACAGATATCCTATAATTTCTCTCTGCAATAGTTTGGGTCCAGGCTCTGGGCGTACTTATAAAACAAACTACGATTGTCCCAACAAATATTATCATACATAGGATTTGTGCAATTACGTCCACTCGTGTCGGTAACCACCATTTTGGCTGTCGTAGTATAAAATCTTGTTTCAAAAAAAAAAAAAAGGAATAGATCTAATGGCGGAAGAAAAGAACACCCCTATTGAACAACTTGAGATCGTCGCCTCGAGATCTAGATACACATGAATGAGATGCGTGCATTCGATGAAAACCAACAAAAGATGGAAAGGGAATGAGCGTAGCATAAAGACACGTGCGCGGTAGAAAAAGAAGAAACAGAAAGAATAAAGCAGGAAAACAGAAAGAATAAGGTAAGCACATTAAACCGAAAGAAATGAAGCATAAACTGGGGAGAACGATTAAAGGTTCAAAAGAGTTTAGAGAAAGTTGAGAATACAAGGAGACCACCGAGGATGGTAAGCTCACCTTTCCAGTGACTCTGTGCGGGCGCTATGCCCCCCGACCCAAGTTGCCAAATTCTCGGAGGACCGATTCGATTGATGCATACATCAGTCGTTTCGAAAACGTTGCGACATCAGGGGTGGCCTCCAGAAGAGTTTGGCAGTCCATTTGGTCAGCGTCACTGCACGGGTACGCATACAGATTTTTACTGCGATACCTGCAGACAACATCTGATTTCGGCGCAGTGAAGTAAATCTTAATAGATGAAAGGATTTGAACTCACAGAGGAAGGATTCCAGGAAGAGAAATTTCGTTCCTCTAAATACAAGCAGGTTAGAAGCCCACTTACGTACACTCATTTTTTGGTTCACGTTTGTAACACTATTTGAGAAGTGTTTAGAGTTGTAGCGTACGAAAGAAGGATTACCTGAGTTGAAAGAGCTAGATATGAAGAACAGATTTTGTTCAGTTTTCGGCACTGATTTAACCATACCATTTAAAGATATACAGCCAGAAACACACGGTAGTGGATAGAAGTTCGCAGAGGGTTATAGAGAGCCACGTATGTGCACTAAGGTGTCAGGAGAAACAGGTGAAGTCCTAGCACATGTGAGAAAGAAAGTGCAAGGAGACCATGAGAGTTTATCTCTGCAAAGTCTGCAAACCAGTTGAGGGGCAGCATGAATGGCAAAGGGACATAATGTTTTTCATTTGTCACAAGAAGGACATGAGGGCGATGGATTTACGCATGAGGTACCATAAGGCAGCTGCCTGCCAGAGGTGTTTAAGGGTTCGACACGGTAAACGACCTCAGTGGAACCCAAAGGGAATTCAGTCTGAAGAGGGTGGAGTGCAGCCTATGGCTAGCACTGGACAGCAGTCAGTGTCAGGGATGGAGCAATAGGCTGTGAGTTTCGATACAGTGGAAGAATGGTTGGATGGCCACATATGGTAAAGTTTTACGGGACACTGGTTGTTCATCGGTGTATAACGCAAAACGGCTGGACGAAAAATTGGATTTGACAGTGGGCAAAACACATACTGACACTACTCGAAGGCACTGTATGGAGTTTCCAGTTGCTAAGATAGAAGTACGTACCCCTTACTTCCCTCAGCATTTGGTCTGCGTTAAGGTGCATTAGAAACCCCTTCATGAATTGATCATTGGAAATATTCCATGGGCAATGGGATCCATGGTAAATCCTGAGTTGTTGACTGCTACAGGTGACATCAGTTCAAACACTGGCAAGAAGGAGGGAAAGGTTGATAAACCGTAATTCTACCGGCAAGGAAGTCCGGCAATATGTGGTCACCAGATGAGTTTAGGGCGCGCAGGAACAAACTCCTTCGCCTTGAAGTCTTGAGTTTCGAGAGGTGGAGAGAACAGTGGTTAGAGGAGGTAGACAGAATTTCATTGTGAAAGGCGGGCAGTAGGTACCGAGTGTTCACCAAGTGGTACGACTAGTAATGTTGACCACACAGTAGAGGTACCAGCCGTTTTATCGTGACCTGACATTTCAGAGGTCACGAGTACGCTCATGCGGTACCATCTCGGCACCACAAAACAGCCTGACCTGAACTTTTGTATGTACTTACATTGGCCGGGAGCAATGGCAGACATCAAGCGTTTTTACTCATGTCCTAGTGACGTTGATGTCAAAGTCAGCCACAAGAGGGTTAAGAGGAAGCGCCTCTTAAACCACCCCCATAATTGACACACCGTCAGGGAGGAGTGGCTGTTGAGCTGATTGGCCCAAACCGCCCTGTTTCAAAAGGTTGGCACAGGTATTAGACAATGTAAGGTTTGCAAGGAAGGATTGCAGAGGCTAGGGTCGGTCATAAGCAGCAATATTGACAGGAAGGTTAGGAAGCCGATCCCTCAAGGTGGAGATCATTTCCAGGTTACAGCAACCCACTGGTCACAAAAAGCTGCCAGATGCATTGTAAAGGACCATTCACCATCACTTGAAAATGTCGGTCGGGAAAACCGAATTGATGTGAATGTGGAAACCAAAACTTTTCCATGCAAATATTCCTCCGCAAATATATTCAGCGATATACTCATCCACATATGCTCAGCAGCAATCATTGAGAGGTGAAAGAGCCCATCAGAATTGAAGTGGATATATTGTTGCCTAAGTATCCATAAGAAGTCATACACGGATGTGTTCACTGTAAGAAGGCTAGACAGTAGTAGATCCTAGGTTTTGTATGTCGGAGGCGACACAAAGCATCCGTCAAGAGGAAAGGAGGAGAATATGATGAAATTCAGAGAGACCAAAGACCACAAACATAAGTCATGATTCTTCTAGGTAATATTGGGCTTCTATAGGGATTTTGTCCTCAATTACGCATCAATCACGAGTCCTCTCATTTGAATTGGTCAAGTCAGGGAAACCGGCATGTGGACGAGTGTATACGCTGCAGAGCAAAGCACGTCAGACGGTATTAGAAAGACAAAGGTGCCCTACCCATCTAGAAGCTACCAGATAGTCCAAACCATATTTATTGCGGACAGATGCATCAGGCTGTGGGGATAGGTCAGTATTGTTTTTGCAGAGCAGTGAATAGGACGCGTTCCTGTGAGATATGCAAGCAGAAGTTGACAAAGTGGTTAAGAAGGGTACGACAACAGTGTATAATGGATATGTATGCTGTCCGTTATGGCCGAGCAGAAGTTTTCCACAAATACTAGTATGGGAAAAGAGTTCGGAACCGAGAGGAACCACAACCACTCAAAATCCCTGTCAGGAGGCGCAGTTGAAAAACAGCAGAGTTGCTGCGAATGGCAATTGCACTGCAGCCCTACATTATCGTAGTGCAGTACATCCCCAGGTCGACAGAATGTCCGAGCTGCTAATTATTTCGTGTAGTCTACAAGCTGCAACTCAGAGGAAGTCCATTCCAAATCCAGGTGCTTTTGTTTGATAACATGTGGTGATTTACAGTTATGTTGATTGGATCTGTTTCATCCCCAGTTTTGGCATGGTTTCAAATTATTGGTGTGAGACTTTAACATGTTTTTCTTTGTGAGCTTGTTTCATGTGAATGTAGTTATGCTTGGAGCATACATCGCTTGTGTAGTGAAGCATAATTTTGCAATAGATAGGATGGAGATTCCTCAATTAATTCCCATGGATCGTGATCAAAATTATAATTTGCTTTTCCAAAGAAAAGTTTAAAGAAGATATGCAAAACCGCAGGTAGGTGTAAACTGCATAATTGCACACAGAGGTCGTTATAAAATGAATAGAAATAACCAAGAGCGCACGTCAATGATAACGCATAGAGTGGTCATTCACTAATGAAGTATATAAAAAATTTATAAACCGTTGGTAAGTAAAGTATTTTTTTTAAACTTTGCACGTGTACGCTTTAGATGTTCTACAAAATTCGGTAGTTGTTATATTTTTGTACGTTGTATTGAACAATGCGAGCATTGACTTTTGCAGGGTGAAATTTGTCACGGACAAAAAAGTAAAGAACCCAACTCGTGAGTCTCCATCCAATTATGTTCTGACATAAGCTCAACTCAAACAATCTGTCGCCACATTAGACGGCCCATGGTTCGGATCCCTGCCAATTAAGCATAGGAGAGGTCCCCACAAAGACTGTCAGTTCCGCTAGACGGACTAAGCAGCTTTGACCGACGCCTCGATGTCTGCCCGACCGAATCTCAGTGCCAAGCCAGACTCATCTAGCCAATTTAGAGTTACCAGTGCCACGACTTTTATTAATAATATTATTATTATTATTTTATTATTGGTTTTTTTTTAATCCACACGGCGCCAGTTAAGATAGAAAGGGGGAAGTAGTGCGTGGTGGGGTTAAAACTAGCACATCAATTAAATGACCAATTAGACCACCACATAAGATTAAGGCGAGTAGTCGTGCCTGTGTCATGATTTAGAATATCCAAAGGAGAAATAGAGGGAGAATAACTTCGGAATCAGGGGTAAAAAAACTGACCAATGGTACTCGCCCTATTTGGACAGATCGAACGGAATAAGAGGATGTTGAGAGTGAAGAGGACGGGAGAACGAGTGGAGACGAACATAGAGAGATAGAGATAGAGAGATGAACTGAGGTGAAGCTTCTGCATGATAGAGTGGGCATAGATAGAGGATGAGGGGAGGAAGAAGAGGAACCAAGATATGAAAGAATAGCAGGTAGATAGTAACTGTCATATTATGACTAAAGAGAGATGTGGAGAGAGAGTATGCTAACAACTGAAGAGGAAAATAAAGAAACGAAAAAAAAAAGAAAAGAAAAAGCAACCATGTCCATAGATAATAGCATACTTAAGAGCGAGAGAGAGAGAGTTCAATCGTTAATGCATGAAGAATAAGACAAGGAGAACAGATCGATGTTGATAGTCACTGTTCTATCTTAACCGGGGGAACGTACCTCATACTGGCCACGCCACTATCATCGGCATCCAACCTGACCAGATCCATCATTCTACCTACCAGGTGCAGCAACCAAAACCAGTGCCCACAGTTTTTGTGTCGTGCTTGAGAAAGTGACAGAGAAAAGAAAAAGAAACGAAAGAAAAGACAGTTGAACTTGAATAGTTATAACACCTGGCCAGGTGAAAGTAGAAACCTATTTATACCCGGTTATAGTAATGAAGTTTTTTAGATAATGGTTTTTGTGAAGTTCACGAAAGATAGAAATGTTTTATTTTGTTTGAATCTATGCATTATGATTTCTTCTAATGATCATGTGTCGTAAAGTTTGAAGACTTTACAAGTGGTTGATGTGACGAATGCATGATATATGAATGAGATAGTTAAGCAAGCTGTGTAGAGCGTTTGGCTGTGCGCTATCCTTCCTCACATCGACATCACCCGAAGTTGACACAGACATGACAAGACATACAGACACACACAACTCACACACAACCACACACACACACACACACACACACCAAACACACACACACACACTACACACACACACACACACATCACAAACACACAACAGAGCATTTCTACGTTCCAATCTAAAGTACTCCAAGTCAATAATAACTGTAGTACAAAAAAGAATACGAAGAGACAAAAGAAAAAAAACAAAACTAACAACGCGGATTACATAGATATGACAACAAACAAACAACACGGTACAATTTTTTTTTTAGCCTCGACAAGGGAAAAGGGTACGAAAGTATAAATCAAGACAAATAAGAAAAATCATACGAGGAAGTTTGTGAATGTTTGTAAGATTTGTTTGGGTAAAATATTATAATTTTGCAAGACACTTGAGTTGCCTGAACCGGTACGTATAGATTTATTCTAGGTCAATCGCTAAGGTAATGCTTCGTCAACTCTAGGTGATGCGCTGGTCCATCAACTAGGGTAATGCTGTTGGTCATCGCTCGGGTAATGCGTTGGTCCCATCTCTAGGTTAATGCGTTGTTATATCCCTAGGTAAATTACGTTGGTCAACTCTAGGTATTTAAATTTTAGGTCCCTATCCATCTCAAGTTAATTTGTTTAGTCGATCACTAGGAATAATGTGATGTTTCTCCCTAGGTTAATGCGTAGGTCATCTCCATGTTAATTCGTTAGGTCAACTCTTTGTTAATTCGTTGGTCCATCCCCTAGGTTAATGCGGCTGGTCATCCTAGGTTAATTCCGCTGGTCACTCTAGGTACTGAGTTGGAGCCTCACAAGGATAATTTGTTTGGACAACTCTAAGAAAAAGCGTTTGACAACCCAATGTAAAATCTTTGGTCAACTCTAAGGATAATGTGAAGGTCCTCACTATTATAAATTAGTAGTGAAAATCACCTAGTTTAAAGTGTTTTGGTCAACCTAATGTTAATGCTATTTGACATCTCTAGGATAATTGGTGGTCAACTTAGTAAAATCTTTGACAACCCTGTGTAAATTCGTTGGCAATCTCTAGGTTAATGTGTTTGTCACCCTAGGTATAATCGCTGGTCAACTCTAGGTCTAAATGCGTTGGTACATTCCAGGGTTAATTCGTTGGTCATCTCTATGGGAAGTGTTTGGTCCAGGGTTTGTGCGCCTATTTAGGATTCGTTGGTCAAGCTCTAGGTTAAAATGAGAGTTTGGTCATGGCCTTACTTAATATCGTATGTCAGCTCTAGTTAATGCGTTGGTCTTCCTTGGTTATTCGTTTGTCATCTCTAGTTAAATGCGTTGGTCCTTCCCCTAGTTTTTTTTAATGCGTTGGTTATCACTAGTTAATGGATTTGGCATCCCTAGGTTAATGCGTAGTCATCTCTAGGTTTAATGCGATGGTTCACCCCTAGGTTAAAGCTTGTTGGTCATCTCTAGTTAATGTGTAGTCATGTACAAGTTAATGAGTAGGTATCTCTAGTAATGTGTTGGTCATCCCAAGGTAAAAGCTTTGGTCATCTCTAGGTTAATGCGTATGTCATCTCTAGTTTAATGCTTTTGTCATCCCTAGTTTTAATGCTCTGACATCTCTAGGTGTTAATGTGTTGGTCCATCTCTATGAATAATGTGTTGGTCCAACTCTAGGTTTAATTCGTTGGTCATCCTATGTTAAATCGTTGTTTCATCACTATGTTAATGCGTTGGCCATCCTAGGATAATGCGATGGTCAACTCTAGGTTAATGGTTGGTCCACCCCTAGGTTAATGCGTTGGTTATCTCTATGTTAATGTGTTTGGTCATCCCTAGTTAAAGCTTTGGGTCATCTCTAGGTAAATGCGTTGGTCATCTCTGTTTTAATTCGTTGGTCATCTCTGTTAATTCGTTGGTTATCCTAGGCAAATGCGTTGGTCATCTCTAGTTAAATGTGTTTGTCATCATCTAGTTAATTGATGGGTCATTCTCTATTATTAATGTTGTTGGATCATCCCTAGTTAAATGGTTTTGGTTCATCACTAGTTAATTCGATGGACATCTGTTAGGTTAATTTGTTGGTTCAATCCCCTATGATTAAAGCCCTGGTCATCTTAGGTTAATAAGAAGGTTCACACTCCCTAGGTTATATGTTGGCATCTCTAGGTTAATGCTTTTGGTCCATCCCTAGGTTCATTCGATAATCTATGCCCTAGGATAATGCCATGTCATCTCCCAGTAATTGCTCTGGTCAATCTCTTGGTTTAATTAGTTGGCAACTCAGTTTTAAATACGTTTGGTCAACTCAAGGTTAAATGCTTGAGTCATCCCAAGGTTAATCGTTGGTAATCACTAGTACTGATGCGTTGGCCATCCTCTAGGTTAATGCGTTGGTCAACTCATGATATAATTGCGATGGTCAACCCTATTTTTAAAGCGTTGGTTATTAATCACTATGTTAATGTGATTGTCATCCCTATTTAAATGAGTTGGTCATCTCTAGGTAAAAGGCCGTTGGTTCATCACAAGGTTAAATCGTTGGTCATCTCTAGTATAATGGCTTTGGTATCCCTAGTTTTAAAGCTTTGGTCCCATTCTAGGATAATGTGTTGGTCATCTCTAGGTTAATGTAGTTGGTAAACCACAAGGTTAACGAGTTGGTCAACCCTAGTTTAATGCTATACATCTCTATTTAATTCGTTGGTCATCTCTAGGTTAATGCGTTGGTCATCCCTAGTCTCACTAGGATAATGTGGTTGGTCCATCTCTAGGATTAATGAGTTTTGTCATCCCTATGTTAATGCGTTGGTCATCTCTAGGTTAAATGCGTTGGTCAACTCTAGGTTAATGCGCTGGTCCCACCCAAGGATAAAGCCCGCTGGTGTCATCCCCAGAGGTTAATGCCTGTTCAACGTCTAGTTAATGTTCTTGGTCATCACTAGGTTAATTTTGATGGTGTCATCACAAGGTTAATGCATGGTCATCCCTAGGATAATTCTGATGGTCAACACTATGTTAAAGCTTTAGTTCCATCCCAAGGATAATGCGTTGGTCAATCTCAAGTTACATGCTTGGACATCCGGTAATTCGTTGGTCAACTCAAGTAAATGATTTGGTCATCCCTATGTTAATTCTTTGTTCATCTCTATGTTAATGCGTTTTGTCTTCCCTAGGTAAATTCGTTGGTCATCTCTAATGTAAAGTTTTGGTCATCCCCTAGGTTTAATGCGTTGGTTCATCTCAAGGTTAATGCGTTGGTCCATCCCTAGGATATAATTATTTGTAATTCTAGGTTTAATGCGTTGGTCTCCCTAGTTAAATGCGTTGGTTATCCCTATGAAAATGTGTTGGTCATCCCTAGTAATATGCGTTGGTAATCTCTATATTAATCGTTTGTTATCCCTAGGTAAATGCCGTAGGTGCCCCATCTCTAGTTAATGTGTATTGACATCTCGAGTGAAAAAGTGATTGGTTCCCATCTCTAGGTAAATTTTATTGGTCATCCCTAGGTTAAGCGTTGTCATCTCAGTTTAAATACGTTGGTCAACTCAAGGTTTGAATTCTCTGGTCCACCCTAGTTTAAATCGCTGGACATCCACAGTAAAGCCTGGTCATCTCCAGGTTAATGTTTGTTGGTCATCCTAGATAATGCTTTTTTGTCATCTCTAGTTTAAATCGTTGGTCAACTATTGTTAAATTGCGTTGGCCATCCCTAGGTTTAATGCGTTGGTCTCTCTAGGTAAAAGCGTTGGTCATCCGTGGTTAATTCGTTTTCATCTCTATGTTAAGTGTAGGTTCATCCCTATGTTACTTCTGTTGGTCATCTCTCGGTTAATGCTTTGGTCAACCATTATGTTAATTCGATGGACTTCCCTAGGTTAATTCGTTGGTCATCTCTAGGTTGATGCTTATGGTCTTCCTCTAGGATAATGTGGTTGTGTCCCATCTCTAGTTAAATTCGTTGGACGGGTACCCGCTACGTCTTGTCCAATGAAAACATATTTCCTAGTACCTCTTTCCATGATTATCAATTTATCCGATTGTTTATTCATAATCATTCATTTATGAAATTTATGTAATACCATATTCATTTAACTTAATTTACGTACTTATTCAATCCGTTATTAAATTTTTTTATTTCTTTATTCATTCATTCATTCCATCATTCATTCAAACATTCATACATTCATTCATTCATTCACGATTCATTTATTCGTTTTGTCCCATGGATTTCCAAACACCCTTTTGCTTTAATTTTTTTTTTTTTTAAAGAGCTATCACCATAAAAGGTGTCTATGATTTATTTCAGTGTTGTAATCTAGCCAGCAACAGCCCCCCCCCCCCCTCCTTTTTCCTTTTTTGTATTCAAATGAAAGTACCGGGGGGAAATTTTTTCCTATTCATCCCAACACTGTGTTCTCTAGGTCTCCAAAAACATCCTCTGGATTTTGCTTGAACTATGACCTGTGTCATGACCTTTGGGATTTTCATGTAAACACTGCATTGCTGACGTCATCAGTCAATCTGCCATGAGTCTGATGTTTAATGGTGGATAAACACGGATTTAATTTTTAAAAAAGAAGTAAATGAAGGTGAATACGCTTTGCGTCTGGCTTAATCTGTAATGAATAGGTATTCAGTTGATGAGGAGGGGGTTTAAAAAAAGCTTTCGTCCCCCTGTACTGACAATGTTAAAAGCCCTCCAGTCACTGCCTCCCTTTCTGCCCCGCTCGAAAACTTTCCATCCCACACCCGTCCCTCTCGGACACAAAAGCAATGTTCACCCCCCCCTTCCACACACACACACACACCTCCCCAACATGACAAGTATGACATCACTCTTCCCAATACTAGCGACGAGGATAATGTACCAGCCCGATATGTCGTTTCGCATCTGTCAAAACCAGGATTCACTCTCAAAGGAGACAGTGAGGAGCCAACCAATCATTACAAAGCATATTACTATCTCTTTTGCCTCTCTGTCTCTCTCTGTCTCTGTTCCCCTCTTTTCTCTCTCTCTCTCCCCTCTCTCTCTCTCTTTCTCTCTCTCTCTCTCTCTCTCCCCTCTCTCTCATCGCTTAGGCTCAACGAGCAGCAAATAGTATTGACCTCTGCAACAAACAAAATTTGCTAAGACGCATGTTCTCTGGAGGCGGGGGTGGTGGGGATGGAGGTGGTGGAGGGAGGGGTGTGTGTGTGTGTGTGTGTGTGTGTGTGTGTGGTGTGTGTGTGTGTGTGGGGTGTGTGTGTGTGTTGTGTGGGGTTGAAACTACAAACGTTTCCTTTTCACCCATTTAACAAGCGGGGGTCTTTACACGTAAGGGGTTTCTTTCGTCACAATCCAAATTTTCCTTTCCCTTCCCTCGCCGTTATCTTTACTGTTGCCGTTTTAGTTTCATTCCACGGCGCGACACGCCCTCGATGTTTTTCTGATTCTTGGTTTTTAAATTTCACATAAAAAAAAATGTTTCTCTCGTTACCCAGTCTCACATCTATCTTATCCATTTTTTTCGGGTTAGAATGTCCATGTATGGCCTTTTTTTTTTTTTTATCTGAAGTAATTCGGTTTCCCTTCCCGCAAGAAGGGGATTTTTGGGGGGGGCCGCCATTTCAGCACATTTCAAAAAGTTATGAGGGACAAAAAGGGTTGGGGCGTACAGGGCAATAATTTTTTTCCTACGTAACTTTTTTCTTTTTTTTCTTTTCTTGTCTTTGTTTCTTTCATTTTATCAACGTTAACGAAAAAGCTGCCTCCCCCCTCGTTTCAATAAAAAATCTGAAAAAAAAAAATATCAGAAAACAAACAAATTTAAATGACCGGAAAAATAGCGTTTTAAAAAGAGTCTATACCCTTTTTAGTGTTTTAAATTCAATTTCATCCTTTAAGTTTCTAAAATTCGTAGAATTTGTTCGAATTTTATTTCCCATGCAGAAATAAGGTACGTTGACAAAAAAGGGGTTTTTTATTTAAGTGAGCCTATATCGACCCCTCGACCATTTTCTTCCCTAAATACGTTTTTTAATTGAATAAGGCGAAGAAAAAAAAAATCACTTAAATTTTTTGGGGAATAAGCCTTCTTCGTGAAAGGGTAAATGTTTTCCAAGGTTTGGTACAGCAAAGATTCGCGTATTCAGATACAGCTAGTTACAATCATTCAGCGGGTAAAGCATTCATGCAGAAAAAAGCATGCGTTGGGACTTCTGCGTATTTAAAACAGAATATACTTTTTTCTCTTCAGACTTTTGTCATTTTGTAAGAAGAGTTTTGGAAATAGAGATCAACGCTTTTTAAAAACAAATCTGAATTTTGAAGGAATCAAGGAAGCAGCATTGTGGCTGAGAGATCACACTTTCTTGTCTTACTCTCTCTCTCTCTCTGTCTCTCTGTATGCGTGCGTATGTACGTGCGTGCGTTTGTGAGTGCGTGCGCGCGTGTGCGTACACACACACACACACACACACACACAACACACACACACACACAACACACACACTCACACACACACACCACCACCACCACCACCACCTCCACCACCCCACCCATACACACAAGCGACCATTGATATTGAAAACTGCACAGTGTTCGTGAATATGAAACGATTCGCTTGAACTTGCACATGGACACAACAAAAACATACTCAGACACATTATAAACACCACACACACACCACACACACACACACACACACACACACACACACACACACACACACACACACACGCACACACACAAAGTAACAAGAAACCACTTCACATACAGGGGCTGGCACACACACACACACACACACAACACACACACACACACACACACACACACACACACACACGCACGCACGCACGCACGCACCACACACACACACCACACACACACACACACACACACACACATAAACACGCACACAAACACATATGCACACATGTCTACATAATTATGCTATAATTCACAGAGGTACATGCATACATACACTCGAATTTAAACATATGCGAGCACACACATAAGCAGTAGACAGGGCCTAAGATAATATATTGCACGCACGCACACCACACCACACACACCACCACACACACACACACACCACACTCACACACACACACACACCACACACACACACACACACCCACACACACCACACACACACACACACACACCACACTCACACACACACAA
>CM031604.1:85592432-85606305 GCA_018398815.1 Conus ventricosus
AGAGGGAGAAGAGGGGAGAGAGAGGATTCATTAAACTCCAGAGGAGGAGAGAGAGAGAGAGAGAGAGAGAGAGAGAGAAAAGAGATTGAGAGAGAAAGAGAGAGAGAGAGAGATGATTAATAAAACGAGAAGAGAGTGAGAGAGGGAAAAGAGAGAGAGAAAGAGGAGAGAGGGCGAGAAGAAGAGAAACAGAGAGAGAGAAACGTTGAGGGGAGAGAGAGAGAGAGAGAGGATGAGAGGGAGAGAGAGAGAGGGGGTGTGGCAAAGGTGCTATAATTATTGATTGAGAAAGGGGGGAGGGGGGGGGGGTTGCTTGTTGTAGTTTAAGGAAATGAAGGTGAGAAGCAGTGGCAGTGTGTGTGTGGTGTGTGTGTGTGTGTGTGGGTGTGTGGGGTGTTTTGTGTGTGTGGTGTGTGTTGTTGTGGCGTGCGTTGCGGGTTTGCGTGCCGCGCGCGCACGAAAGGAGAGAGAGAGAGGAGAGGAGAGAGAGAAAAGGAGGAGAGGAGATCAAATAAGATAATTATTCATTTTAGGCCTTTGCCTCATGAAGGGGTGCAAGAAATACAATCATAAAGTCCATAAAAAACTAGACACGATAACTAACATGATTCAGAACATTTTAAAGATAACAAAAGGGGAAATCCAGTTTTAAACGCTTAAATAGATAAATCGACAAATTTCTAGTTTTTATGAGTACACCCAAAAAGCAGTGCTATTGAAAGGTTTGGATTTGTAATATTTCAAGGTATATACTGAGTTCTTAAGTTTTGCAGGACAGGACAACATAACACAAAATGCAATTCGCTTTCTGTCTCCTCTCTGCAAAGCTGGCATATTAAATCTTCATCGCTATGGAATCGATAACGGTAATAATGCACAGCAATTTCAGAAATACCAAGTCTAAATCTAGTAGTTACATACCTTAAATGCGTATCCAGATGAAGCAAAAGATAAGTTTAACATTAGGCACAATGCAAAACGTCTGTAAACATTAAATCTTTCACTGTTACTAATATGATCATTCCACTTTGCCATCTGCACGCAATTAGTCTATCTCTAAAGATTCGGAGAAAATCATCAATTGCATCAACCCCTTGATTCAGCCAGACATAACCAAACCCATTTCATGTATAATTTACAACGAACATTTGAAGCCCAGTTTCTTTTATCACGTTCGTCCAAATCAAACAACATGCGATAAGCCTTATATGGTAATCTATGCTCATCCATTCTTGTTAATTTTAACCAAAACTAATGCATTTTATAACAGAATTTATGTAAATAGGATACCTGTTCGTTTCTCCATACACCAGGTCGTTTGGTGTTCGAAAATCGACGCCTAGAAAACGTTTGAGAGCGTACAAATGTACTTTTTCGCAATGTACAGCTGCATTATCCAGTCCCCATAATTCCGCACCATACTGAAGCATTGGTTGAATCTTGAGTCGAATAACTTAAGAAACGTGTTAAGAGAATTTTTTTTTCAAAATTATATAGTTTTTGCAAAATGCATAACAAAGCATTCTTGGCTCGGCTGGAAAGGTTATTGCACGCGGCTACAAAACTAAGCCTTGTAGAGAAGTATATTCCTAGGTATTTGTACACGTTACAACAGGGATTCTTATTCCATTATAAGTCCATTTCTCATTAGCAGATAAATAACCTCCCTTCTATTAAATACAACAACATTACTTTTATTCATATTCACCTTCAAATGTAGTGCTGACGCTGGCATACAAACTGTTTATCTGTGTTTGCAGGCCAATGACTGTTTCTGCCAGCAAAGCTACATCATCAGCCAGTAATATTTAAACGCTCAAAGTATTCATGTGTAAATTACTGCACCATGTTTGCCTCTTCTTATAATTCTAATGCTAATCGTTAATAAATAAAGAGAACAATATAGGGCTGAAAACATCACCTTGTTCACCCCACGTGTACAATTGATATACTCAGTCAATTTACTCCACACCTGACCTGCTTTCACATTTTTGTACATACTACGAAAAAACCTTTTTACAAACTTTGCCTTTAATCCCTTTTTTCAGAAGGATCGGCCATAACAGCTTCTTTCTATGGAGTCAAACGCCTTTTCAAAGTCAATGAAGGCAAGTAAAGTTTACGGTTAAAACAAAACTGTTTTTGTATTAATGTAACAAAGTAAAATATGGTCCAGTTGTAGAATATCCTCTTTTAAATCCCGCTTGATGTTCGCCCGTCAAGTTATATTCTTCTATCCATTCTCTAGTCTGTTATTTATGATTGCGCTATAAATTTTTTCTGCTAATGTCACACAAAGATATACCTCTGTAGTTGCCAGGATTATTTACATCGCCTTTTTTAAATAAAGGAATTATTATAGACTCTGTCCAGCTGTCTGGGGAAAATTCCCTGGTCAAACAGTACGTTGAAAAATTTTACAAAAAAATCAACTGTCCCATCTCCTGCATATTTTAGCATTTCCCCAATTATACCATCTGGTCCTGCAGCTTTGCCATTTTTTTATTTTCTTTTTCGCAACCATTACTTCTTCTCTTGATATAGGCGGTTCACAAGCTGTCATTTCCTCTTCGTCCTGATAAGTGTATTCTAAATCGTGTCTGTCGTATCTACGCTTGTAGTTGCATCTATTTCAAGTAGGTCTTTAAAATGCTTAAACCATCATCAAAAAGTTAAGTTATTATGAACTTGTCTACGTTTAAAGGATATCCTATGAACAGTTTCCCAAAACTCTCTTTGACTGTTGACTGTTGATACAAGTTTTTGCAACAATATATCATTGTACTGTTTTTCTTTTCTTTTTAACTATTCTTATATTCTCTTCTCGCAATACAGTAAGCATCACCGTCACTTTTATCCCTTTTTTCCCGAATATCGAGAGCAAACCTTGAGAGAGAGGAGAGAGGAGAGAGAGAGAGGAGAGAGAGATGAGAGGAGAGAGAGAGAGAGAAGGGGGAGAGAACTTGGCTAAGACTGACTAATCAAATAAATTATGCACAGAACACTAGCATGCATACGGATTCACCCCCAACTCGATGTTAAGCACAAAAACGCGCGCGGGGGCGGGCCCCCCTCCCCCCCTTCTCAAATAAAGAACCAAAACACATTCACACACAAACACATACATACATACACACACGCACGCACACACACACACACACACCACACACCACACACACACACACACACACACACACAACACACACACACACACCACGCACACGCACACACATACGTACAACGTACAGATGTTTGCACTCTCTCTCTCTCTCTCTCTCTCTCTCTCTCTCTCTCTCTTTGTCTCTCTCTCTCACACACACCCACCCCACACACACACATACACACACACACACACACACACACACACACACACACACACACACACACACACACACACAATGCACACATGCGCGTGCGTACGCCAACACACACACATGCCCACTGGTGCGCGCATACACCAACACACACAACACACACACACACACACCACACACACACACACACACACACACCCACACACAACACACAGCGACAGGCAACCCCCCCCACCCCTTACAAACCCATTAGTGATACACCCAAACCCCCCTTTTCCCTTTCCCCTATAAACCCATAAAGGGGGGAGGGCGGGGGAAAGAAAAAACTTTCCCTGAGAACCTGAACATTGTCAGGCTACCCCCTTGGTTAAACTATCTCGCCGGGAAACGTGAACTTTGTCAGGACAAACTCTTTTTTTTTAACTATTTTGCCTGGAAACCGAACTTTGTGGGCTACAAACTCTTTCTTGAATCTCTTGCCTGGAAACCTAAACTTTGGCAGGCTCAAACTCTTTGGGTTTAAAAACTCTTCGCCTGGAAAACGTAAAACATTGTCAGGCTACAAACTCTTTGGGTTTTTAAACTTTGACTTGACTTGACTTGACTTGGTCCCTTAGACGTTCGGTCCGTGGGGCACCCCAAAGGGGTTGAAAAACCTCCTTCCCCTTCCTTCTTTTCTCCCCCTCCGAAATGTATTTCTCAGCCGCAGGCCCTTCCATTCCGTGATGTACCCTCCCATCTTTTCTTTGTCGACCTCTTCGCCTTTGTCCTGGTACTGTCCCGCATGTTTCCCTTTGGGCAAGGCCTTTGTGGGATGTGCCCATACCATTTCAGTTTGCATCTTTTACTGAGGTTAGGAGTCGAAAATTTGGCCCCAATTTTCATTCTCGAGGTTTTTTTTAATTCCCATTGTGATTTGATCCTGTATGAGATGCAAGGGAGTCGTCTGAGCACTCTTTTCCCATTTTTTGGATCTTTTTCAAGGTCTGATTTCAACGCCCCATGACTCACAAGCATTAAAATTCCCATGACTAAGGATCGCATCAGTCTTCTTTGAGGATGGGGAGTTTTTATTTCTCCAAAGAGGCGTTAGCTTAGATGCGTAGCTGTGGCTGAGCGACTTGAGATGATTTCAGGTCTTGACCTTCTTGGATTGTTGCCCCCAATTCTTAAATGTGTTGAGGGCCAAAGTTTTTTGTTTTTGGGGTTATGCTTGGGTAAAGCCGATTGGGTTGTTAGTCTGACCTTTGTCTTTTCCGCACTTATTTCCTGCATATCGCGAGGTGTTTTTATTTTTTTTTTGGTGCACTAGCTCTTGTTCGTTTCCCCAGCTAGTCCATCTTGTCGTCGGCAAAACGGGGGTTGGTGTGGTTCTCCCCCCCAATGTTTACGTTCCTTCTGGTCTTCTAGCGCATCGGTAAAATTCTCTCAAGGAAGACATTGAAAAGTGTGGGGGGGTAGACACCCCTGTCGAAATAAACGGTAGTTGGAACCATTTCCCTTTTTTTGAAAAGAAAACGGCACGGGGCTTATTGTAGGGCTTTAATATTTGATGAGGTTGGCTTGATTTTTAAAGAGTTTCATTGTTCCCCATGGCTTCGTCCCACACTGGGTCAAAGGGCCCTTTTTAAAGTCTATGAATCGGGGTACAGATGTTGTTGTGTTGGTTGTCTTCTCACACGTTTCTTAGGTTGAATTGCTCTTGGTCTTGTCCTGGCCCTGAACCCCGCTTGTTCTTCAGCGATATTTTTTCGCTTGTGGGTTCAGTCATTCGGGATTCTTTCAGCATACTTTGTTGGGGGTGGCTGTGGGCAAATCGTGCGTAAATTTTGCATTGCGTAGGTGCCTTTTTTTGGTCGTGAGAAAAGTGACGCGCCCGGGAGTGGGCCATTCCCCGGTTTTCCCAGATTCTGTTGCATATTGAAAGTAACATGCCACCATTGGATCACCTCCCCCCTCGATCAATTCTGCCGGTATGTTGTCAACCCCCGGGGATTTTCCTGCTTTCATTGATGAAAGGGCCTAATGTTTAAATCACGTGTTTTATTATCCTTGTTTATTTTTTGGTTTCCCCGGCGCGAAAGGTTTGGTGAATTTCCTCAGCGTTTGGAGAAAGTCAGAATATTCTGTCCATCGTTGTAGTATCTTTTCATCTGTTGAGACTTTACCGTTTTTGTCAGGGAAAGTTGTGTCTTGGTTTTTTCTTTCCCGTTAGGTCCTTGACAATTTTGTAGGTGCTTTGTGTTGTTGTTTTTCAGATTTTTATCAATCTTTTGGGCTTGGTGTCAATCCATTTTTTCCATTGCTGCCTTCATCTGGGGTTTTACCTTTCTTGTTAACATCATTGAACTTCTTTTTCCTTTGGGTTGTTCTTTTTGTTTTTCAATTCCCGCTTTTGTACAATTTCCCAAAAATTTCGTCGGTGCCCCCGGGGATTCTTTTTCGGCCGATGTTTTCCCAAAGCACTTCTGCTGCTGTTTTGTGACATTTTTGTTAAAGGGGAAGTCGGTGAGGATTCTATGTTGTTTTTCGTTTGCCGGAAAAAGGGGTTTGCAAATTTTTCCAAATATTTCCTTAAAATGTTCCCTTTATTTTAGGGTCTTTTATTTCTCCGATTAACTTTAACCTGATTTTTCCCTTTTTTTGGTTGTTTTTGGGGGAGTGCAATGTCTGAGGACCTTTCGTGGTCGTTCCAATGTTGCTCCGGGAGTTTGGTTCTGAAATGTTGACATTCATTGGGCGTTTTTTTACCATGTGTAATCGATTTGATTGTGATACACCCTCCGGACTAGCCATGTTATTCCCCTGGACATCTTGTGTGGACCGAAGGTGTTCGTTATCTTCAGGTTGTTTGACTTTGCAAACCCAGGAGTCTCAGTCTCTCTATTTGTTAAGTTTACAAAGGGTCCAAGTGCTTTCCAGTCTTTCACAAGTCTTTTCCGATCTTACATTCCTTCACCTTGAACCACTAGTATCTTTTTTGGGTTTTGCGGGCGTTCCTGTCCCTGGCCAAGAATTCTTCGATTTCGCGTTTTTTACCCCGAATTGGGGCATAACCCTGTAGGTGGGATGTTGAATGGTTTTGCCCTCCCAACGTGGGGTCATGTTTCGGCTTGAGCCGGTCTGCAAGCCATTACACTTTTTTTGGGTTCTTGTTGACTAGAAACCCTCCCCGGTTCATGTGTCTTCCCTGCCACTTCTTCTCAGTGGTTAAACTCACCCTGTGGAAACCGAAATTGTCAGGCTAAAAACCACTGGTTAAACTCATCTTGGATTCAAACGGCGATGAAAAGGAGGTAGAACGCACATCACGAACACAACAGGGGCACTTCAGAGGAGAGAGGAGAGAGAGAGAGGGGAGAGAGAAAAGGGAGAGAAAGAGGAGAGAGAGAGAGGAAGAGAAAAAGGGGGACAACAAAAAACAGACACAAAAAGGGTAGACGAAAGACAGACAGGAGCGACACATGACAGGCGCAGACACAGCCCATTTGGAAAAAGAGAGAAGAAGGGAGAGGAGAGAGGAGGGGAGGCAGACAGAAGACAAACAGAAAAAAAGAGAGAGAGGAAAGAAAACAGACGACAGAGAGGGAGGGGGGGAAAAAAAAGGAAAGGAGAGAGAGAGAGGAGAGAGAGGAAGGAGAAAAGGAGGAGAGAGAGAGAGAGGAGAGAGAGAGAAGAGACAAACAGAAAGACAGAGAGAGAGAGAGGAAAGACAGACAGACGACAGGGGAAAATGGAGGGCAAATAAAAGAAGAGAGAGAGAGAGAGAGAGGGGAGAGAGAGAGAGGAGGACAGACGACGACAGACACGACGAAGACACAGCAGACGACAGAAAAGAAAAAATACCCTAAAGGGGGTGTTGGCCCCAGAGAATTTCTGTTCTCAACTGCCGAACACCCCAGTGGGAGCAATCCTACACCACCAGGGGGAAAGAGAGAGAGAGGAGAGGAAGAGAGAGGAGAGAGAGAAAAGGGGAGAGAGAAAAGGGACAGACAGACAGATAGACAGACGTAGACAGCAGACAAAGATAAACGGGAGAGAGAGAGACAAACACAAGAGAGGAGAGAGAGAGAGAGAGAGAGAGAGGGAGAGAGAGGGGGAGAGAGAGACAAAAAGACAGACAGATAGACAGACAAAGATAAACGGGAGAGAGGAGGAGAGAGAGAGGGGAGAGAGAGAGACAAACGGGAAGAGAGAAGAGAGAGGAAGACAGAAAGACAACAGACAAAGATAAATGGAGAGGGAGAGCAGAGAGAGGAGAAAGAAAAGAGAGAGAGAGAGAGAGAGAGAGAGGACAGACAACAGACGACAGACAAAAAAGAAAAACGGAGAGAGAGAGAGAGAGGAGGAGAGAAAAGAGGAAGAGAAGAGGAGAGAAAAACAACAAACGATATATAATATAATTTATATATATATATTTATATATATATATAGAGAGGGGAAGAGAAGAGAGAGAGAGAGAGAGAGAGAGGAAGGGAGAAGAGAGAGGGGGGAGAGAGAGAGACGACGACAGCGACAGACGAAGACAGAGACAAAACCCCACCCATAAATTATCTGAAAAAAACAAAAAAGAACCAAGCAAACCCCAAAAACCTTTTCCTTCCAAAGAACACGACCAGCAGTCGACGAAAAGCACACACCCCGAACACCCGTTTCCAAATCCGCCCAGCCGACCACCCCAAAAGCTCTTGCCCAAACACCACACCCCCGAAACCTTATCAACGCCGCACGGAACCATTTTTGGGGCCCCCCAGCCCAAAACAAAAACGAACCCAGTCAGGGGTCAAGCCCTTACGAACAACGCGGGTGCAGGGAGGAGGGGGGGGGGGGGGGGGGGGGGGGGGGGGGGGGGGGGGGGGGGGAAGAAGAATAAGAGGGAGAGAAATTTAAGACTCCTCTGCAAAGTCGCGGCGTTGTAACTCGTCTTTTCAGTGGGCGATTAATCGGGAAAGTTCATTACCACCAACGAACGATTTCCTAACACACCCCTTCAAAACCCTTCATCTCCTTTCCCCACCCCTTTGTCACTCACTCCGCCCACGGTAGGGAAACCCTTTACGGGTCGGGGGTTATTATTGACAAGCCCCCCCCCTCCCCCCCCACCACCCCCCCGGCCCGTAACAAAAACCACCAGCCGGTTGGGTTTAGGTAATCCAACACGATTAGCACAACCGGGTACAAAAAATGCGGAAAAAGCGAGCAGCCAAAAGAAACGTAAGTCCACTGGCAAAAGGGGGGGCACTTGCAGTTGGCGGTGCCGAGGCATTCGGCGGGCAGGCATTGGGCAGGCGGCTGGCAGGTGGCAGACAGGCAGGCAGGTAAGGTAGGAGGCAAACCGTTGTCCTTGCCAAACAAAACCCATGCCATTTTTTAAAAATCGATGCCTCTCTCACACCAAGAATAGCGGGAGAGTGTGCGTTTCCTGCCCTTTAGTGATCTGTCAGTGTTGCCAACCTCTTTTTTTTTCCCGGAAGGGGGGAGGGTGGGGGGTGGGGGTGGGGTGGTGGGGGGGAGGGCGGGGGGTGCGTGTGTGTATGTGTGTGTTGAGGTGGGGGGGGGGGGGGCTGAGGGGGGGAAAGGGGGTTAGGCGGAAGGGGGATGATTTGGGGGGATGGGAAGTGTTGGGGTGGGGTATGAATTCGGTTAAAGGGTTTAAACGAGAACGGCGAATCAAAGTCGTGCGTGCGTGCGTGCGTGCGTGCGTGGTACGTGCGCGCGCGCGCGCTGTGGGGTGTGGGGGTTTTTTGTTGGGGTTGGTGTGTGTGGGTTTTGTTGGCGGGGTCGGGCACGCGCGCGCGTGGGTGTGGCGGCCATAGTTTTTCGTGCTTGCTGATGCGTTTTTACGTGTGAATGGCATGTATGTATGTATTTTGTGTGTGGTGTGTGTGTGTGGGTTTTGGGGTTTTGTGCGTTTTGTGTGGTTGTTGGGGTTTGTGTGTGTGTGGTTTTGTGGTGTGTGTGGCATATGTGTGTGTTTTGGGGTTGGTGTGTGTGTGTGTTTGTGTGTGGGGTTTTTTTTGTGTGTGGTGTGTGGGGTGTGTCGCTTGCGCGGCGCTTGTGGCAGATTTGAGTATGCGGAGAATTGCGCTAATGGGTCATATAATCGAGTACTGAGAATATGTGTCGGTGGCGTACATGCTGTGTGCACTCGGGTGATTTCTTTTTCTTCTTTCGCTGCGAAGTGTGTGTGGTGTGGGTGTGTGTGTGTTGTGTGGTGTGGTGTGTGTGTGGTGTGTGTGTTGGTGAGTATGTGCGTGGTGTGTGTCATGCTACATGCTGCGGCAGCGCGCGGGATGTGTATGGGTTTTTGTGTTGTGTGTTGTTGTGTGTGTGTGTGTGTGTGTGAAGAGGAGAGGGAGAGGGAGAGAGAGGGGGTATGTAGTTTCGCCTTGCCAACTCCTTTCCTCCGCGGCAGAATTTCTGACCCCACTCTAGCCCCCCCCCGCCCCCCCCGTGTGGTGGGGGGGTTAATCAAAAAGTGGCCTCTGTGGGCAATTCCCCTTTGTCACAGTTATTAGGACGCTAGTCACCATGGGGGGCCTGTGTTTCCACTGCTCACCTTCTTATTCCCACCCCTCTGTGAAGAAAATGATTTACTCTCTCTCTGTTTCCGTCTTCTCTGTTTTGTCTGTTGTCTGTCTTTCTGCCTGTCTGCTCTGTCTCTCTCTTTTCTTCTCTCTCTCCCTCTGTATCTCTGTGGCTCTCTGTTCTGTTCTTTTTCTCTCCTTTTCTCTCTCCTGGGGCTGGTTCTCTTCTCTGTTGTCGTTGTCTGTTTTTCTCTGTCTGCTGTCTGTCTGTCTCTCTCTGTCTGCCCTCTTGTCGTCGTCTTCTGTCTCTCCCATGCCCCTCCCCCCCGCCTGCTCCATTCCGCATTTTACAACAGTAACTCGTTGGTCGGGTTCCCGAAAGGAAACGTCTAAGCCCCGTCCAGTCTGTTGTTTTAGCCCCCCACCACATGACCCACCGCACTGCCAACAGGTAAAGGGAAAAAACAATGCAACATTCAACATTTGTCGTTTTGATTCAATGACTGACAAAAACGAAAGTTCTCACCAAACCCTTCGGCGGATCAAAAGGGCAAAAACTGTATTCCCTTTCACACGCACAGCGCAGCGCGAACACAACACCACACCACACACAACCCCCCACCCAAAAACACACCACACACACACACACGCACGCCCCACACCGCACACACACCCGCCACCACCCACAAGGCACACTCCTGGGAAAAGGGTTCGGGCCAAAGGGAAACTGAACACGCATGTCCTTTCTTTCTAGTTAAATTTCTGGTCAAATGATCTAAGATCGTGTCCAGCAGGAAAACTTTTTCATTTCCGCCACACTGAAAAAAAAAAGAAGTATTTTTATTATTTCCCATAGAAGAGGCGTTTGTCAATTAAGTAAAAAGTAAACCCCAAAAGGCAATTCCCGGGCTCATATGACATTTTTATTTTGGCCCTTTAGTACAATCACTCAGAACACACGCTGTTACATCAAAGCCTCTGACTCTGTCGACCGTTTTGGGGGGGGGGACCTAATTCAACAGGGCTGGAGAACGATTAAGAAAAAAAACAGACGAAAAACATTTTCCCCCCGATATTACGCCATTTCTTTTAAGCACACCCTTCTCTTCAAGAGATGCTGGGAAAGGTGCTATGGGATTGAAAAGGGGGAAAGGAGGGGGGGGGGGGTCGTTGCTTGTTGTTGTAGTTTTTGGAAATGGTTTTGAGGAAGCAAGCGCGCAGTGTGTGTTTTGGTTGTGTGTTGTGTGCGCTAGGAGAGAGAGAGAGAGAGGAGAGGAGAGAGGGGAGAAGGAGAGAGGGAAGGGGAGAGGAGGAGAGAAGACTTGGCTAAAACAAGAAATCAAATGCTTATTCCAGAAAGCTAACAAGCTACGGATTCACCCGAAAAACCGACGTTAAGCCAAAAAACGCCCCCCCCCCCCCTCCTCAACACAAACCACACACATTCACACACACACATAACACACACAATAACAAAACCCCCACTCTCTCTCACACCAACCCCCACACACACACAACACACACCTACAAACACCCCCACAACCCCAACACCCACACACAACCCCCCCAAAACACCACACACACACACCACACACACAACCACACCACATCACACCACACCCACCCACCACAAAACTTCACACACAAACCCCCACACACCACCACAAAGCGTGCGCGCCACACCAATCACACACCACTATACCACCCCAAAACCCCCCATCCACCCAACCCAAAACCCCCTCCCCCCAAAAACTCCACTCCCTCTCTACACGACTCTCTAGGCGTTTTCGCACTAACTGCAGGGACTCCGGGGGGGGGGGAGTGGGGGAGTGGGGAGGGTAGGGGGTCCTGCGGGCAGACGCACAGAGGACAGACGGACGGGAGGCAGGCAAGCAGGCAGGCAGGCTGGCAGGTAGGCAGGAGGCAAGACTCTAGCATGAGGCCCGGCTTTAACACACGGTATTTGGAATCGATACGACCCGGAGCGACAGCTCTGGACTGCCCCCCAGGCCCCTGTGTGTAGTTAAAGCGAAGGCCGATGCGCAATATAAGCCCGGGGTTAAGTCCCTTAAAATTAAAACCGCGGGGGCGCCCGAAAACCCAGGGTTCTCTCTCTGGGCGAATTTTTGGGAAGAAGAAGGAAAAGGGGGGGGGAGTGTGGGTGTGGGTGGGGTGGGGGCGGGGGGGTGGGGGGGTTGGTGGGGGGGGGGGTAGGGGGGGGGGGGGGGGTGAGGGGGTGGGGGGGTGGTTTAAAGTGGGGGAAGGAAAAACCAAAAGCTTTAGATGAGATTTTCGGGGAAGGTTTCCCAGGAGGAAATGACCCTTTATAATCGACGGAAAGTCCCCGTTTGAAAGATAATCAACCCACAAAATTTTTTCGAGGAAAGTTTTCTTTTATTCTCATCTCCGCTTCTGACAGCTTGTAATTATGGCCCCCTTTTCGGTCGGGGTGGGTGTTTTTACTTCGTTTGCGTTTCTGTCGCCTCTCTCTCTCTCTCCTCTCCTTCTCTCTCTCTCTCTCCTCTCTCTCTCTCTCTCCCCCTCGTTCGTTCGCTCTTTGTACCGCTTTTTCCCCCAGACCCCCAATCATGTGATATAAAAAAGCGTTTCTCTCGCCCCCTCTCTCTCACTGTCCACCCCCAAACCCAACCCCACACACACCACACAACCCAACACACACACACAAACACCCACCCATCATGCACCACCCCCATTTCCCCCTTTCTCTCTTTCTTTCTTCCTTCTCTGCCACACCACACAACCCCACACTCCCCACACAATGCAGCACAATCCCCCACTCTTCCCCTTTCTCCCCTTTCTTTCTCTCACTTTCTCTGCCCACACACACAACACACACCCACACCTCCCCACAAGCATGCACACACTCCCCACTCTTCCCCTTTTTATCTTCTTTCTCTCATCTCCGCCCCACAAAAAACACACACCACACACACCACACACACACACACACACCCCACCCCATACACACCACACACACACACAAACACACAACACCCACACACACACACAACACATTATTAGGAGAGTGCAGACAGGGAAAACAGAGCGACAGAACCCGTGAAGACGACAACAACAGGAAAAAAAGACACAGTTTTTCTGTCTGTCATTTATGCCGTTGCGCGCGCGCGCGCGCACACCCCACACACAACCCCCCACACGCACGCACCACGCCACCACGCACGCACGCACGCACGCCCAACACCCACACACACCACAAACGCCCTGCGGCGCGCACTCACACACAAAAACACAAGGCCGCACGCCTCTGACGCACTTGTCATCTGTTTTATTCACGTGAAAAAATCTTTGTACTTACAGAAATAAAAGTATCATTTTTCCAAAACACACACACCAGCACGCCGCAGAACCCCCACACACACACACACACACAAACACACACACACAACACACACACCAACACACACAAACACACACACACAACACGCAAAACCAAAATACCACACCAACCAATGCAAAAAAAAAACTAAACCCTTTAAAACCCCTCATGACTCCATCCCCCTTCCCCATTTCCAACACCAAAAACACACTGACACCCCACCTACCCCGTCCCCCACCCCCACTTCCACAGGGAGGTAATTTTTGGTGCCAGTTTAGGGGTCCTGCTGTGACGTCCAACCCGAACACTGAAGATGGAACCCCCAAAGTGAAGACACCCAGGTGGGGGAGAGGAGAGGAGAGAGAGAGGGGAGGGAGAGAGAAAAGAGGAGAGAGAGAAAAGAGGAGAGGGAGAGAGAGAGATAGATAGAGACTGTACCCCTTTTGTTCCAAAAGCGGCAAAAAAAACCGGCGGTCTCAGCCGGGAAACGATGATAGGAATGAACTACTTTTGGAGTCAGTCACTTTCGTGCTTGAGCGGAATAAGACCTGTAACGAGATCTCATAAGACCGTTGGCGGAAAGCTTGGCCTTTGTGTCTGGAAAGTGGCCCGGTCTTTTTTTCCCCCCTTGGGGGGGCCGGGGGGGTTTTGGGGGCAGGGGGGGTTTTTGGGGG
>CM031604.1:85606405-85633831 GCA_018398815.1 Conus ventricosus
GATCAAGAAGGTTTTCCTCTTTACCCCTGTAAGCTTATATTCAGTAAGAGAGGACCAGCTACAAATTACTGGATCAAATAAGTTTTCCTCCCCCCCCCCCCCCCCCCCCCCCCCCCTGGAAATATTCAGCAAGAGAGGAGCGGCTATGAATCATCGGGTCAAAAGGGGTTTCCTTTTTCTTCTTTTTCGCTGAAAATATTCAGCAAAAGAGGATCGACTTTGAAACACATTTCAACACTAGATCTTTTTCCATTGATTTACGATTTCGAGAGGAGACGTCTGAGATTTTGGTGATGAGTGTGCGGGATTTTTTTTTCTTTTCTTTTCTTTCTTTCTTTCTTTCTTTCTTTTTTTTTTTTTAAATTGCGATTTTGTTAGGCAACGCAGTTCGTGCCGTTAATTTGAAATGACGCTCGCCGTAACCCCCCCCCCCCCCCCCTTTTTTTTCAAAAAAAAAAAAAAAAAAAAAAGATCTGGACAGCCTCTAAACCGATGAAACTGTGACTCGTGTTTTCCATTACTTAATAGCATCGGATAACATTTGGCCCACAATACAGCAACACATGTTCACAGTTTCCGGCAGTAGCATCTGAACACTCAGTATTTTCCCCTTTTTAAAGAATTCGAGAGAGATCCATTGTGGTTTTGGCGAAGAGATGTGTATTTCTTGTGTTATTCTCCTTTTCAAAGGGGGGAGGGGGGGGGGGGGGGGGGAGGGGTTTGACGCATAATTTTTGTTAAAATTATCCCACTATCTGCTACGAGATAACCTCAGAATAACCTCTGAACTGAGAAATGGCGGGGTTTGTACGTTCATGAGTTTGTGATTAACATAACATACAGGATGTTTTAAAGTGGTGTGTGTTACTTCTATATCTTGTAATACATTTATGCAAATCTCCACTCCGCTTCGTATAAGTACCATTAAATGGTCCGGTGTTGACAACATGCAGTGGATCTTTCTCTCTCTCTCTCTCTCTCTCTCTCTCTCTCTCTCTCTCTCTCTCTCTCTTCTCTCTCTCTCTCTCTCTCTGTGTGTGTGTGTGGATATGATTTGACTTGTCTTTGTGTATGAAGGAACTATTGTTAAGTTAGAATTGTTTCAAAGAAAATGAGAATTTTTGTGATACTGAATTCATAACTGACACTGTTAATCGCAGGCTGATTTGCCGCCATTATAATGAGAAGACATTTTCATGCATGTCGGGACTGGAATGGTATTTACAATATTAATCATTCCATCAAGTTTGAACAGAATCATTCTCGTACTTGCTGAGAAAATGCCAACGTTAACGCTTCCTTGGAAGAGAGAGAGAGAGAGAGAGAGAGAGAGAGAGAGAGAGAGAGAGAGAGAGAGAGAGAGAGAGAGAGAGAGAGAGAGACAGACAGACAGACCCGAAACAGCACGCTTACATAGACTCACATGTTACACGAGCGATCAAAAATAAACCCGAAGGGGTGCACGTCAAAACATGAGCAGTATTTCGTACAGCTGAAGTATTTTTGCAAGATGCATTTCATGTTGGAGTAGTGTAGCAGCAGATCTACATAGCCCACCTTCAAATGCGGACATTCACAGAGAAGATGCTGGGTTGTAACATTTTTGACTACCCCATAAAAACATTATATATTTTTGCAACGAATGTGCGTGTGTGTGTGTGTGTGTGTGGTGTGTGTGTGTGTGTGTGTGTGTGTGTGTGTGTGTGTGTGTATTTGTGCCTACAATATTTGTCCCTTATTACGCTCCCCCCCTCCTCTTCCACTGACGGTGTCCTGAAAAGAGAGGCAATCAACTGCACGCTGCCTATGTTTGTTTTCTTCCCACAAGCCTACACGTTGTGAAAGCGGGCCGGAGGTGCTGACTTTGGCAGTAGGGTGGTCTGCTTTGTTGACTGACCCGCCTTGGAACTGACTGACTGCGACACGGCAACTTCACTGCAGATGGGCATTCCCGTTTTCTGAAATGATTATCTGGCCGATTTTTTTGAGGGGAAAGGTGTGGTTTTCGCGCGTATAGCCATCATTTAGAGTAATATCTTAGAGAGTGAGTTTTTTCTTCTTTTTTCCCCCCCTATTCTTTTCTTTCTTTTTTTAGGGAAGCATTTCATCAACATACTTAGATAACTGATTTTATATGTGTATGGTTGAATATACTGGTCAGGAACAGTACGTGTATCACGATTACTGATTCGTGGACATGATTAAAAAGATTGTAACCATAATGTAGGTCAATGATTATTTTTTTCACACACATAAGCGATTATTTGTGTAAATAAGAATAGTTTATGTGAATAAAATTGTTTACGTACAGATTTTGTAAATGGTGCATTACTTACAGGTAACATGTAGTCTTAATGCAAATAGGGTATCTTATATGTAGGCCCCTAAGTAAATGGTTGATTACATTAATGTCACATATCTATGTCTAATTTTCACTCTTTCCAACACAAACAGGCACACACACACACACACACACACACACACACACACACACACACACACACACACACACACACACACACTTTTCCCTATTGTAAGACCTAACAGTTTGGGTTATTTAAAAGTGGTTTTGATCACACATTAGGAACTGAAATCTATGCACACTTGACTTTATTCACGCGCGCTCTTAATTGTAGTTGCAATCGGTTTTACTCTCTTCAGGACGAAACCGATTTGCCCCTCCTCCACCCATTTTAGAAATTCATGAAAGACTGGCCGTTTGTATGGGTCATACTCTTTGTTTCGTAGTTGATTTTTATTTTACAGGTAATACATAGTTGTGGCATTTCAGTTTTACGGCAACACCAAGCCCCGCCAAATATTCCAAATAATTTGTACCAAAATTAACTCTTTAGATAAAACGGTGCATGTTCGTTCGTTCGTGGGTGAGTTTAACGTCCTATTGGCTCGAGGCCTTCAAGGACAAAGTGCACTTGCAGACGTAGGTCTGCATGTTGTGTGGCATCTGTTGTCGCAGGCAGTAGTGGGCGAGTTGCCTGTGGGGCCGTCGTGTTTCTCTCTCCAAGCTCTGGTTCCTCTTGAACATTCAGTTCAACTTCGGTTGTTCGTCGGCTGACGATGAGCGTCGGTGTATTTTACCTCCTTTCCCCAAATTAAATGCCGTCTTCAGGACCACCAGGCGGCCTTTTTCGTGCTCAGGTGGCGATGGTCCTGTACCTCATGAGACCGCCTCAAGGAGGGAGCAGGACAAACGTCACTGGAGCGCTGCACGAGTCCCTAATATTCGTCGGGTGCAGGCAGACTGCGGCCGAGCATGCAGTTTTTCAGCCTAACCCCATGAGGAGTGCCCTCGTGTCTGCAAGGCTTGAAAAAACACGGTTATCCCAGCCACGGTAATCGCAGTCAGGCAGCGCTCCATCGCCCCACATCTCCAGGAGCCATCCCCCAGTGACACAGGCTAGACGCGGCGTCACCCATGTGGCTGGAAGGATCACTGCGCTGCCTGACACTGACCACCTCTCACAGCAGTGTTCTTTAAAGGAGATCTGCCACCTCTCCCTTGGCATCCGCTGCTATGCCATACTCACAGCGAACAAAATCAGCAGAAGAGAAAAACATACACTGCTCCGAAACATCACTTAGTGCGGCTTATCTTATTAATGTTACTTAAACTATATTCAAAAGTCAGGTTTAAATTTCCATTTATAGTGTGATGCCAAAATATCATTTATAGCTACATACACATATATTTTGTAATTTCTTGAGATAAAACATATATTATAGCTACATACACATGCTACATACACATATATTTTTTAATTTCTTGAGATCAAACATACGTCATAGCTACATACACATATATTTTGTAAATTTGTTAATGAACAAAATAATACGGAATACTAATAATGAAAATGTTTAAAAAAAAAGGGAAAAAAAAGATAAAAAAAAAAGGACATATATTAAAAGCAAGACTACTCTTTGGATTCCAAAACTTCTGCATAAAATCTCTGCTGATTTGTTTCGCCCCTTTTTTTTTAAAATCTCTTCAGTCGCCAAATCTGCTTTCCTGGTGGAGGACAGGGGAAAAAAAGGGAGGGGGGGGGGTGGATGGTGGAGAGCGTTTGTTCCAGCCATTCACAGTCTCCTCCGTGTGATCGTAGGCCCACTTCATGATGAGAAACTGCACATAGCTGGTGAACACTGCTGACACTGTCACTAGGCCTACTGTATGGCAGCAGCCAAAGCCACTCTGATGACAACAGACGGTACCGGGACCACAGGGCCCGCCATTTGAACGTAACAGTGGAGGGAAACACTGCATGACTGATACTTATACTCTACTGGTCTTCTTTAGGCAGTGCAAGCACACACACACACACACACACACACACACCACACTCACGCGCGTTTATTTTGTTCTGATATGCCGAGGCATTTCACTGTACGCTTGATTTTCTTTCTTTAAAAAAAAAAAAAAATCTGTCTTTTTATGTATTTCTCACTTGTTTATCTAAAATTTTTTTTTAAATTTTAATTCACCTTTTACCATGAATCAGCAAACAAACACACACTCACGATTATATTGTTCTGCTATGCTGAGGCTTTTCACTGGTACATGTTTTTTTGGGTTCTTTTCTTTGCTCAGAGGGACATATGAGCAGTAGTACCTCATCAGTCAACATTGATCATCTTTATTGTTAGACACACACACCCCTCATCACATTGTCTAGAGAAACACGCTGAAATTACTTTGTACACCAAAAAACGCTGCTTGAAAATTGTTTTTCTCTTCAGTAACAAGTAAACCAAATATTCAAAGAGGTTATTAAATAAATCTCTGAACAAGGTTTAACAGTCTGGTGACGTCATGAAAGTCTCCAACCAACGGTTATCAATAGTTCTTTGTTTTTTTTTTTAGTAATTCATGAAGTCCTTGTACAATCAGTGGACTGGGCAGATTTTAACTCTGCGCAATCCACAACTTTTTACAGTCGGCAAGATTCGTTCTCATCTCGTACATCGTCAACTGAGCCAAATGACTTTGATTTTCATTATTAGCTGTATTGTATTATCGCTTTTCAAATATTTTTACTCACGCGAGTTTTAGCTGTTGTTATCCGATGGACTGTCTCTCCAGACCATAATTTCCCTTTTCTCTTCCCATTGTATAGATGCATAACAAATTGTGGACATATTCATGCGTAATTTTTGACTGGCGTTGTGAAACGCTCTCAAAATTTTCTCTACTTGGGAGTCATAGGGTTTAACAGTTAAGTGCGAAGACAAACTACATTATTATCTCGAACATTAGTTATTGCGGCTTAGATTATTAATGTTACTTAAACTATATACACAAATCAAATTTAGCTTCAAATTAATGTATAGTGCTAGAATATTTATTTATAATTATATACACATATATTTTTGTAATTTTGTATATAAAAGACTTATAAATATTTAATATACGTATATATATCTATAAAAATAACATATATACAAGAAAGACTACTCTTTAGATTCCAAAACTTCCGCACAAAAATCTCCACTGATTTGTTTCCTCCCTTTTTTATCTATTCAGTCGCCACGTCCGCTTTCTCAGTGGAGGAGAGGAGGAAAGAAATTGGGGGCGGGGACATTTGTTCCAGCTATTCACGGTCTTCTTCGGCTGATCATAGGCCTACTATTTTATCATGAGAAACAGCACATGGCTGGTGAACGTTTAGGGGGCCGGATAGCTCAGTTGGTAGAGCGTCGGACTCGTGATCCTGGGGTTGCGGGTTCGAATTTCGGTATAGGGGGATTTTTCCCTCGGAGTTAACATTGGTTCTGACTCCATTCCCCATATAGTCGTTCGGATGGGACTATAAACCGAGGTCTAGTCTGTGTCACATGCACTAAGATCATACACGGACTCTAAAGATCCCGATGCTCATGTCCTAAGACGGGTGAGTACCGGCTACACGAAAATACACAATGCATGCAACCTGTGTGCCAGAATAGTCTACGTGAAGACTGTGGGCACGGGGCAGGTTAAACATCCCCATCTGGAAGAAGAAGAAGAAGAACGTTGCTGACGCTGTCACTAGGCCTTCTGAATGGCAGCCAGCCGAAGCCACTCTGATGACGACAGACATTGGGGACTTTTAGAATACACGTTACCTATCGTCCAATGCGTACCCGTATCGAGATACGTACGGACAACGTACGTGGAGTCAGTTTTGTTTTAGATGACACGTACCGCCGACTCACGTCCCCCCATCCAAGGGAGGTAACATACAAAGCACCTGCCTGTATTTAACACGTGTGTCAACGTACATGTGTAGATTTTCGACACCTGTGCAATACCGCCAAGACGACGAAATTCGTTTATTTCTTCATACTGTCTAGATATGTAGTTCATGGCTTCTATGACAAATAGTGACACTCCATATTAGCGATCAGAACAGTCTATATACACGGAGGACAACAAACACACACACACACACACACACACACACACACACACACACACACACACACACACACACACACACACACCACACCACACACACACAAACGCTGCTTGAAAATTGTTTTTCTCTTCAGTAACAAGTAAACCCAAAAGGTTATTAAATAAATCTCTGAACAAGGTTTCACAGAGTCTGGTGACGTCATGAAAGTCTCCAACCAACGGTTATCAATACAGTTTGTTTTTTTTAATAGTAATTCATGAAGTCCTTGTACAATCAGTGGACTGGGCAGATTTTAACTCTGTGCAATCCACAACTTTTTACAGTCGGCAAGATGGGGACATCCCGTAATCACTACGTGTCAATATCACTAACGGGCTAAAGCTCTACGGTCACTAAATCTATACATATCCAAACTACTATTACCGATATCACTACAGTGTCATTCGCAATACGATTTCCACTTCATTACTTGTACCTATACAACTATTTATGATTACCACTACGATTTCCAGGACACCGTCTTTATCGCTACGTCTCTCCCATCTCACTCTATATCACTACGAGTAAAAAAAAAAAAGAAATCAACTTTACGATAGAGTGTGTGTGTGCGTGTGTGTGTGTGTGTGTGGGTGTGTGTGTGTGTGTGTGTGTTTTGTGCCTACAATATTTGGCCTTATGACGCTCCCCCCCTCCTCTTCCCACTGACGGTGTCTGAAAAGGAAGAGGCCAAATCAACGGCACGCTGCCTATGTTTGTTTTCTTCCCACAAGCCTACACGTGTGAAAGCGGGCCCGGCAGGTGTGACTTTGGCAGTAGGGGGGTGGTCGCTTTGTTTGAATGACCCGTTGAATGCTGACTGCACACTGGCAACTTCACTGAAGATGGGGCATTCCCGTTTTCTGAACTGATATCTGGGCCGATTTTTTTTTTGAGGGGCAAAAAAAGGTGTGGTCTTTCGCGCCGTATAGCCATCATTTAGGAGTAGTTAATATCTTAGAGAGTGAGTTTTTTCTTCTTTTTTTTCCCCCTATTCTTTTCATTTCTTTTAGGGAAGCATTTCATCAACATACTTATGATACTGTTTTTATATGTGTATGGATGAAATACACTTGTTCAGGAACAGTATGTGTATCACGATTATGATTCGCGGACATGATTAAAAATAATAAAAAAGGGATTGTAACCATAATGTAGGTCAATGATTATTTTTTTCACACAATAGCGATTATTTGTCGTAAATAAGAATAGTTTATGTGAATATAAAATGGTTTAACGTACAGATTTTTGTAAATGGTGCATTACTTACTGGTAACATGTAGTTCTTAATGCAAATTAGGGGTATCTTATTTGTAGGCCCTCTAAGTAAAATGGTTGAATTACATCTTATGTCACATATCTATGTTCATTTCACTCTTTCCAACACAACAGGCACAACACACACACACCCACACACACACACACACACACCACTCACACCCACACACTCACACACACTTTTCCTATTGTAAGACCTAACAGTTTGGGTTTTTTAAAGTGGATTTGATCACACATTAGGAACTGAATCTATGCACACTGACTTTATTCACGGGCCCCCCGCGCTCTTAATTGTAGTTGCAATCGGTTTTACTCTCTTCAGGACCGAACGATATTCCCTCTCCACATTTTTTGATATTCATGAAAGGACTGGCGTTTGTTGGAGTCATACTCTTTTGTTTCGTAGTTGATTTTTATTTTACAGGTAATACATAGTTGTGGCATTTCAGTTTTACGGCATCACCAAGCCACGCCAAATATTCCAAATAAATTTTGTACCATAAAATTTAACTCCTTTAGATAAAAACGGTGTCTTGTTCGTTCGTTCGTGGGTGAGTTTTTAACGTCCTATTGGCTCGAGGCCTTAAGGACAAGTGCACTTTGCTGACGTAGGTCTGGCCATGTTGTGTGGCATCTGGTTGTCGCAGGCAGTAAGTAGTGGCGCGTGTTGCCCTGTGGGGCCGTCGTGTTTCTCTCTCCAAGCTCTGGTTCCTCTTGACATTTCAGTTTCAAATTCGGTTTGTATTCGTCGGCTGACGATGAGCGTCGGTGTACTTTAACCTCCTTTCCCCAAATTAAATGACGTCGTCAGGCCCACCTAGGCGGCCTTTTTTCGTGCTCAGGGAGGCGATGGTCCTGTACCTCATGAGACGCTCAAGGGAGGGAGCAGACATCCAAACGACACTGGAGCGCTTGCACGAGTCCCTAATATTGTCGGGTTGCAGGCAGACTGCGGCCCGTGCATGCAGTTTGATGCTGCCTAACCCCATGAGGTAGTGCCCTCGTGTCTGCAAGGCTTGAAAAACACGGTTATCCCAGGCACGGTATTTGCAGTCAGCAGCGCTCCATCGCCCCACTTCTCCAGGGCACATCCCCCTGTGACACAGGCTAGACGCGGCGTCACCCAACATGTGGCTTGGAAGATCATGCGCTGCCTGACCACTGACCACCTCTCACAGCAGTGTTCTTTAAAGAAGATCTGCCACCTCTCCCTGGATCCGCTGCTATGCATACCTCACAGCGAACAAAATCAGCAGAAGAGAAAACTACACTGCTCGAAACATCACTTAGTGCGGTTATCTTATTAATGTTACTTTATATATTCAAAAGTCAGGTTTTAATTTCCATTTTATAGTGTGATGCCAAAAATACTCTTATAGTACATACAATATATTTTGTATTTCTTGAGAAAAAATTTTATTATAGCTACATACACATGCTACAATACACATATATTTTTTTAAGGTTCTTGAGATCAAAATTACGTCATAGCTACATTACCCATATATTTTGTTAATTTGTTATGAACTAATACTCGAATACCAATAATGAAATGTTTAAATTATAAAAAGGAAAAAAAAGATAAAAAAAAAAAGATATATTAAAAGCATGACTACTCTTTGGATTCCAAAACTTCTGCATAAAATCTCTGATGATTTGTTTCGCCCCTTTTATTTTAAATCTCTTCAGTCGCCAAATCTGCTTTTCCTGGTGGAGGACAGGGGGAAAAAAAGGGAGGGGGGGGGGGGGGGGGATGGTGAGAGAGCGTTTGTTCCAGCCAATCACAGTTCCTCGTGTGATCGTAGACCCACTTCATGATGAGAAACTGCCACATAGATGCGTTGATCACTGCTGACACTGTTCACTAGGCCTTACTGTTATGGCAGCCTGCCCAAAGCCACTCTGATGACAACAGACGGTACGGGACCACAGGGCCCGCCATTTGAAACGTAACAGTGGAGGGAAACACTGAATGACTGATACTTATACTCTACTGGTCTTCTTTAGCAGTGCAAGACACTCACTCACACACACACACCACCACTCACGCGCGTTTATTTTGTTTCTGATATGCCGAGGCATTTCACTGTACGCTTGATTTCTTTTTTAAAAAAAAAAAATCTGTCTTTATGTATTTCTCACTTGTTTATCTAAATCTTTTATTTAAAATTTTAATTCACCTTTTACCATGTATCAGCAACAAACACATCACTCACGATTATATTGTTCTGCTATGCTGAGGCTTTGCACCGGTACAGGTTTTTTGGGTTCTTTTCTTTTCTCAGAGGGACATATGAGCATTAGTAATACACTCATCAGTCACACATTGATCATTTTATTGTTAGCCACACACACCCCTCCATCACATCGTCTAGAGAAACACGCTTGAAATTACTTTGTTCTCCAGAAAACCGCAGCTTGAAAATTGTTTTTCTTCTTCAGTAACAAGTAAACCAAATTATCAAAGAGGTTATTTAAATAAAATCTCTGAACATGGTTTAACAGTATGGTTGACGTCATGAAAGTCTCCAACCAACGGTTATCAATAGTTCCTTTTTTTTTTTTAGTAATACATGAGTCCTTGTACAATCAGTGGACCTGGGCAGATTTTAACTGGCGCAATCCACAACTTTTTACAGTCGGATGATTCGTTCTCATCTCGGTACATTCGTCAACTCGACTTTGAATTCAGGTCCCTGGTTGGTTGAACAACTCATACAACGTTTGATGCATTTGTGAAGATACGTGTGTTATTGTTTAGTTACATTTTTTGTAAGTCTTAGCGCTAGTTATGCTTAGTAGTCGCTAGTCATGCTTAGTTAGGTCCTTTCGTGGGGCAAGGGCCAGGATGAAAAAAGCATGTGGTTTGCTTATCTGTTACCCTTAGAAAATAAAGATTATCATTCATCATTCTCATCATCTCATCATCATCATCACCACTCTTCTCTCATCTCTCTTTGCTGGGTGTGGTGGTCGTGGTGGTGGTGGTGGTGGGTGGTGGTGGTGTGTGTTGTGTGTGTGTGTGTGTGTGTGTGTGTGTGTGTTGTTGTGTGTGTGTTTGTTGTCCTCCGGGTATATTGACTGTTCTGAATCGCTAATATGGAGTGTCCATCTTTTGTCATAGAAGACATGAACTACATATCTCGAAAGTATGAAGAAATAAACGATTTCGTCGTCTTTGCGGTACTGCACAGGTGATCGAAAATCTACACATGTACGTTGAACGCACGTGTTAAATTACAGGCAGGTTGCTTTGTATGTTTACCTCCCTTGGATGGGGGACGTGAGTAAGTCGATACGTGTCATCTAAAACAAAAACTGATTCCTCGTACGTTGTCGTACGTATCTCGTATACGGGTACGCATTGGGCGATAGGTAACGTGTATTTACCAAGTCCCCAATGGTCTGTCGTCTTCTGTGTGGCTTCGGTGGCCTTGCCATTCAGAAGGTCTAGTGACAAAGCGTTTCTAGCAACGTTCACCAGCCTGTGCTGTTTTCATGATAAATGTAGGCTATGATCAGCCGAAGAGACCGTGATTAGCTGGAACAAATGTTCCCCGCCACCCAATTTCTATCCCTCCTCTCCTCCATGTTAGAAAGCGGACGTGGCGACTGTATAGATAAAAAGGGAGTGGGAAAAAATCAGTGGAGATTTTGTGCGGAAGTTTTGGGAATCCAAAGAGTAGTCTTTTCTTGCAAAATATGTTATATTTATAGTATTTATATAATATATATAAATTATTTATGTGTTTTTACATACCAAAATTACAAAATTTATGCCGCATATATCATAATAATATTCTAAGCATTCTACATTAATTTGAAGGTAATTTATATTTTGTGGTATATAGTTTAAGTAACATTAATATATTAGCCGGCAATAAACTAATTGTTTCGTGATTATAATTTAGGTTGTCTTCGAACTTTATGTTTTTAACCCTATTTCGAAAAAAAAAGAGAAAATTTTGAGAGCGTTTCACAGCGGCTTATGCCTGCGTTACATGAGGGCAAACAATGAGGGCAACAATGGGTGGCAACTCCAAAGGTTGCCTATGTGTTGCTAATTGTTTGCTTCAAATACGTTGTCACTACAGCAACACATTAGGCTATAAACATTAGACCCCATTTGATTTTCCCATAAAAGTGGCTATGAAGTTGTCACAGGCAAAAGTTGAAACGTCGGGAGATATAACTTTTGTGTGGGGTTGGCACTTTTGCATGACAAATTCAGGTTGCTTTTGTGTGAAACAGCTTGGAAACACAAGTATATCGGTATGAGCAACAAAAAGGGGCGGTGCGTTGTGCATGCGTGCGACAAAAAGCGGCACGTGCCGCCACGCTTTTCTCGCTTTTTTTCCACACGCATGCTAAGGATAGTTGCCATTAGTTGCCTCTTGCGTTCACTATGAGGCCGAAGCAACTTTGGCCAAAATCTATTTTTGATTTGTTGCACATCCAGTTGCAACTTTTGGGTCTATTTGTTGGCAGTGTAAAAGTTGCTCTCGTGCGATCCGTGTCTTAGAAAAGCAACACAATAAATGATTACGCATCACATTCAATCATAAAGTTGCGCGATGAATTGAACGTCCAATTTGTCATGGATCTATACAATGGGAAGAGAAAGGGGAAAATTATGGTCTGGAGAGAGAGATGTACATGGGGTTACACAGCCTACTAAACTCGCGTGAGCAATAATATTTGAAAAGCGATAGGCCATATGCTAAATCACACAATTACAGCTAATTATGAAATCAAAGTCATTTGGCCTCAGCAGACGATGTACGAGATAAGAACGAATCTGGCCCCCCCCCCCATACCCAAGTTGTGGATTGCGCAGAGTTAAAAACCTCCCCAGTCCATGATTGCTACAAGGACTTGATGAATTACTAAAAAAAAAAAAAAAAAAAAAACTGTTATTGATGTTAACCGTTGGTGGAGACTTTCATGGACGTTCACAGACTCTGTGAAATCCTTGTTCAGAGATTTATTCAATAACCTTTTGGTTTCACTTGTTTACTGATAGAGAAAAACGATTTTTCAAGCAAGGTTTTCGGGGAGTACAAAGTAATTTCAGGTGTGTCTCTAGACAATCTGATTGAGGCTGTGTGAGTTTAACAATAAAGATAAAATCGATGTTGCTGATGAGGGGGGATGCTAACTACTGCTCATTTGTCCCTCTGAGAAAAGAAAAGGACCCCAAAACCCCTACCAGTGAAAAAAGCCTCAACTTTGCAGAACCCAAATATAATCGCGTGCGTGAGTGTGTGTTTGTTTTGCTGATTCTGGTGAATTTTAAAAAAAAAAAGATTTTAGGATAAACAAGTGAGAATACATAAAAGGCAGATTTTTTTTTTAAAGAAAGGTAAATCAAGCGTACGTGAAATGGCCTCGGCATATCAGAACAAAATAAACGCGCACGAGTGTGTGTGTGTGTGTGTGTGTGTGTGTGTTGTGTGTGTGTGGGTGTGTGCTTGCACTGCCTTGAAGAAGACCAGTTGTATGGAGTTTCTCGTCATGCAGGTTTCCCTCCATCTGTTACGTCAAACTGGCGGGCATGTGGTCCCCGGTTCCGTCTGTTTTCATTAGGAGGCTTTGGCTGGCTGCCATACAGTAGGCTAGTGACAAGTGTCAGCGTGTTCACTGCTATGTGCGTTTTTCATCATGAAGTGGGACTACGATCAGGACGGAGGAGAGCGTGAATGGCTGGAACAAATTGCTCCTCCTCATCCACCCCACCCCCCCCCCCCCCCCCCCCCTTTCCATTTTTTCCCCCTGTCTCTACCAGGGAAAGCAGATTTGGCGACTGAACGAGATCTTAAAAAAAAAAAAATGGGCGAAAACAATTCAGCAGAGATTTTTTGCAGATAGTTTTGGGAAACCAAAGAGTAGTCTTTCTTTTAATATATGTCCTTTTTTGTCTTTTGTCCCCCTTTTTTTTTTTGTATACATTTTCTTATTATTATCCGTATTATTTTTTCATTAACAAATTACAAAATATATGTGTATGTAGTATGAGTATGTTTGATCTCAGGAATTTAAAAAATATATGTGTATGTAGCATGTGTATGTAGCTTTATTATATGTTTTATAAATAAAAACCTCAAGAAATATTACTAAATTTTGTGTATGGAGCTATAAAAGATATTTTGGCATCACACTATAATGGAAATTTAAACCTGACTTTGGAATTATAGTTTAAGTAACATTAATAAGATAAGCCGCAGTAAGTGATGTTTCGGCAAGCAGTTGTAGGTTTTCTCTTCTGCTGATTTTTTTCGCTGTGAGTATGGAATAGCAGCGAATGCCAAGGGAGAGGGGTGGCAGATTCCTTTAAAAAAACACTGCTGTGAGAGGTGGTCAGGAGTTTGTCAGGCAGCACAGTATAATGCTCATTCCAGCCTCACTTGGGGTGACGCCGGGGTCGAGCCTGTGTCGCGGGGGGACGGGCACCTGGAGATGTGGGTGTGATGGAGGCGCTTGCCTGACTGCGATTTACCGTGGGCCTGGATAACCGTGTTTTTCAAGCCTTGCAGGACACGAGGGCCCTCCTCATTGGGTTAGGCTGAAAATCTGTATGCTCGGCCGCAGTTGCCTGCACCCGGACCCCGACGAATTTAGGGACTCGTGCAGTGCGCAGTGACGTTTGTCCTGCTCCTCCTTGAGGCGGTCTCATGAGGATACAGGACCATCGCCACCGTGCACGAAAAAGGCCGCCTGGTGGTCTGAAGACAGCATTTAATTTGGGGAAAGGAGGTAAAATACACCTACGCTCATCGTCAGCCCGAACGAACAAACCGAAGTTTGAAACTGATTGTTCAAGAGGAACCAAGAGCTGGGAGAGAAGAAAACACGACGGCCCCACAGGAAACTCGCCCATACTGCCAGCGACAACAGATGCCACTCAACATGCAGAACCTACGCTCTGCAAGTGACCTTGTCCTAAAGGCCTCGAGCCAATTGGACGTTAAACTCACCCACGAACATGCATCCCCGTTTTATCTAAAGAGTTTGTTTTGGTACAAAATTATTGGGATTATTAGGCGGGGCTTGTGTTGCCGTAAAACTGAAATGCACAAACTATGTGATTACCTGTAAAATAAATCAACTATGAAACAAAAGAGTATGACCCATACAAACGCCCAGATCTGTCATGAATTTCTAAAATGGGTGGAGGAGGGGCAAATCGGTTTCGGCCTTGAAGAGAGTTAAAACCGATTGCAACTACAATTAAGAGCGCGCGTGAAAAAAGTCAAGGTGTGCATTGATTTATTTCCTAATGTGTGATAAAACCACTTTTAAAAAACCCAAAACTATTAGGTCTTACAATAGGGGAAAGCTGTAGTTGTGTGTGTGTGTGTGGGGTGTGTGTGTGTGTGTTGTGTGTGTGTGTGTGGGTTGGAAAAAGAGTGAAAAATTAGGACCTAGAATATGTGACATTAATGTAATCAACCCATTTACTTAGGGGCTTTCATATAAGATTCCCTATTTGCATTCAGACTTCATGTTGCCTGAAAAAGTATATGCACCATTTACAGAAATCTGTACGTAAACAAATTTTATTCATTTATTAAAGTTATTTATTTACACAAATATGTCGCTTAAGTGTGTGAAAATTAATCATTGACCTAACATTATCGGTTATGCACATCTAATTAATCATGTCTATGAAGCAGTAATCGTCATGATTCACATATGCTGGTTCCTGACAAAGTATATTCAATCCCATACACATATAAAATCAATTATCTAAGTATATTGATGATATGCTGCCTAAAAGGAAAGAAAAACAGCAGAAAAACTCATCTCTAAGTTATTACTCTTATATGAAGGCTATACGCGCGAATACCACCACCTTTCCCCTCAAAAAAAACATCGGCCAGATATTCATTTCAGAAAACGGGAATGCCCCATCTGCGCAAAGCTGCCGTGTCGCTGTCAGGGCAGTTCCAAGGAGGTCAGTCAACAAAGCAGTCCACCTATGCCAAGTCAGCACCTCCGGCCCGCTTTAACAACTGTTGTGGATTGTGGGAAGAAAACAAACACAGGCAGCATGCAGTTGATTGCCTCCTTTTCAGGACCACCGTTCAGCTTTCCGGCGGTTGGGAGGGAAGGGGGGGGGGGGGGGGGGGGGGAGGCGTAAAAGGACAAAAGTGTACGCACATATCACACGCACGCGATCACAACACGCACACACACACACACACACACACACACACACACACACTCACACACACCACACACTCACCACTCACACAAGCATGCGTGTGCGTGCGCATGCACACACACACGCAGCACGCTGCATGCCTTGCTTGCAAAAATATTATGTTTTTATGGGATAGTCAAAATGTTTCAACCCAGCATCTCCTTTTGTGATGTCCGTATTGAAGTGGTCTATGTAGGATTTGCTAACTGTCCAACATGAAATTGCTCTAACTGAAATGCATCTTGGCAAAAAACAGACTATGTAAGCGTGCTGTTTTCGGCTCGGTCTGTCTGTCTGTCTCTCTGTCTGTCTGTCTGTCTGTTTGTCTGTCTCTCTCTCTCTCTGTAGGGTCCTCACCCTTAATAGCATGTTTGGGTTGTTCAAAAGTATGATCCGAGGCGTGTTTCGATGTACGTGGTATATTTTCTTCTGGGAACTCACTTCTATCGTTGTTTGGGTCGTGCAAAGGACCTAAATCGTGACTGCCACGGAGATTGCCGGCCCTCAGTACGGATAGATGACGAGAGTCAGTCGGGTTCGGACAAAGTGGACATATAAATGCCAAGACTACGGGAAATGAAAGACAATAGTCCTAATTGATTTCGCTTTCGAGGACGTAAAAACTCTACTTTTTCGGCGATAATGGCAGATGCTCCCAGCTACGAGTCATGTTCCAACAAAGAGGATTTCGAACGTGAATTTTTCACTTAATTGTATGGAGTTCAGCCGTACCAGTTTGAACTACAGCTCCTTGTTACAGTACCACCTCCCTCCCATCAGACGCTTGTGTTTCTTTCCAGGCAGTTGGACATTATTTTTACAAGGTTGACCATATTTTGTACAATTCACACATATGCCAAGACACATTTATAGTACATGATTTACACATGCACATACATTCACACACCACACACACACACCACACACACACACACACACAACATCACACCACACACACATTACCGTAGTATGTAAATAACTTTAATGATTATGTGATACACCACATTTTCCCTTCAGGTGTTTAGATTCTATCAGAAATGCTTTTCCTTTACAGGAGTTTGTCAGCTACTGCATCATCACACTATTTCTCTTCCCTGCTGTACCAAATCTTTTTATAGCTGTTCACTTTCAGCTCCCCCCCCCGCCCCCAACACTCAACACACACACTCACACACACTCTCACACACACACACACACACGTTTTTATTTTTTTACATTTTCATTTTCATCCTCCACTCCCTCCACTTAAAATTCTGAAGTTCCACAATGACAATTAGAATCGGAGGAGGGTCTTTTAAAATATATTGCAGTCAAAGATTCTTGGCTGTTATTTTAAAAAACTGATGCGGACATCAGATCCTAAGCTGCAGATTCATTATTCTCTTATCACCAGGGACAGTTTATAGCATACAGACATTTACCAACATCCTGCATATATCTTAAAATGCACACTTGTCACCATCCTGTATCCAAATACTGATGAATTTTCACTTACTAAAGCATATGGTTCGTTGGGGCGGAGGAAACTTGACTTGCAAGGGGTGCCTGATGTTCAGCAAGGTCCTGAAAAAATAAAAAACCCAAACTATTATGCACTGGAGGTCTAACAGCTGTTTTTTGTGGGACATGGGACACTTTTTGTTAATAAGAATCATACCTTCAGTTTTGTTGGAAACAGCACAGCAGGGGAAAAAAATAATCACTAAACATGCAACAGTTTCATTGACCAGCAGGCATGGACTGACTGACTGTCCACTATGACTCTGGCATGTGGGACTGAAGTAAACAATTGTAGGTTTCAGGTTTGATGCAACAGACTCTACAAAAACCAACAACTATCTTTCACCAACCTTGCACTGAGGAATGAAATCGTGATGCACAAAGGATCAACCGCTCATTCCACACACGTCCTTTTTTACGTCTCTGAGTTTGGCTCTCTTGCTTCCTGACAGAATCCGTGTCACTGTTGGCGTTTGAGGCTTGCACTTGCAGCCGTCGCGAACTGAACAAAGTGTGCTTTAATACATTTCTCTGTTATTATAGTTGACACCAGCATCCTCTTTTTTCAGCTGTATTCGGACCCGAAATTCCAGCTTCCACTTTACCTTCCAGGTAGGTTGGTCTTGGGTAAATGCTCTTCTAGTGACGACTGCATATGCCATGATAACTGTCCGGGACAAGAACATATGCTTTCCTCGTTTGTGGTGACATCATTTATCCACAATCGCCTAAAACTGGCTGGGAGCACCTGGAAAAGCATGAAACGCCTTACTCTTTGCTTATTTCCTGATGAAAATTCCGACAAACCAGACACAGCACACATTCGCACCCATATCAATTCAGCCTAACACGAAGAGCGACTTGGGCTTTTTTCGTCATCAATCGGGAAAACCCCCCTTTTATCGAAATCGAGGCTCTGTTCCTGTTTGCAGCCGCTTGCTTTCCCGGTCCGCATGGAATGGAATGCTGCTCTCACTGCAAGATGAGAGAACAGACGGCTGATTCTGGGCTGGTTTCGCAATCGACCAATACCTAATACGTTGTATTTGGTCAAAATAGATTTGTAAAAATGGTGTGAGAACCCCTTTAAATACAGGCAGGTGCTTTGTATGTTACCTCCCTGGATGGTGGACGTGAGTGGCTGTACCGTGTATCTAAAACAAAACCTGACTCACGTTACGTTGTCCGTAGTATTTCGATAGGGGTAACGCATTGGGCGTAGGTAACGTGTATTCGTAAAAGTCCCCCAATGTCTGTGTTATCTGAGTGGCTTCGGCTGGCTGCCATTAGAAGGCCTAGTGACAGAGTCAGCAACGTTCACCAGCCATTGCTGTTTCTCCATGAGAAAATGAAGGCCTAGGATCAGCCGAAGAAGACCGTGAATAGCTGGAACAAATGCTCTCCACCATCCACCCCCCCCCCCCTTCCCTTTTTTCCCCTGTCCTCCACCGGGAAAGCAGATTTGGCGACTGAAGATTTTTAAAAAAGGTGCGAAACAAATCAGCAGAGATTTTTATGCAGAAGTTTTCGAATCCAAAGAGTAGTCTTTCTTTTAATATATGTCCTTTTATCTTTTTCCCCTTTTTTTAAAACTTTTCATTATTATATTCCGTATTATTTTTCATTAACAAATTACAAATATATGTGTATGTAGCTATGACGTATGTTTGATCTCAAGAAATTAAAAAATATATGTGTATGTAGCATGTGTATGTAGCTATAATATATGTTTTATCTCAAGAAATTACAAAATATATGTGTATGTAGCTATAAAAGATATTTTGGCATCACACTATAAATGGAAATTTAAACCTGACTTTTGAATATAGTTTAAGTAACATTAATAAGATAATCCGCAGTAAGTGATGTTTCGGAGCAGTGTATGTTTTCTCTTCTGCTGATTTTGTTCGCTGTGAGTATGGCATAGCAGCGAATGCCAAGGGAGAGGTGGCAGATCTCCTTTAAAAAACACTGCTGTGAGAGGTGGTCAGTGTCAGGCAGCGCAGTGATCCTTCCAGCCACATGGGTGACGCCGGGTCTAGCCTGTGTCGCTGGGGGCTCCTGGAGATGTGGGGCGATGGAGCGCTGCCTGACTGCGATTACCGTGGCCTGGGATAACCGTGTTTTTCAAGCCTTGCAGACACGAGGGCACTCCTCATGGGGTTAGGCTGAAAAACTGCATGCTCGGCCGCAGTCTGCCTGCACCCGACGAATATTAGGGACTCGTGCAGCGCTCCAGTGACGTTTGTCCTGCTCCCTCCTTGAGGCGGTCTCATGAGGTACAGGAACATCGCCACCCGAGCAGAAAAAGGCCGCCTGGTGGTCCTAAGACAGCATTTAATTTGGGGAAAGGAGGTAAAATACACCGACGCTCATCGTCAGCCGACGAACAACCGAAGTTGAAATGAATGTTCAAGAGGAACCAAGCTTGGAGAGAGAAACACGACGGCCCCACAGGCAACTCGCCCACTACTGCCAGCGACAACAGATGCCACACAACATGCAGACCTACGTCTGCAAGTGCACCTTGTCCTTAAAGGCCTCGAGCCAATAGGACGTTAAACTCACCCACGAACGAACGAACATGCACCGTTTTATCTAAAGAGTTAGTTTTGGTACAAATTATTTGGAATATTTGGCGGGGCTTGATGTTGCCGTAAAACTGAAATGCACAACTATGTATTACCTGTAAAATAAAAATCAACTATGAAACAAAAGAGTATGACCCATACAAACGCCCAGTCTGTCATGAATTTCTAAAATGGGTGGAGGAGGGGCAAATCGGTTTCGGCCTGAAGAGAGTAAAAACCGATTGCAACTACAATTAAGAGCGCGCGTGAAAAAAGTCAAGTGTGCATAGATTTCATTTCCTAATGTGTGATCAAAACCACTTTTAAAAAACCAAAACTATTAGGTCTTACAATAGGGAAAGCTGTGTGTGTGTGTGTGTTGTGTGTGTGTGTGTGTGTGTGTGTGTGTGTGTGTGTGTGTGTGTGTGTGTTGTGGAAAGAGTGAAAATTAGACCTAGATATGTGACATTAATGTAATCAACCATTTACTTAGGGGCTTACATATAAGATACCCTATTTGCATTCAGACTACATGTTGCCTGAAAGTAATGCACCATTTACAGAAATCTGTACGTAAACAATTTTATTCATATAAAGTATTCTTATTTACACAAATAGTCGCTTATGTGTGTGAAAAATTAATCATTGACCTACATTATCGTTATGCCACATCTAATTAATCATGTCTATGAATCAGTAATCGTGATACACATATGCTGTTCCTGACAAGTATATTCAACCATACACATATAAAATCAATTATCTAAGTATATTGATGAAATGCTTGCCTAAAAAGGAAAGAAAACAGCAGAAAAAAACTCACTCTCTAAGTTATTACTCTAAATGATGGCTATACGCGCGAAAACCACACCTTTCCCCTCAAAAAACATCGGCCAGATAATCATTTCAGAAAACGGGAATGCCCCATCTGCAGCAAAGCTGCCGTGTCGCAGTCAGTCAGTTCCAAGCGGGTCAGTCAACAAAGCAGACCACCCTACTGCCAAAGTCAGCACCTCCGGCCCGCTTTCACAACGTGTAGGCTTGTGGGAAGAAAACAAACACAGGCAGCATGCAGTTGATTGCCTCTCTTTTCAGGACACCGTCAGTTTCCGGGTGGGAAGAGGAGGGGGGGGGGGGAGGCGTAAAAAGGGACAAATATTGTAGCACAAATACACACGCACGCAGACACACACACACACACGCACACACACACACACACACACACACACACACACACACACACACACACACACACCACACACACACACACACACACACACAGCACGCGTGTGCGTGCGCATGCACACACACACGCACGCACGCACGCATGCCCATACTTGCAAAAATATATAATGTTTTTATGGGATAGTCAAAAATGTTACAACCCAGCATCTCCTCTGTGAATGTCCGTATTTGAAGGTGGTCTATGTAGATATGCTACACTGCTCCAACATGAAATGCTCCAACATGAAATGCATCTTGCAAAAAACAGTCTATGTAAGCGTGCTGTTTCGGCTCGGTCTGTCTGTCTGTCTCTCTGTCTGTCTGTCTGTCTGTCTGTTTGTCTGTCTCTCTTCTCTCTCTTTAGGGTCCTCACCCCTAAATAGCATGTTTGGGTTGTTCAAAAGTATGATCGAGCGTGTTTCGATGTACGTGGTATATTTCTTCTGGAACTCACTTCTATCCGTGTTTCGGGTCGTGCAAGTACCTAAATCGTGACTCGCCACGGAGATTGCCGAGCACAGTACGGAAAGAGACGAGAGTCAGTCGGGATTCTGCAAGTGACATATAAATGCCAAGACTACCGTGAATGAAAGACATGTCCCTAAAAGATTTCGCTATGAGGACGTAAAACTCAACTTTTTCCGGCGATAATGGCAGATGCTCCCAGCTACGAGTCAAGTTCCAACAAAGAGGATATCGAACGTGAAATTTTCACTTAAGTGTATGGAGTTCAGCCGTACCAGTTTGAACCTACAGCTCCTTGTACAGTACCACCTCCCTCCCATCAGACGCTTGTGTTTCTTTCCAGGCAGTTGGACATTATTTTTACAGGTTGACCATATTATGTACATATACACACATATGCACGACACAGATAGTACATGATATACACATGCACATACATTCACACACACACACACACACACACACACACACACACACACACACACACACACACACACACACATTACCGTAGTATGTAAATAACTTTAAAATGATTATGTGATACACCACATTTTCCTTCAGTTGTTTAGATCTATCAGATAATGCCTTTTCCTTTAACAGGAGTTTGTCAGCTACTGCATCATCACACTAATTCTCTTCCCTGCTGTACAAATCTTTTTAATAGCTGTTCACTTTCAGCTCCCCCCCCCCCCCCCGCCCCACACACACACACACACACACACACACACACACACACACACACACACACACACACACACCACGCTTTTTTTACATTCTTCATTTTCAATCTCCACTCCCTCCACTTAAATTCTGAAGTTCCACAATGACAATTAGAATCTGAGGGTCTTTTAAAATATATTGCAGTCAAAGATTCTGGCTGTTATTTTAAAAACTGATGCGACATCAGATCTAAGCTGCAGACTCATTATTCTCTTACTCACCAGGACAGTTTATAGCATACAGACATACCACACCTGCATATATCTTAAAATGCACACTGTCACCATCCTGTATCCAAATACTGATGAATAATTCACTTACTAAAGCATATGGTTGTTGGGCGGAAACTTGAACTTGCAGGGGTGCCTGATGTTCAGCAATGTCCTGAAAAATAAAAACCCAAACTATTATTCACTGGAGTCCAACAAGCTGTTTTTTGTGGACATGGACACTTTCTTGTTAATAAGAATCATACCTTCAGTTTTGTTGGAAACAGCAACAGCAGGGGAAAAAAATAATCACAAACATGCAACAGTTTCAGTGACAGCAGGCAATGTGACTGACTGACTGCCACTATGACTCTGGCATGTGTGACTGAAAGTAACAATGTATGTTTCAGTTTGATGCCAACACTCTACAAAAACCAACAACTATCTTTACAACCAACCATGCACTGAGAATGAAATGAAGCACAAAAGGATCAACCACTCATTCCACAAACCTTACCTTTTTTACGTCTCTGAGTTTGGCTCTCTTGCTCCTGACAGAATCCGTGTCACTGTTGCGTTTGAGGCTTGCACTTGCAGCCGGCGAATGAACAAAGAGTGCTTTAATACATTTCTCTGTTATAATAGTTGGCACAGCATCCTCTTTCAGCTGTCTTCGGACCCGAATTCCAGCTTCCACCTTTACCTTCCAGGTAGGTTGGTCTTGGAAACTGCTCTTCAAAGTGACGACAGCATATGCCATGATAACTGTCCCGAAGAACAAATCTTTCCTCGTTGTGGTGACAACATTTATCCACAATCGCCTAAACTGGCTGGGAGCACCTGGAAAAGCATGAACGCTTACTCTTTGCTTATTTCCTGATGAAATTCCGCAACCAGACACAGCACACATTCGCCCCATCTCACTTCAGCCTAACACGAAGAGCGACTTGGCTTTTCTACGTCATCAATCGGGAAACCCCCCTTTTATCGAAATCGAGGCTCTCGTTCCTGTTTCAGCCGCTTGCTTTCCCGGTCCGCAGGAAATGCTGCTCTCACTGCAAGATGAGAGCACAGACGGCTGATTCGGGGCTGGGTTTCGCAATACGACCACATACCTAAACCGTGTATTTGGTCAAAATAGATTTGTAAAAATGGGTGAGAACCCCTTTAAATACAGGCAGGTGCTTTGTATGTTACCTCCCTTGGATGGGGGACGTGAGTCGGCTGTACGTGTCATCTAAAACAAACCTGACTCCACGTACGTTGTCCGTACGTATTTCGATACGGGTACGCATTGGGCGATAGGTAACGTGTATTCTAAAAGTCCCCAATGTCTGTCGTTATCTGAGTGGCTTCGGCTGGCTGCCATTCAGAAGGCCTAGTGACAGCGTCAGCAACGTTCACCAGCCATGTGCTGTTCTCTCATGAGAAAATAGAAGGCCTATGATCAGCCGAAGAAGACCGTGAATAGCTGGAACAAATGCTCCCGTCCCCCCCCCCTCCCCCCCCCCCCCCCCCATTTTTTTCCCTCCCTCCTCCACTGAGAAAGCGGACGTGGCGACTGAATAGATAAAAAGGGAGAAAACAAATCAGTGGAGATTTTTGTGCGGAAGTTTTGGAATCCAAAGAGTAGTCTTTCCTGAGAATATGTTCTTTTCTATACATATATATTATATATTAATATATTTAAGCTTTCTGTATAAATATAATTACAAAAAATATGAGTATATAATTATACTAAAGATTCTACATCATTTCTGAATTTAAACGTAAATTTGATCTTTATTTAGAGTTTAAGTAACATTAATAATATCAAACGCAATAGTTAATGTTTCGGGATAATAGTATTGTTTGTCTTCGATGCTGCAGTTGCGTTTTAAAGCTATAGCATATACCATATATAATTTTGAAAGCGATTGACGTCGCTTTGAGAGCAATGCGACAAATATAAAAAAAAAGAAAGTGTTAGAACATAGGTCTATCAGCAGATTCAATCAAATATGAGGTGAAGGTTACGAACTAAGTATGCCCAATTTTTTTACTGTTTAAATAAAATAATGGGATTTATATAGCGCCTTCCACGGCACAAGGCGCTTTACAAAGGCAGAAAAAATGCAATTGCTAAATGTAAAGAAAATGCTTGAAAAAAACGTCAAAAGAAACAAAGGCTCTCTCTCATTCCTCCCACCGCCACACACCTCACGCACAGACAACAAACACAACACCCGCAACAAGAAAAATTTCTAAGCAATCCACAAAATAACAATCAATCAACTACTGGAAGATTTCTTCTTTATTGTTTAAAAACAGGGAGGTTTTAAAGGAAAAAAGGTTTGAGAATGTCTTAATCATGGGGGATTTATTCCAGATTTGGGGGAGCTGGTATAGAAACTCGTTCCCGGTTTACGAGGGGGGCGGAAACTGGAAAGGGGAAGGTCCTGTGTGGGTGGAGGAGCGGGCGAAAGTAGGGGACATTTACTTGAAGGAATAGCAGGGCATCCCCGGGAAAAACTTAAGCGAGACAAAAAAATTTGTATTTAATTCTTTTTCAAGAAAGGGCAACTTTTTCAGGAGGGGGCTGCGGGGTTGGGGTCTAAGTTTGAAAAGGGAAGGGGCTCAAGTTCTGTCACATTGGGGGTTGGGTACAGTTGAGGAACCAAGGGAGAAACTTTTTTTGCAGAAATCAGCCTAAAAGGAGTATATAAAACGAATTTTTTGGGGCGTTTTCAGGGAAGGGGTCGAATAGACAATTCGTTTAAGTTCCATGTGGGCTAACTGAAAATTTTTGTGACATCTTTTTCATCGAGAGGTCATATCGAAAAACCCCAGGTCACGAACAGGTTTGAAATTCATAGTGCGGAACCTAAGTCAAAAAAAGGGAGGGGTCGGGCCTGATGGCCGCTTTAAAAAGGAGGGCTTCAGTCTTTCTCCGTTTAATTTAACTTTGCTGAATCCGGGCCCAAATTTTCAAAAAGTAAAAGATTGAAGAGTAGAAACAAGGGGGTGATGTCATCGTGACAAAATGGAGCACTTTTGTTTTTATATAATGGTGGGAAGGGGTAAAAGTCGTATCGGTAATACACCCGGTTAAAAAACTGAAAAGACCACGAAAATAAAATATTGTAACCCGATCCGAATTTCCCACCCAAATAAGCTAGAAAAAAATATTTAATGTCTTTTTGGCTAAGAAACGGTATTAGAAAGACGTGGGGGGGCTAAATTTTTAAGGGGGGCGGGGTGGAAAGGGGAGGGTAAACAAATTGGTTAGTAATTGTATTACGGGAAAAATTGTGCATTACTCGTGGTGTGTTTAGAGAAAAACAGCTACACTGCAGGGGGGAACTTGGCATGGGTTGTTTTTTTTTTCAGGCTATTTTTTTTTTCCGATATTTATTGTTTAAAAACCACAGAATACTGGCATGAGTAACAAGTAATCAGCTCATGGCCACAGCCCCTGAAAAAAAAGACCCGAAATGGTGGAAACCTGTTTTTTATCTTTTACCTTTCTTTAAAACAGGGGGCTATTCTTCAACAACATCTTGCAAAACCCATGGTTTGCCACTGTGTGGAAGCTTGCCCAGGATCAAATTTACTTGCACCTGTTTTGTGCACATGAATTTTTGTTTTTTGTTTTCCAGCAAAAGACATATATTTTTTTTTACTTCTCCACCCCCTGTTTTGATTCCATGTTTTTTTTTAAAATTTTCTGTGTCTTGAGTGACTCCAGCTGTGCTTGAACTTGTGATGTAGACATTTCTGAGCTCCTAAGGAACACTTAATATATATATTGATATATATATATATATATTATATATTATATATATATATATATAATATATTTAATAATTTAAATTATATATAAATGTATATATATATATATATATTATTCTGATAGGTGCAAAGTGCTAAAAATAGGGAAGTTTTGAGACACTTTTCACCACCAAGATCGTAGTAAGTTACTTTATTTTTTATTCACATATAGACTAATATGCTTTGTATCCACTCGCCACATTTCAAGTGTCTGTCTGCTCATCTACAATTGTGATAATTTTTTCCTACCTATACAAACCCCGGGTATTCGGGGATTAGCAAGGGGAAAAAACTCCTGGCATGGAGTGAGTTGATGAACAACTCATCAACGTTTAATGCATTTGTGAAGATACGTGTGTTAGTTACAATTTTTTGTAAGTCTTAGTCGCTAGTTATGCTTAGTAGTCGCTAGTCATGCTTAGTTAGTCCCTTAGTGGGGCAAGGGCCAGATGAAAAAAATCCATGTATTTGCTTGAAATAAAGATTATCTCATCATCATCATCATCTCATCATCATCATCATCATCATCTCGCACTCTCTTGTGTGTGTGGAGGTGGTGGTGGTGGTGGTGGTGGTGGTTGTTGTGTTGTTGGTGTGTGTGTGTGTGTGTGTGTGTTGTGTGTGTGTGTGTGTGTGTGTGTGTGTGTGTTTGTTGTCCTCCGTGTATATAGACTGTTTGATCGCTAATATGGAGTGTCACTATTTGTCATAGAAGCCATGAACTACATGTCTCGACAGTATGAAGAATAAAACGAATTTCGTCGTCTTGGCGGTACTGCACAGTGTCGAAAATCTACACATGTAACGTTGACCGCACGTGTTAAATTACAGGCAGGTGCTTTGTATGTTACCTCCCTTGGATGGGGGGACGTGAGTCGGCGTACGTGTCATCTAAACAAAACTGATTCCACGTACGTTGTCCGCACGTATCTCGATACGGGTACGCATTGGGCGATAGGTAACGTGTATTCTAAAGTCCCCAATGTCGGTCGTCATCT
>CM031604.1:85634831-85657331 GCA_018398815.1 Conus ventricosus
GAAGTCTTACTTGTCAGAGAACTAATATATGTCTGTTCTGGATTCGCCCGGTCGAAACCGGCTAAGGCCGGTTGAGAGCGGGTGAGCCAGAACAGACATATATTAGTTCTCTACACCACACCACACCACAACACTTCACACACACACACACACAAACGCGTGCGCGCGCACACCACATCACACACACATATCCACACCACACCCACCCATCCACCCAACCCCCCCCCCCCCCCTCCACACAATTCTCCACTCCACTCTCTATCACCGACTCTCTCAGGCGTTGCAGCACTAACTGCAGGTACTCCGGGAGGGGGGAGGGGGGAGTGGGGGAGGGACTAGGAGGTCCTGCGGGACAGACGCACAGACGGACAGGCAGGCAAGCAGGCAGGCAGGCAGGCAGGCTGGCAGGCAGGCAGGCAGGTAGGCAAGACTCTAGCCACCTGAGGCCAGGCTTCAAGCACACGGTGATTTGGAATCGATACGACACCGGAGCGACAGCTCTGAGACTGACCCCGAGGCCCGTGTGTAGTAGTTAAAGCGAAGGCCGATAGCTGCAATATACGGCCAGGGATTAAGTCCCTTAAGATTAAAAACCAGCGGGGTCCGCCCGAACCTTAGGGTTCTCTCTCTGGGCGAATTTGGAAAGAAGGGGAAGGAAAGAGGGAGGGGTATAGGGTGTGGGTGTGGGTGGGGTGCGGGTGTGGGTGTGGGTGGGGGGTGGGTGGGGGGTGAGGGGGTGGGAGAGTGGTTGTAAAGTGGAGAAGGAAAAGCCAAGAGCTTCAGATGAGATTGGCGGAGAAGGTTTCCGAGGAGGAAGTGACCTTGATAATCGACGTGAAAGTCCTCAGTTTGAAAGATAATCAACCGAACAAAGTTTCTTCGAGGAAAGTTTTCTTTTATTCTCATCTACACGCTTCTAACAGCTCTGATATGGCCCTTTGCGGTCGGCTGGGCTGTAAGTGACTCTCTGTTGTCTGTTGTCTGTCTTCTCTCTCTCTCTCTCTCTCTTTCTCCTCTCTCTTCTCTCTCTCTCTCTCTCTCTCTCTCTCTCTCGCTCTTCTCGCTCTCTTTACACCTTCCTCTCTCTGACTCAATCTTTGCGTTCTCTCGCCCGTTCGTCGCTCTCTTATGTCACGCTTCCTCCGTCCAGACACCCCCAAGTCATGTGATAAAAAACTTCTCTCCCTCCCCTCATCTCTCAACTGTCCACCTCCCACCTCACCTCCCTCCCCACTACCTGCCACACACACACACAACACACACACACACACACTCCCACACACATGCATGCACACACTCCCCACTCTTCCCTTTCTCTCTTTCTTTCTCTCACTTTCTCTGCACACACACACACACACACACACACACACACTCACCACACCCACACAATGCATGCACACACTCCCCACTCTTCCCCTTTCTCATCTTTCTTTCTCTCACTTCTCTGCCACACACACACACACACACACCACACACACACACACAACACACACACACATGCATCACACACTCCCCACCTCCCTTTCATCTTCTTTCTCTCACTCTCTCCACACACACCACACACACACACACACAAACACACACACACACACACACACACACCACACCACACACACCACACCCACAACACACACACACACACACACACACAACACACACACACACACACACACACACACAACACACACACACCCACACACACACACACACACACACACAACCACACACATATATGGAGAGATAGACAGACAGGAAGACAGAGCGACAGACACAGTGACAGACAGACACACAGACAGAGAAAGAAGCACACAGTTTTTCTGTCTGTCATTTATGCACGTCTGCGCGCGCGCGCGCGCGCACACACACACACACACAACACACACACGCACACACGCACGCACGCACGCACGCACGCACGCACGCACGCACACACACACACACACACACACACACACACACACACACACACGCCCGTGCGCACGCGCACTCACACACAAATTCACATAGGCACGCACGCGCTCTGACGCACTTGTACACTACTGTGTTTATTCACGTGAAATAAATCTTCGTGACTTACAGAAATAAAAGTATCATTTTTCACACACACACACACACGCACGCACGCACGCAGATACACACACACACACACACACACACACACACACACACACACACACACACACACACACACACACACACACACACACACACACACACACACACACACACACACACACACACACACACACACGCACACACACATACACCACACACACATACACACACCAACCAACTAGCCAATAAACCAACTACCCAATTAAACCACTCACTGATCTCCATCCCTTCCGATTTCCAACACCAACACACACTGACACCCCACACTATCCCTCGCTCCCCCACCCCACACTTCCTACACTGGAGGTAATTTGGTGCTCAGTTCAGGGGACGTCACTGCTGTGACAGTCCAATCCCCCGAACACTGATAGATAGAACCCTCAATGATGAAGACACCCAGGTGGGGAGAGAGAGAGAGAGAGAGAGAGAGAGAGAGAGAGAGAGAGAGAGAGAGAGAGAGAGAGAGAAGAGAGAGAGACTGATACTCTTTAGTTAGCCAAAAGTCGAGAAAAAAGACCGGCGGTGCTCAGCCGTGGAAACGATGATAGGAATGAACTACTGAGAGTCAGTCACGTGGCGTGCTTGAGCGGAATAAGACCTGTAACAGAGATCTCATAAGACCGTATGGCGAAAGCTTGGCTGTGTCTGGAGTGGCACTGTCTTCATCTGTCCGTGGGCAGGGGTGGTTGGGTCTGTGGGGTGTTCTCGGCAGCTGGAGGGTGGTGTTTTTCGCCGGTGGGCTCTGCAGTCATGAAATACGGGCTGGTACAACCCATGGGGATGCTACTTTAAGGCTGTTATGAGCTGCATCCTGTAGTCTGATTTACCTCTGTTCAGGAGCAGTTATGTCCCTTGATATCTTAATGGAGTGTCCTGCGCGTGCCTGTACCCATCGTCAACACAGCGCGGGCCTCCAAGGGTGGTACAGGACAGCTCTAAAGGCAGGTGAAGATAGTGCTTCTCTGGGTCCTCCCCAGCACCTTCGCGTGTTTCTTTTTCTTCTTTGCCTTAACTAGGCTGACCCTGGAGAAAGGTCCAGTGACGGTGAGGAAAGACCCACTGACCACAGGGAAAGTCCTGTTGACAGTGGGAAAGACTACAACTTTGGATTCTCTCTTGAGGGCACATAAGACCGTATGGCGAAAGCATGGCTGTGTCTGGAGTGGCACTGTCTTCATCTGTCCGTGGGCAGGGGTGTTGGGTCTGTGGGGTGTTCTCGGCAGCTGGAGGGTGGTGTTTTTCGCCGGTGGCTCTGCAGTCATGAAATACGGGCTGGTACACCCATGGGGATGCTACTTTAAGGCTGTTATGAGCTGCATCCTGTAGTCCGATTTACCTCTGTTCAGGATCAGTTATGTCCCTTGATATCTTAATGGAGTGTCCTGCGCGTGCCTGTACCCATCGTCAACACAGCGCGGGCCTCCAAGGGTGGTACAGGACAGCTCTAAAGGCAGGTGAAGACAGTGCTTCTCTGGGTCCTCCCCAGCACCTTCGGGTGTTTCTTTTTCTTCATATCCTCTCTCTCTCTCTCTCCTCTCTCTCTCTCTCTCTCTCTCTCTCTCTCTCTCTCTCTCTCTCTCTCTCTCTCTCCCTCTCTCCCTCTCCCCCCTCTCTCTCTCTCCTCTCTATCTCTCTCTCTCTCTCTCTCTCTCTCTCTCATTCCAATTAGGTGTTACAGAGGTCTGAATTTAAAAGTAATGAGGTTTCTTTTTGTTTGTTTTTTCTTTGTTTGCTTGCTTTGTTTTGTTTTGTTATTGTTGCTCCATATAAAATTTTCATGGATATCCCATGAATAAATATCTAATGAGGAGAGAGAGAGAGAGAGAGGAGAGAGAGAGAGAGAGAGAGAGAGAGAGAGAGAGAGAGAGAGAGAGAGAGTCTTCGCTTAGTCATGTAGCAATAGCACTACGTATTCAAACCTCTACCTTGTTTCGGCACTACGAGAAGTAACGAAAAGTAGCTAAAAAGCTACTGCCCTCTGTCACTAATGGACATTTTTGATTAGCTCTATATAGATGGCAAAAAAGGAGAAAGAAGCTCGAAGGCTGACTTGCGATCTCTGTTGGCTACTGTCCTTTAGCACTACGTGGCAGTAGCTCTACATACTTTCGTGTGTTTTGTTTTCTATTTCTTTCTTTAGCACTACGTGGCAATAACTCTACATGATGAAAATGTAGAACTGCTGCACTGGCAGCGCTGATTTTTGTATTGAACAGACTAGGCCTATTACTCATCAATTAAATACCGATACTGTTTTGAGCACAATGCCTTCTGCCCACCTTGTTGAGAGAGAACGAACGAACGAACGAATTTTTATTTTCAGAGGGTAATGGAATAAGCATCACTGCTTTTTTACATCCAGCCCTCCGGAGAGAGAGAGAGAGAGAGAGAGAGAGAAGAGAGAGAGAGAGAGAGAGAGAGAGAGAGAGAGAGAGAGAGAGAGGAGGAGAGTTCTTAGATTTTATTCTTTCTGTCTCTCTGAATCTCTCTCTGTCTCCGCATCTCTCTGTCTCCGCATCTCTCTCTCTCTCTCTTTCTAATTATATCTGTCTCTCTGTCTTTGTCTCTCTCTAATTATCTCTTTCTATCTCTCTTGTCTGTCTGTCTGTCTGTCTGTCTGTCTGTCTGTCTGTCTGTCTCTCTCTCTCTCTCTCTCTCTCTCTTCTCTCTCCTCTCTCTCTCTCTCTCTCTCTCTCTCCTCCTCTCTCTCTCTCTTCTCGATTTCTGTATTTTGGTAATTTCAATTATCGTACTTTAATACAACTCTGAACTCTGAACATTTTTATAGTACTTTGGCCTTAGGCCAGGGGCTCTTGGCCATAATGCGGAGGAGGGATGGAACTAAGAAAGAAAATGATTTACAAAAAAATATATTTTGACGCACTAAACCATCCACATATACTCAGGGACTCAGGAATTTTAACGTAAGGTCACCAACCTGTATAGCTATGGAAACACGCGTGTACTGACACATTAACTAAAGAACTGTAAATGAACAACAAATTAATGAGTAACAATGACTCCTGTCACCAAATACAGAGAAAAACAAAGCAAAGCAAAGAAAGGATCAATACAATCGTAGTCCGTCTCTTCTCTTGGGTTTAAAGCATAAAATATGAAGATTGCAACATATCTAGTCAGGATACAACTTGGATTCTGTAACAAGTATGACAATCCGGTCACGTACGATACGAGGACACGTACGGTACGGTAGGTAGGTGGTGGAACATGGGCCTGGGGGAATATGGAGGTGGGGGAACATAGAACTGGGGGAAAATGGAGGTGGGGGAACATAGGACCTGGGGGAATATGGAGGTGGGGGAACATAGACCTGGGGGGAATATGGAGGTGGGGAACATAGACCTGGGGAATATGGAGGTGGGGGAACATAGACCTGGGGGGAACATAGATCTGGGGGAACATAGACATGGGGGAACATATGGCGCCTCCCCTAATGGGGACCTACTGACATTATCCAGTAGTGATTGCGCTACACCATCCCCATACAAACGGGCCGTTGTCACTATTTTTCTTTCTTTCTGCTGTAGAGCAAACGGGCATAGCGATATAGACACGTAGTTCTAGAGAACACGAACATGAATAGCTCTTTCGATACATGGTCAATTGTAGTGATATAGACACGTAGTCTTAAAGGGTCGTATGGTTTACGACACGTAGATCTATTGGTCGTAGGGCTAATAACTGGTAGTGCTTTAGATACGTAGTGATTGCGCTACGCACCCCACATGGCTGGTGAAGGTTGCTGACGCTGTCACTAGGCCTTCTGAATGGCAGCCTGCCGAAGCCACTCTGATGACGACAGACATTGGGACTTGTAGAATACACGTTACCTATCGCCCAATGCGTACCCGTATCGAGATACGTACGGACAACGTACGTGGAATCAGTTTTGTTTTAGATGACACGTATCGCCTACTCACGTCCCCCCATCCAAGGGAGGTAACATACAAAGCACCTGCCTGTATTTAACACGTGCGTCAACGTACATGTGTAGATTTTCGACACCTGTGCAGTACCGCCAAGACGACGAAATTCGTTTATTTCTTCATACTGTCGAGACATGTAGTTCATGGCTTCTATGACAAATAGTGACACTCCATATTAGCGATCAGAACAGTCTATTTACACGGAGGACAACAACACACACACACACACCACACACACACACACACACACACACACACACACCACACACACACACACACACACACACACACACACCACCCACCACACCACCACCCACCACCACCACCCCCACCACACACACACACACCAAAGAGAGTGAGAGATGATGATGATGATGATGATGATGATGATGATAATCTTTATTTTCTAAGGGTAACAGATAAGCAAACACATGCTTTTTTTTCATCTGGCCCTTGCCCCACTAAAGGACTAACTAAGCATGACTAGCGACTACTAAGCATAACTAGGGACTAAGACTTACAAAAAATTGTAAACTAACACACGTATTTTTCACAAATGCATCAAACGTTGATGAGTTGTTCATCCAACTCACTCCATGCCAGGAGTTTTTCCCCTTGCTAATCCTGACATACCCGGGGTTTGTATAGGGTAGGAAAAAAATTATCACAATTATAGATGAGCAGACAGACACTTGAAATTTGGCGAGTGGATACAAAGCATATTAGTCTATATGTGAATAAAAAATAAAGTAGCTTACTAACCATCTTGGTGGTGAAAATTGTCTCAAAAACTTTCCCTATTTTTAGCACTTTTTGCACCTATCATATATTAATGTGTTCCTAAAGCGAGAGGCTTTAAACAGGAACGAGAGCCTCGATTTTGATAAAAGGGGGGTTTCCCGATTGATGACGTAGAAAAAGCCAAGTCGCTCTTCGTGTTCGGCTGAAGTGAGATGGGGCGAATGTTGGCTGTGTCTGGTTGCGGAATTTCATCAGGAAATAAGCAAAGAGTAAGCGTCATGCTTTTCCAGGTGCTCCCAGCCAGTTTAGGCGATTTTGGATAAATGTTGTTACCACGAGGAAAGATTTTGTTCTTCGGGACAGTTATCATGGCATTTGCTGTCGTCACTTTTGAAAGAGCAGTTTCCAAGACCAACATCCCCGGAAGGTAAAGATGGAAGCTGGAATTCGGGTCCGAAGACAGCTGAAAGAGGATGCTGTGCCAACTATTATAACAGAGAAATGTATTAAAGCATTCTTTGTTCATTCGTCGGCTGCAAGTGCAAGCCTCAAACGCAACAGTGACACGGATTCTGTCAGGAGCAAGAGAGCCAAACTCAGAGACGTAAAAAAGGTAAGGTTTGTGGAATGAGTGGTTGATCCTTTTGTGTTTCATTTCATTCTCAGTGCATGGTTGGTTGTAAAGATAGTTGTTGGTTTTTGTAGAGTGTTGGCATCAAACTGAAACATACATTGTTACTTTCAGTCACACATGCCAGAGTCTTAGTGGCAGTCAGTCAGTCACATTGCCTGCTGTCACTGAAACTGTTGCATGTTTGTGATTATTTTTTTTCCCTGCTGTTGCTGTTTCCAACAAAACTGAAGGTGTGATTCTTATTAACAAGAACGTGTCCATGTCCACAAATAACAGCTTGTTGGACTCCAGTGAATATAGTTTGGGTTTTTATTTTTCAGGACATTGCTGAACATCAGGCACCCCTGCAAGTTCAAGTTTCCGCCCAACAACCATATGCTTTAGTAAGTGAATTATTCATCAGTATTTGGATACAGGATGGTGACAGTGTGCATTTTAAGATATATGCAGGTGTGGTATGTCTGTATGCTATAAACTGTCCTGGTGAGTAAGAGAATAATGAGCTTAGATCTGCAGCTTAGATCTGATGTCGCATCAGTTTTTAAAATCTTCTTCTTCTTCTTCTTCGTTCGCTCAGACAGGAACCCCAGATGCACTGATGAAGGCTGCCGTCCGGCGGAGGTCCTCCAGAGATCCGTAGAGTTTCTCCCTCATCGGTTGGTCAGCAGGCCAGGTCTCTGCTCTCAGGTCATGGTGAGTTGGACAGTCTTGTAGGAAGTGTTCCCCTGTCATTGGGGCTGTACCGCAGGGGCACACTGCAGACTCGCCAATGCGGAACCTTGTGAACATGTGATACAGCCAGAATCTTTGACTGCAATATATTTTAAAAGACCCCTCAGATTCTAATTGTCATTGTGGAACTTCAGAATTTAAGTGGAGGGAGTGAGATTGAAAATGAAGAATGTAAAAAAAGCGTATGTGTGTGTGTGTGTGTGTTGTGTGTGGTGTGTGTGTGTGTGTGTGTGTGTGTGTGTGTGTGTGTGTTGGGCGGGGTGGGGGGGGGGGGGGAGCTGAAAGTGAACAGCTATTAAAAAGATTTGTACAGCAGGGAAGAGAATTAGTGTGATGATGCAGTAGCTGACAAACTCCTGTTAAAGGAAAAGGCATTATCTGATGGATCTAAACAACTGAAGGAAAATGTGGTGTATCACATAATCATTTTAAAGTTATTTACATACTACGGTAATGTGTGTGTGTGTGTGTGTGTGTGTGTGTGTGTGTGTGTGTGTGTGTGTGTGTGTGTGTGTGTGTGTGAGAATCTATGTGCATGTGTATATCATGTACTATCTGTGTCGTGCGTATGTGTGTATATGTACATAATATGGTCAACCTGTAAAAATAATGTCCAACTGCCTGGAAAGAAACACAAGCGTCTGATGGCGAGGGAGGTGGTGCTGTACAATTCGCTGTAGGTTCAAACTGGTACGGCTGAACTCCATACACTTAAGTGAAAATTTCACGTTCGATATCCTCTTCGTTGGAACTTGACTCGTAGCTGGGAGCATCTGACATTATCGCCGGAAAAAGTTGAGTTTTACGTCCTCATAGCGAAAGCTTTTAGGGACATGTCTTTCATTCACGGTAGTCTTGGCATTTATATGTCACTTGCGGAATCCCCGACTCTCGTCTCTTTCCGTACTGTGCTCGGCAATCTCCGTGGCGAGTCACGATTTAGCTACTTGCACGACCCGAAACACGGATAGAAGTGAGTTCCAGAAGAAATATACCACGTACATCGAAACACGCTCGATCATACTTTTGAACAACCCAAACATGCTATTTAGGGGTGGGGACCCTAAAGAGAGAGAGAGAGACAGACAAACAGACAGACAGACAGACAGACAGACAGACAGACAGAAACAGAGAGACAGACAGACAGACAGACCGAGCCGAAACAGCACGCTTACATAGACTGTTTTTTGCAAGATGCATTTCATGTTGGAGCATTTCATGTTGGAGCAGTGTAGCAGATCTACATAGCCACCTTCAAATACGGACATTCACAGAGGAGATGCTGGGTTGTAACATTTTTGACTATCCCATAAAAACATTATATATTTTTGCAAGGTATGGGCATGCGTGCGTGCGTGCGTGTGTGTGTGCATGCACACGCACATGCGTGCTTGTGTGTGTGTGTGTGTGTGTGGTGTGTGTGTGTGTGTGTGTGTGTGTGTGTGTGTGTGTGTGTGTGTGTGTGTGGTGTGTGTGTGTGTGTGTGCGTGTGTGTGTGTGTGTGCGTGGCGCGCGCACGCGTGTGTGTGTGTGTGTCTCGGCGTTGTATTTGTGCATACAATATTTGTCCCTTATTACGCCTCCCCCCCCCCCTCCTCTTCCCACCCCGGAAACTGACGGTGTCCTGAAAAGAGAGGCAATCAACTGCATGCTGCCTGTGTTTGTTTTCTTCCCACAAGCCTACACGTTGTGAAAGCGGGCCGGAGGTGCTGACTTTGGCAGTAGGGTGGTCTGCTTTGTTGACTGACCCGCCTTGGAACTGACTGACAGCGACACGGCAGCTTTGCTGCAGATGGGGCATTCCCGTTTTCTGAAATGATTATCTGGCCGATTTTTTGAGGGGAAAGGTGTGGTTTTCGCGCGTATAGCCATCATTTAGAGTAATAACTTAGAGAGAGTTTTTTTTCTGCTGTTTTCTTTCCTTTTTAGGCAAGCATTTCATCAATATACTTAGATATTGATTTTATATGTGTATGGTTGAATATACTTGTCAGGAACAGTATATGTGTATACGATTACTGATTCATAGACATGATTAATTAGATGTGGCATAACGATAATGTAGGTCAATGATTAATTTTTCACACACATAAGCGACTATTTGTGTAAATAAGAATACTTTATATGAATAAAATTGTTTACGTACAGATTTCTGTAAATGGTGCATTACTTTCAGGCAACATGTAGTCTGAATGCAAATAGGGTATCTTATATGTAAGCCCCTAAGTAAATGGTTGATTACATTAATGTCACATATCTAGGTCTAATTTTCACTCTTTCCAACAAACACAGGCACACACACACACACACACACACACACACACACACACACACACACACACACACACACACACACACACACACACCACACACACACAGCTTTCCCTATTGTAAGACCTAATAGTTTTGGTTTTTTAAAAGTGGTTTTGATCACACATTAGGAAATGAAATCTATGCACACTTGACTTTTTTTCATGCGCGCTCTTAATTGTAGTTGAAATCGGTTTTACTCTCTTCAGGACGAAACCGATTTGCCCCTCCTCCACCCATTTTAGAAATTCATGACAGACTGGGCGTTTGTATGGGTCATACTCTTTTGTTTCATAGTTGATTTTTATTTTACAGGTAATACATAGTTGTGGCATTTCAGTTTTACGGCAACACCAAGCCCCCCAAATATTCCAAATAATTTGTACCAAAACTAACTCTTTAGATAAAACGGTGCATGTTCGTTCGTTCGTGGGTGAGTTTAACGTCCTATTGGCTCGAGGCCTTTAAGGACAAGGTGCACTTGCAGACGTAGGTCTGCATGTTGTGTGGCATCTGTTGTCGCTGGCAGTAGTGGGCGAGTTGCCTGTGGGGCCGTCGTGTTTCTCTCTCCAAGCTCTGGTTCCTCTTGAACATTCAGTTCAACTTCGGTTGTTCGTCGGCTGACGATGAGCGTAGGTGTATTTTACCTCCTTTCCCCAAATTAAATGCTGTCTTCAGGACCACCAGGCGGCCTTTTTCGTGCTCGGGTGGCGATGGTCCTGTCCCTCATGAGCCCGCCTCAAGGAGGGGCAGGACAAACGTCACTAGAGCGCTGCACGAGTCCTAATTTTCGTGGGTGCAGGCAGGCTGCGGGGGAGATGCAGTTTTTTCAGCCTAACCCCATTTAGGAGTGCCCCCCCTGTCGCAAGGGGTTAAAAAACACGGGTTAAACCCAGGCCATGGTAATCGCAGTCAGCCGCGCTCCAAACCCCCCACATCCAGGGAAACCCCCAGCACACAGGCTAGACCGGGAAAACCCGTGGGTGGGAAAGGGTCAATGCGCTGCCTGCCTGACCACCCCCCTACAGCAGTGTTCCTTTTTAAAAGGGGATCTGCCACCCCCTCCCTTGGATCCGGGTGCCGGGGCCTTATCCCCAGCGAAAAAAATTTAAACAGAAGAGAAAAACATACAATGTCCGAAAAAATCATTATGCGGCTTATCTTTTTTTAAAGTTACTTAAAACTATAATTTAAAAATTTAGGTTTAAAAATTTTAATTTATAGTGTGATGCCCCAAAATTTTTTTTATTAAACCCCACCTACCATAAATTTTGTAATTTTTGAGATTTAAAACCAAGGGCAAATCAAATTTAAGGGATATTTTTATCTCAAAAAGAGAAATTATTAAACATGCAACACATTTTTACAAAATATTACATAAAAAAATTTTACAGAAAAAGAAAAAAACAGGATTTCTTTTAAAAGGCCTTTCGAAAATAAAACCCCATTTTAAAACACCCTGAATAAGATATTTACTACTTTTTTAAAAAGGGTCTTTAAAGAGCCTTTTAAAAAAAGGTCGCAGCATTACAAATGTTAAAATCAAATGCATTTTTTAAAACCCCCCCACAGCCCGGTATGGCCCTTTGGGGGTCGGCTGGGCTTAAAGGAAAAATTATCATTCCCTTTTCTAAGGGCCCCCTTCCCCCCCCCCCAAAAAACAAAACTGCATATGGGAAATATAAAATGGGATGATAATGGCGGAAATCTGCAAAAGAAAATCCCCCACAATTTTGCGCATGACATAAAACACCACACAATTTTGCAAAAAAAGGGAAAACACAACAACACACACATTGATGTACTTTTGCCACATACCAAAAAACACACATACATTAAAAAATACTTTCAACTGACACGTCAGAAAAATGTACTTTAAACACACAATATGAATTTTAAATTTATGGATGGGCTGCGGGAAAAAAAAGATTTTGGGGCTCGTGTTTTAAAATTGAAAGGTTTTTTAAATCGCGTTCCCGAAGGCAAGAGTTTTAGGGTTTTAGCTTAAAAAAATGGCTGTCATCCTTCGCAATTTTTCTGTCCTTTTTTTACTCTTATACCGATCTTGCAAACTTCTTTGACTTTCACCAAACTTTAATGCAAACTTCAAAAATTTACTTTATTTTTATATATTAATATATTATATCACAAAAATATGTTATTTTTTACATACACATGCTACATACACATATTTTTTTTAATTTCTTGAGATCAAACATACGTCATAGCTACATACACATATATTTTGTAATTTGTTAATGAAAAAAATAATACGGAATAATAATAATGAAAATGTTTAAAAACAAAAGGGAAAAAAAAGATAAAAAAGGACATATATTAAAAGCAAGACTACTCTTTGGATTCGAAAACTTCTGCATAAAATCTCTGCTGATTTGTTTCGCCCCTTTTTTTTAGTCTCTTCAGTCGCCAAATCTGCTTTCCTGGTGGAGGACAGGGGAAAAAGGGAGGGGGGGGGGTGGGGTGGTGGAGAGCATTTGTTCCAGCCATTCACGCTCTCCTCCGTCTGATCGTAGGCCCACTTCATGATGAGAAACTGCACATAGCTGGTGAACACTGCTGACACTGTCACTAGGCCTACTGTATGGCAGCCAGCCAAAGCCACTCTGATGACAACAGACGGTACCGGGACCACAGGGCCCGCCATTTGAACGTAACAGTGGAGGGAAACACTGCATGACCGATACTCATACTCTACTGGTCTTCTTTAGGCAGTGCAAGCACACACACACACACACACACTCACGCACGTTTATTTTGTTCTGATATGCCGAGGCATTTCACTGTACGCTTGATTTTCTTTCTTTAAAAAAAAAATTCTGTCTTTTTATGTATTTTTCAATTGTTTATCTATAATTTTTTTTTTAATTCACCTTTTAGGCCTACCATGAATCAGCAAACACACACTCACGCGATTATATTGTTCTGCTATGCTGTGGCTTTTCACTGGTACAGGTTTTTTGGGGTCCTTTTCTTTTCTCAGAGGGACATATGAGCAGTAGTACCTCATCAGTCAACATTGATTATCTTTATTGTTAGACACACACACCCCTCATCACATTGTCTAGAGAAACACGCTGAAATTACTTTGTACTCCGAAAACGCTGCTTGAAAATTGTTTTTCTCTTCAGTAACAAGTAAACCAAATAATACCTAGAGGTTATTAAATACATCTCTGAACAAGGTTTCACAGAGTCTGGTGACGTCATGAAAGTCTCCAACCAACGGTTATCAATATATATATATTTTTTAGTAATTCATGAAGTCCTTGTTCAATCAGTGGACTGGGCAGATTTTAACTCTGCGCAATCACAACTTTTTACAGTCGGCAAGATTCGTTCTTATCTCGTACATCGTCTACTGAGCCAAATGACTTTGATTTTTTTATTAGCTGTATTGTGTGATTAATATCGCTTTTCAAATATTTTTACTCACGCGAGTTTTAGCTGTTGTAATCAGATATACTCTGTCTCCAGACCATATTTATCTTTTTCTCTTCCCATTGCATGACAAATTGGACATATTCATGCAAACTTTTGATTGAATGTGTGCAGACCTAAAATATAACATTCTCGTGTTGCTTTCATAAGCGCTGTGAAGCGCGATCAAAAATTTCTCACTTTATGACGTAGCGTTAAACAGTAAAGTTCGAAGACAAACTACATTATTATCTCGAAACATTAGTTATTGCAGCTTATATTATTAATGTTACTTAAACTATATACACAAATCAAATTTACCTTCAAATTAATGTATAGTGCTAGAATATTTATTATAAATATATACGCATATATTTTGTAATTTTGTATATAAAAGACTCATAATATTTAATATATATTATATATATCTATAAAAATAACATATATGCAAGAAAGACTACTCTTTGGATTCCAAAACTTCCGCACAAAAATCTCCACTGATTTGTTTCCTCCCTTTTATTCAAATTCAGTCGCCACGTCCGCTTTCTCAGTGGAGGAGAGGAGGAAAGAAATTGGGGGCGGGGACATTTGTTCCAGCTATTCACGGTCTTCTTCGGCTGATCATAGGCCTACTATTTTATCATGAGAAACAGCACAGGCTGGTGAACGTTGCTGACGCTGTCACTAGGCCTTCTGAATGGCAGCCAGCCGAAGCCACTCTGATGACGACAGACATTGGGGACTTTTAGAATACACGTTACCTATCGCCCAATGCGTACCCGTATCGAGATACGTACGGACAACGAACGTGGAGTCAGGTTTGTTTTAGATGACACGTATCGCCTACTCACGTCCCCCCATCCAAGGGTGATGGTAGTCCTTCGGATCCGAAGATGACGTTAGCGTTTCTGCAGCTCATCGATGTACGCGGAGGTGGCTCTGCAGCCCCAATCTGGAGGCGCAGAGTCTGGAACAGTGGGGCACTGGAAGTCCGTTGTCGTGATCACTGCTGCTGCTGCTCTGTGGCGTTGATCCCTGGCGGCAGTCAGCTTTTGGCGTCGAGTACTTTCGAAGTTGGTAGCGGCTTTGTGAATTGTGGCCCGCCACAGAGGTCGGTCACTGGCGCACTCCTCTAGTTCTTTTGGTTTGAGTTCGCACCACTGGAGGTTTGATTTGACCGAGTCCTTGTACCGTTTCTTTGGGCGTCCTTGGTTTCTCTTGCCGGTTTGTTTTAGATGACACGTATCGCCTACTCACGTCCCCCATCCAAGGGAGGTAACTTACAAAGCACCTGCCTGTATTTAACACGTGTGTCAACGTACATGTGTAGATTTTCGACACCTGTGCAATACCGCCAAGACGACGAAATTCGTTTATTTCTTCACACTGTCGAGACATGTAGTTCATGGCTTCTATGACAAATAGTGACACTCCATATTAGCGATCAGAACAGTCTATATACACGGAGGACAACAAACACACACACACACACACACACACACACACACACACACACACACACACAACACAACACACACACACACACACACACACACACGCACGCACACACACACACACACACACACACACACACACACACACACACACACACACACACACACACAAACACACACACACACACACACACACACACACACACACACACACACACCACCACCACACACACACACACACCACCACCACACCCACCACCCCACCACCACCACCACCACACACACAAAGAGAGTGCGAGATGATGATGATGATGATGATGATGATGATGATGATGATGATAATCTTTATTTCTAAGGGTAACAGATAAGCAAACACATGCTTTTTTTCATCTGGCCCTCGCCCCACTAAGGGACTAACTAAGCATGACTAGCGACTACTAAGCATAACTAGCGACTAAGACTTACAAACAATTGTAACTACCACACGTATCTTCACAAATGCATTAAACGTTGATGAGTTGTTCATCCAACTCACTTCATGCCAGGAGTTTTTCCCCTTGCTAATCCCCGAATACCCGGGGTTTGTATAGGGTAGGAAAAAAATTATCACCATTATAGATGAGCAGACAGACACTTGAAATGTGGCGAGTGGATACAAAGCATATTAGTCTATATGTGAATAAAAAATAAAGTAACTTACTAACCATCTTGGTGGTGAAAATTGTCTCAAAACTTTCCCTATTTTTAGCACTTTTGCACCTATCAGAAATATATATATATTAAGTGTTCCTTAGGAGCTCAGAAATGTTCTACATCACATTCTAGCACAGCTGGAGTCACTCAAGACACAGAAAATTTTTAAAAAACCATGGAATCAAAAGCAGGTGGTGGAGAATGTAAAAATAACAAAAATATATGTCTTTGCTGGAAGAAAAACAAACAAACAAAAAGTTCACTGTGCACAAAACACTGGTGACAAGTGACATTGCATCCTGGGCACAGCTTCACACACAGTGGCAAACCATGGATTGCAAGATGCTTGTTGTAGAGAATAGACCCCTGAATAAGAGTCAAGGTCAGAAGATGAAAAACAGCTTCTTCCACCACTTCATGGTCTTTCTATTCAGGGGCATGTAGGCCATGCGCTGATCACTCCTGTCATGTAGTTCTGTAGGTTTTTACACAATAAATATCGGTAAAAAAAATATGCCTGAAAACACAAACATACATATGCACAGAGTTACAAACCATGAACACGTGTAGCTGTTTCTCTCTCAAACACACACACACAGAGTAATGCACAAATACTCAGTACATACAATTACTAACTCAATTTGTTTATCCCTCCCTTCTCCACCCTGCCCCCCCCCCCCCCCCCCCCCTCAAAATTCAGCCACGTCTTATCTAATACATCGTCTACTGAGCCAAACGACTTTGAATATTTTTACTAGCTATATTGGGTGAAATTACAGGATTGGTTTTCACATATCTTTATTCTCGTGAGTCTTCGCAGTTGTAACCGGATGTATTAACTCCATTCGACTTTTACCCGTCTCTATCCATTATATAGAAACATGAAAAAAATCGGGCATACTTAGCTCGTAACCTTCACCGTCATTATTTGATTGAATCTGCTGATAGACCTATGTCCTAACACATATATTTGTCGCATTGCTCTCAAAGCGACGTCAATCGCTTTCAAAATTATATATGGTATATGCTATAGCTTTGAAACGTAACTGCAGCATCGAAGACAAACAATAATATTATCCCGAAACATTAGTTATTGCGTTTGATATTATTAATGTTACTTAAACTCTAAATAAAAATCAAACTTACGTTTAAATTCAGGAATGGTGTAGAATCTTTATCATAATTTTATACTCATATATTTTTGTAATTATATTTATATAACTCTTAAATAAATGTTAGCGAACCGCCCAGAGAACGTGGACAAACGAGTCACAAGACAAAACACAACGCGTTTCGACCTCTTAGGTCTTCGTCGGGTGATAAATAAACGAATAAAACAACGAAAATTCACTTAGCTTTGATCGCTTCAGATCGCTTAGGGTTCAGCGCAAGGAAGAAGGCGTTGAATGAGAACGAGGCTGTTGCAAGGGAAATTGTGAGCGAGTCAAAGTCGTAATGATGATAATAATATTACTGATAGGAATACTATTAATGGTCAAAATATTGGGAAAAAAAAAAGGACAAGATCAATCTTGGTGTCAATAAGTATGTGTATGGGAGAAAGGAGAGTGGGTTAGAGGATTCTTAAGCAGCAGGGTTGCCGTGGCAACAGTCCCCAGAGGCGAAGGCGATGGTGATGTCAATGCTAGGGGTAGTATCAATACTAGCAACAGTATTACTGAATGATACTGCTAACAACGATAGTGAAGGTTAAGGTAACGAAAGCATGATACAGAAATATATTTAGAAAATACATTTTTATAATAATCAAATAAATAAATAAAAGAAACATTTAAAATAATAATAATAAATTAAAAATAAAAAATTAATGATAATAAATGCATAAATAAGATAGCTATAAGTTATGTGTGAGGTGAATAGTGGGAGATAAGGTAGTATGTGTGTGTGTGTAGTGGGAGGATATTGTGGGCTGAGACTTAAGTGGTGGGTTGGTACATGTCACTTTAAGGTGTTGATGCTATGAGGGTGGAGGGAAGAAGGGGATGGGTTTACGTACTAACTGGGGGGGGGCAAATATTCACACCTATACACAATATATGTATATATATATATTGAATGATAAACAAAGCTTGCTCTTATGTCTTAGATTGAAGAAATAGGAGGAGATACGCATTCATACCTGCAGTGGCAGATGATTCTGCCTAACTAACAGTATGTGCTTGAGTGGGTGGATGGGAAAAAAAATAAAATAAATGCTTCTCAAAATGACCCTTCAGCAAGTTTATATTCTCCAATGGGGAGAGACATCCTCCAATAGGGAGAGAAACTCACTAACATATAACTCGTGGTCATATACCGATATTTCGAAACTTGGTGGTTTTTTCTCAGTGACCGCGGGAAGTGGTAATTTGACTCCTCTGCCTTTTCAGTTTTAAGAAGAATGCAATCCCAGAAAAGGCTGGTGTGCAATACCGTAGTATGTTTGTTGATTTTTCAAAAAACCAACCAAAGGTGCCATCTAAGAAGCAAAAGAAAATCATGAAAGAGCAAAACAAGCTACATTTTCTTGTGAAAAGTAGAAAATATAAAAAGATATCCTCTAAGACACAAGTGCTGAGGGCCAGTTCTTGGAATGAATCCGCAAGGGACTAAAATACAATTTGTTGGAATTTGTTAGTTTGTTGTATTTTAGTCCCTTGCGGATTCATTCCAAGAACTGGCCCTCAGCACTTTTATTTTATATATATATATATATTATATATATATATATATATATATATATATATATATATATATATATATATTATATATATATATATATATATATATATATATATATATATATATATATATATATATATATATATATATATATATTCTCCCCCCCCCCTTTTCACGACCAACGATATATATATATATATAGCTGAACAATTAAACAGTGGGAGAAAACAAGTGCAAGTTAACAATTCTTCAGTCATTACAGCAATGACTTGACAAAAATTTGAATTTATTAAAAAAAAAAAAAAATAAATAAAATATATATATATTTTATATTTTCTACTTTTCACAAGAAAATGTAGCTTGTCTTGCTCTTTTATGATTTTCTTTTGCTTCTTAGATGGCACCTTTGGTTGGTTTTTTGAAAACTCAACAAACATACTACGGTATTGCACACCAACCTTTTCTGGGATTGCATTTTTTTAAAACTGAAAAGGCAGAGGAGTCAAATTACACTTTCCGCGGTCATGAGGAGAAACCACCAAGTTTCGAAATATCGGTATATGACCAGGAGTTATATGTTAGTGAGTTTCCTCCCTATTGGAGGATGTCTCCCCTTGGAGAATATAAGCTTGCTGAAGGCTCTTTTTGAGAAGCATTTATTTTATTTTTCCCCATTCACCCACTCAAGCACATACTGTTAGTTAGGCAGAATCATCTACCACTGCAGATATGAAGCTATCTCCCCCTTTTCTTCAATCTAAGACATAAGAGCAAGCTTTGTTTATAATTCAATATTTCTTGCAGTCATTGCAACACCAAGCTGCTCTGTAAGTTGCTGGAACGGTGCGGTACTTATCCTTGGAATTTATTAGTTTGTTGTATATATATATCTCTCCCCCCCCCCCCTTTTCACGACCAACGATAAAGGAGCTAGCATTCTATTCATTATGTGTGTGTGTGTGTGTGTTGTGTGTGTGTGTTCCATTTGTAATATCAGCCTTATTCATTGGTTACCCCCACCTCCACCCCAACAACCGCCATACCCACCAACATCCCTACACACATCATTACTAGGGCAGGGGGGGTGGGGGGTAAGTCGATTGATGTAGCAAATGGAGAGACTCAGAGAGTGCAGGAAAAGGGAAGAGGATGATAGCTGCAACCTATGTCTGAGGTAAACAGAGGTAGGGTGTGCGTAGGTGGAGGATATTTCAGGCTGGAGCTGCAGAGATGGAATGGCACATACTACTTTTGGACGTTGATGCCATGAGGGTGCACGGTGCCCAGTTGGCAATGAGATGAGATTCCTGCATAAGGCGTTCCAAGTTGTCACTCTTAGATTGCTAAAGTGCCAAGACTTTGACATGGTTGATGTTGTGTTGGTCATGGTTGAAGTGTAGAGCGACTGGTTTGGGCCGATGGTGGCGGATGTCGGCCAGGTGTTGTTCAGAGATGCGTGTCTCATGTGTGCGAGATGTCTCACCTACATAGATCTTACCGCACAGCTGACAGTGGATGGCATACACAATGTTGTGGCTCTGGCAGGAGAAAGTGCGTTTGATAGTGAAAGAGCCTGTGGGGCCATGTAGGATGGTGTCTGGTTTGGTGAGAGAGCAGATTTTGCAGTTGGGTTTTGAGCAGGGGAAAGTACCTGGTGGCTTAGGGGTGAAGATTTTGTTCAGCTTAGAGCACACCAGTAGGTCGTTGAGGTTTTTGTCACGTTTGAAAGTGATCATTGGTTTCGTCTCAAAGGCAGGTTTATGATTTTCTACCATGTGCCAGTTAGACTTCAGGATCCTGCAGATGGGCAGATTTTGAGGATGGAAGAGAAGGCAGGCAGTGGGTCTGTCTGTCTCGGGGACACCTCTTATATGCCCCCGTCCCTATATGCCCCCGTCTCTATATGCCCCCCGACCGTTATGCCCCCGTCTCTATATGCCCCCCGACCGTTATGCCCCCGTCTCTATATGCCCCCCGACCGTTATGCCCCCGTCTCTATATGCCCCCCGACCGTTTGCCTGGAGAGAAAGAAAGAATACACAGACTTACGTGCCACCCAATGATGAAGCTGCTGCTCCTCTGCCAGGCTCCCCCTGACGTCGGCAAGGCTCCCACCTGGCGTTATCTGTGACCCAGTCCACTCCAACGCAGACCAATTATCCTATCATAATTGGCCGCCCCGAAGGGGTGGGGTTGAGAGCGGAGCTCGAAGAAACGTAAGCCCGAAGGGCTGAGAAAGTGCTCATACAAATAAACACGGGGGCATATAGAGACGGGGGCATATAGGGACGGGGGCATATAGAGACGGGGGCATATAGAGACGGGGGCATATAGGGACGGGGGGGCATATAGAGACGGGGCATATAGCTACGCACCCGTCTGTCTCTTTGGGAGGTTTAGTTTCCAGAGTAGATGTTCTGGATTTAGCTGCAGTGCGGCTGAGAGCATCATTGATGATGGCACTAGGGTATCCACGGTTGGTGAAAAAATCAGACATTTTGGCTGCTTGTATAGTGAAATCTTCTTCGCTAGAGCAGAGTCTGCGTAGGCGAAGGAATTCAGAATATGGAATGCTATTTTTAGTGGACTGGTGGTGGGAAGATGTGTGGTCCAGGTATGAGTGTGCATCAGTAGGTTTGTAGAAGACTGAGGTTTGTAGAAGACTGAGGTTTGTAGAAGACTGAGGTTTGAAGCCCACAATATCCTCCCACTGAGGTTTGTAGAAGACTGAGGTTTGTAGAAGACTGAGGTTTGAAGCCACAATATCCTCCCACTACACACACACATACTACCTTATCTCCCACTATTCACCTCACACATAACTTATAGCTATCTTATTTATGCATTTATTATCATTTATTTTTATTTTTTTATTTTTTTATTTTTAATTTATTATTATTATTATTTTTTAATGTTTCTTTCTATTTATTTATTTGATTATTAAAAAAATGTATTTTCTAAATATATTTCTGTATCATGCTTTCGTTACCTTAACCTTCACTATCGTTGTTAGCAGTATCATTCAGTAATACTATTGCTAGTATTGATACAACCCCTAGCATTGCCATCACCATCGCCTTCGCCTCTGGGACTGTTGCCACGGCAACCCTGCTGCTTAAGAATCCTCTAACCCACTCTCCTTTCTCCCATAACACATACTTATTGACACCAAGATTGATCTTGTCCTTCCCCCCCCCCCCAATATTTTGACCATTAATAGTATTCCTATCAGTAATATTATTATCATCATTACGACTTTGACTCGCTCACTATTTCCCTTCCAACAGCCTCGTTCTCATTCAACGCCTTCTTCCTTGCGCTGAACCCTAAGCGATCTGAAGCGATCAAAGCTAAGTGAATTTTCGTTGTTTTATTCGTTTATTTATCACCCGACGAAGACCTAAGAGGTCGAAACGCGTTGTGTTTTGTCTTGTGACTCGTTTGTCCACGTTCTCTGGGCGGTTCACTAACATTTATTTAAGATTTGTTTAGATTTCCGCCTGCAGTCGTCTCGCTTTGCAACTAGATCTATATTTATATAGAAAGCTTAAATATATTAATATTATATATATATGTATAGAAAAGAACATATACTCAGGAAAGACTACTCTTTGGATTCCAAAACTTCCGCACAAAATCTCCACTGATTTGTTTTCTCCCTTTTTATCTATTCAGTCGCCACGTCCGCTTTCTCAGTGGAGGAGAGGAGGGAAAAAACGTCTGTGTGTGTGTGTGTGGGGGGGGGGGGGGGGGGG
>CM031604.1:85662331-85675311 GCA_018398815.1 Conus ventricosus
TTCAGCTCTTCCAACGTTTTTCCATTGACAGGGTTTGAGGTCAATTTTTTGTTTGGACAGTCAAGACCGAGAAACAAACAACCGTGAAACTGATATACTTGGGTTGTTTACTGCATCCCCATCCATCTACACGAATGCGGCGTTGGCCGAAAAGCGTGTTCTTTACTATTGAACTTATTCTGCAAATATACCCCGCTTAATCACCCAACCTCCAACCACTCTCTCACAGCTTCCCGTATTTGTTTGTTTTTTTCCGGACTCTAACGCAATTTTTCCTTTTTCTGATGACGGATATTCTGTGGGCATTCTTGCATCAGTCCCAAGATACAAGCATGGCATCGTATCCTTTCAACGTTCGTACCGGCTTTTCGAGATTGCCTCGAAACAAACGTTTTGTTTTTCTCATTATAGCGATGAAAAAGATCGAGGCCACCCACCACTGTTTCACGAAGCAGACTGTGCAAGTCTTACGATCTCCATTGAGCAAAGAAAAATAAACTCTTGCAGTGATTAGAAAAGATATCGCAGCGTGAGACCCGAACGCCGGATTGGTGTCTTATTCGCATGACCAGCCCAAAGTTGATAAAACAGTCGCCCTTTCCAGAGCATGTAGGAAGGTGCGACGTCTTGATGTTTATACCACGTTAAAATTCTTCAAGTGGTCATGTTTTGGTCTTTCCAGACACGTTGACAATAGACAAGTCCTCGTTACTTATCGATGCATTTTTTATGCGAAGACTGAAGATGCCTTCGGGAGGTGGAAAATATCCATTTCCACTTGTCCAGGGACGGATAAAACTCGTAGGGAAGAATCCTTTCCTTTTCCTCTACATAAACGTCAGCGAGGTACTTGGCATAAGAAAATCCCAGGGGCAAGATAATTGTGATGCCAAAAATTTGAGCTTCGATGTGCTGATACAATTGTACTCGGTGTTGTTGTTTACAATAAATTTGAAAGGGTTTCGAGTCTTCCTGTGGTCTCATCTTCCAACACTGTTTTCCATCTCACGATCCTTTGGAGTTTGTTGTCGAATGATTGACAATACGCTGAAAGATAGTAGGGCTTCATGACATTTGTGTCCATATTTGGCGCTGTTAAACCCACCACGGGAAGTTCCTGCAGATAATCATCCAGTTTCGTTCTTAGTTCAGCTGCAGAGAGACTGGTCCTTCGAATGCTTGTATTCCTTCCTCTTCCGCTTCCTTTTGGTCCAGTTGTTCAAATCCAGGGCAAAGTCTTCTCTGAAAAGCTCTAAGCGTGGTCGATAATTTTTCCAGATAATCACATTTTGTTCACGAGAACTTGAGAACCCCTTCAGAAACGAAACAGACTGGTTCTTCAGCCGAGAAAATTTGAACAACACAGACTGACAAAGAACGTGTTTTTTCACGTACACGGTCTATATGGTCCATTCGATTTTGGGCTGAGGAAAGATCAGGGCATCTAAAATAGACTTCAAATCGATCGTGGCCCGATAAGAAAAAAAAAAACTGTCCACCAAAATGCATTCTCCTCCAATATTCCAGAGGGTTTGGTGATGGGGTGATAATACTCCCTCCGGGATAGACGTGTTTGATCGTGTCTCCTTTGCAAGGTCGATTCGTGACGACGAAGCCTCCTTTCTAGTTTTCCACAGCTTTCCGCATTTAGGACAGCCGAACGCGTAGCCGCTTTATTGACTTTGGTGATGTACAAAAATATTTATCGTAGGTTTGAGAAGGACAAGTGTCGGAGTATTTCAGTCACCGCGACGACGAGGGATGAGGCAAGGACGACTCGCTTTCATCGTATTTTCGAAAACCATCCACGTTGACTCCGATCGTTCCTCAATGCATCCAATCAGATAAGGTAACGCCGGAAAAGAACGGACAATGGGCTGGGTCCCTTCCACTGTCTAACAAGCCCTGAGTCTGGACATGGAGTTCCAAGCACGAAAGGCGCCTCTAATAGCAGGGCCAGGCACCTGCAGAAGCAAAGTTTCCTCGTCAGGAAAAAGGATGGTGCTCTACACACCCCCAGGTGTAAATGGACTTGTTTTCGTGATGAGTTAGGGATGGTGCAGAGTCGCAGCAGCCGATGGGAAAGTCAGACACGGGTTGACATAAAGCTGGTAGATGTCCACTGCGCGGACAGTCCATTGGAGTCTGGTCGTTGTTGTCTGGCATGCTCCACCATGTCCGTGTGTTTAGTTTTTTCAATTAGAAAACGATGCAAAATCTTCTGGTTTTTGATGAGGCGAGGCGCCACTAAACACCCTGGCATTATTAGAGAGTCATGAAATAATCGATAGTCATCATTTTCCTCGATGATGGAGAATGAAAGAATGGCTGAGAGTTGATTTTTAAATCGTTTTGTCTGCCTTTTCAAAAATTTTCCGGAGTTTCATCGAATCCAGAGGCGCTCCACTACTACTACCAACGTATGTTTAAACAAGGACTGTCGCGTTCCTTCGTAATGATGGGTGCGAATGGCTTCCCATAGTCATCGTAAGTTTGACACGTCTCGGGATCGACTTCCGTGGTCAAAATCGACGGAATCCGTATTAGTTCCTGTCGTTGTCTTTACACGTGGTAGTAGAGTCCTTGCTTGTGCGGTAATTCCTTTACGTACCGTAGGACATCCGTGCGTGAGCAGTGCCCATGGAAGATGGTCCTTTTTCTTTACCAATTCTTTACCACAGACATGCATTGGAGTAAGACGATATTACTGATGTTTTTCTTTGACATGTCGTTTGAGATAATATTGTTAGTAAAGACCACTCCGCATCTGAGGACAATGAAGCAACGCCAACCCGTAAATTGTTGAAGGAGTAGGTTTCCCTTTCATAAAGAAAAAAAAAAAAGACGACTGAAAAATTGTAACAAACCTAAAATACGGTTTAAATGATTGAACCAACTACCCCTTGGAGGGGGGTTGTCATTTATAAAGAAAATAAAATAATCCTACCAACCACTTTCTGGCGTGAAAAGTATATTTAAAACAAAAAAAAGCGCTGGGAAAAGTTTGGGCTATTAGTTGTTTTTTATTTAATGAGGGGACCAGAAAAAATGATCATAGTTCACCCGTAGTAAACAGAAAAAGAAAAAAAGCTGTACCTCTACGAAAAACCCACGATCATCAAACCACGTAAAGGAACAGGAGGATTTTTCCCCTTCCCACGGCGGATATGTAATCTTCCCTGCGTCGGGTATCGTAACTTCCTCGTTGACTAAATCAAGAAGATCGGTCGGCTTATATGTACTCGAACTACCTTCTACGTTATTCGTCGAGCGAGTCTTTTCCTTTGTGTGGTTTAGTCGCTGGCTTACGCGATGCGTTAACAACACTATCAATGAACTAAACCCTACTCGTTGGAACGATGTGTGAGAATTTCTTATTCACCCTCCAAAGGGTTTTTTCTTTCATCATGTAACACCCACACAGATCCTTTGGGTCGCCCAAAAACGTATTTTAACATAGACTGGTACAATAAACCACAACCAAGTCATTCGGTTTTTAATTTGGCTAAGAATTGGTATTTGATGGACGGTGCTGAGTATGGAAGTAAGTATTTTTTTAAAAATTAAGATTGTTTCAAAAAAAAAAACATGTTTGTACCTGCGAAAATCACTAAGAAATTTCTTTGAGGCAGTATAGCAAGATTATGCGAATGGAAACGTTTTTTTTATTATTTCTTCTCTTGTGTAGATCTATAATAAATGGTCATTTTAATGGCAGTCGTTTCGTTCATCCACCCCTGCCACCAAATCCCAAAGCGATGTCGAGTGTCGATTACCATCTCCACCGAGCGTCCGTCTACCAAATTTTCTATGTCATTATATCTTTATTCTGTTGCGTGTGGAGGATTTATAAATGTATTCTTTTCCACCGTTAAACGAATATGCATGACCCGTTACGATTTTATTTTTTTAAAGGTTATTTATTCCAACAGTGGATCAGAGTAACAAACACGAGCGACTGGGACTGACCCGATCTGCATTGTCTAGGTAAGAAATGTTTAGCATGCTTTTGTTTATTTTAATGTTATATAAAATATGATTTTACTTGTACTATCCGGACGTCTTAAAAAATGTATTGTTCAGCGTTTTTTTTTTTTCTTTTTTTCCCTATGTTTCAGATAACATGATTAGGAACAACAAATAAATCGATAGTATGGAACGAAAAATCAAACCCCCGTATGTATCTGTTGTGAAGTATGCTTGAATTAGATACAACGCCACGTTGATGTCATACAATCATTTATGTAAAAGACGAGGCATCTAAGTTCGATCAGTTAATAAAAAATTTTTTATATATGTTTCCTTAAGCTTTTAGCTAAAGATTATTTAAACTCTACGATAAATGCTAGACCAATATTGTTCTTTAAAAATAATAATGAAATATCAAAACACAAAGAAAAGTTTGTTTATATACGTAAATTTCTCATTCCCAAGTCTGAATCGACCTTACGCCCATTTCAAGTAATTCGATCAGCTGTTGAGACGAAGTGCCTCCCAACTCTCCTTATAGCCTAATCAACGGGCTTTTTTCCCGGACAAGACGTATTCACGGTCGCGTTAATCTCAATCGCCTTTTTTTCGTGTATTGGTTTTGGGTTTTGTTTTTTTAAAGATGTGTATGAGAACGCTCATAGCGTATGAATGCTTTTTTTTTTTATCTATGTTAAAAACACACACGAAAAACCTATACATAACAAAACATCTCTCATTCTCTGTCACTCGTGAAAATGAAAAAGAGACGAGGTAGAAAAAAAACACACTCTCGCGTGATCCGCGCAAACGAAATGAAAACAAGATAAACAAAAACTTCGTTATCTTTGTTTATTCCAAGCCGTCATATAACTTCACACAAAAAAAAAACGAATTGTAAACGTTCATCACGTAAAAGGAAAAAAAGTACGGGCTCTCTCACTCTCACCTCTCTCTCTCTCACTCTCTCTCTATCTTCTCTCGCTCTCCTCTCTCTCTTCTTCTCTCTCTCACTCTCTCTCTCTTCTACTTCACATCATCAACAAAGCGAGCATCTACACATTTCGATAAAAAATTGGTAAACAGCCCTCGCATCTCTCTACAGTTATGGTCCCATAATAAACAATCGCTTATTTTGTCCCAGATACTTTTTCATAAAGATTCCATGATTTTTCCTCATTACCTCAAAGAAAAAAGAAACCTTGTAAGTCCACGAAACGATGAATCACGTTTGTGAGTTCACAATGTCGTTTGTGAGTGTCCACAATGCGAAACCAAGTTTGTAGCCTAACTTATATAGAAAAAAATTACGCGTCAGTGATGATTCAGTATTTCCGCGCGGTCAGCGACGAGCTGGTATGTCCTGTATTGTTTTTTGTTATACTTCAGCGACGAGATTGTTATGACGGTGTTCTGATTTCGGTCAGCGATCAGCTTGGTATGTCCGTTGTTAGTTTTTTTTACTTCAGCGACGAGATGGTATGTCAAGGTGTTTTACGTCCGGTTCAGCGATGATTCATATTTCCCGGCGCTGGGTCAGCGACAGGCTGTATGTCCGTATTGTTGTTATTTACGCTACTGTCAGTACAACGAATATCGTATTTCCCTGGTGCGGGGTTCAGCGACAGGCTGTATTCCGGAGTTGTTGTTTTTGTTCACGATGACTCGGTATTCCCCCACCAGTCCCTCCTCTCTCCATCTCTCTCTCTCTCTCTCTCTCTCTCTCTGTTATTTTTCTACCTCGTCTCTTATTTCCTTTTCACGAGTGACAGAGAATGAGAGATTTTTGTTATGTATATCGTTTTTCGTGTGTGTTTTTAACATAGAAAAAAAAAAGCATTCATACGCCTATGAGCGTTCTCATACACATCTTAAAACAAACAAACCCCAAAACACATACACGAAAAAAAAAGGCGCTTGAGATTAACGCGACCTTGAATACGTCTTGACGGAAAAAGACCCGTGATTACTAAGAGAGTAGGAGGCCACTACGTCACGCTGATCGAATTACTTAAAATGGCGAAGGTCTTCAGACTTGGAAAGAAATTTACGAATAAAAACAACTTTTCTTTTTTAGTTTTGATATTTCATTATACTTTTAAAGAACAAATATGGTCTAGCATTTACTCGTAGAGTTTAAATAATCTTTAGCTAAAACGCTTAAGAAACATATAAAAAAATTATTTTATTAAACTGATCGAACTAGATGCCTCGTCTTTAACATAAATGATTGTATGTACATCACGTAGGCGTTGTAATCTCAATTCAAGCATACTCACAACAGATACATACGTGGGTTTGATTTTTCGTTCCACATACTATCGATTTATTTGTGTTCCTCATCATGTTTATCTGAAACATAGGAAAAAAGAAAAAAACCGCTGAACAATACATTTTAAGACGTCCGGATATTACAAGTAACATCTATTTTATATACATTAAAAATAAACAAAATGCATGCTAAAACATTTCTTACCTAGACAATGCAGATCGGGTCAGTCCCAGTCGCTCGTGTACTCTGATCCACTGTAGGAATAAAAAAAAAAATCGTAAACGGGTCATCATATTCGTTTAACGGTGGAAAAGAATACATAATAAATCCTCACACACGCAACAAGAATAAAGATTATTACACTTACATAGAAAATTTGGTAGACGGACGTCGGTGGAGATGGTAATCGCTCACTCGACTCGCTTTGGGAATTTGGTGGCAGGGGTGGATGAACGAACGACTGCCATTAAAATGACATTTATTATAGATCTACACAAGAGAACGAAAAATAAAAAACACAGTTCCATTCGCATAATCTTGCTATACTGCATCCAAAATAAATTCTAAGCTGATTTTCAGAAGGTCCAAACATGATTTTTTTTTTTTGGAACCAATCTTAATTAAAAAAAAAAACTTACTTCCATACACAGCACCGGTTTGTCCATCAAATACCAATTCTAAGCCAAATTTAAAACCGAAAGACATGGTTGTTGTTTATATTCGTACCAGTCTATGTTAAAATACGTTTTTGGGGCGACCCAAGGATCTGTGTGGGTGTTACATGATGAAAGAAAAAAACCTTTGGAGGGTGAAAAAAGAAAATTACACATCGTGCCAACGAGTAGGGTTTAGTTCGTTGATAGTGTTAACGCATCGCGTAAGCCAGCGACAAACCACACAAAGAAAAGACTGGCTGACGTCGCTCGACCGAATAACGTAGAAGGTCGTTCGAGTACATATAACGACCGACCCGATCTTCTTGATTTAGTCAACGAGGAAGTTACGACGACGCAGGAAGATTACATATCCGCGCGTGGGAAAGGGGAAAATCCTCCTGTTCTTTACGTGGTTTGATGATCGTGGGTTTTTCGTAGAGGTACAAGCTTTTTTTCTTTTTCTGTTTATACGGGTGAACTATGATCAACTTTTCTTGTCCCCTCATTTAAAAAACAAACAAACTTATAGCCCAAACTTTTACCAGCGCTTTTTTTTGTTTTAAATATCTTTTCACGCCCAGAACGTGGTTGTAGGATTATTTTATTTTCTTTATAAATGACATGAAAGGGGTAGTTGAGTTCAATCATTTAAAACTTTTTTTTTGTACAATATTTCAGTACTTACATTTTTTTTTTCTTTCAGAATGGAACACCTACCTCCTTCAACATTTACGGGTGGCGTTGCTTCATTGTCCTGCCCAGATGCGGAGTGGTCTTTACTAACAAATATAATCTCAAACGACATGTCAAAGAAAAACATCAGAATATCGTCTTACTCCAATGCCATGTCTGTGGTAAAGAATTTGGAAGAAAAGGACATCTTCAAAGGCACCTGCTCACTCACGATCGTCCTACGGTACGTAAAAGGAAATTACCGCACAAGCAAGACTCTACTACACCCGTGAAAAGACAACGACAGGATCTAGTTACGGATTCGTCGATTTTGACCCCAAGGAAGTCGACCCGAGACGAGTCAACTCTACGATGACAACTGGGGACGCCATTCGCACCCATCATTACGAAGGAACGCGACAGTCCATGTATAACATCCGTTGGAGTAGTAGAGGAGCGCCTGACTGGAACGATGAACTCCGGAAAATTTTTGAAAGGCAGACAAAACGATTTAAAATCAACCTCAGCCATTCTTTCATTCTCCATCATCGAGAAAATGATGACTATCGATTTTTTCATGCCTCTCAAAATAATGCCAGGGTGTTCGAGGCGCCTCGCCTCATCAACAACCAAGAAGAATTTTGATCGTTTTCTAAAAGAACTAAACAACACGGACATGTGGAGCATGCCAGACAACAACGACCAGACTCCAAGTGGACCGTCCGCGCAGTGACATCTACCAGCTTTTATGTCAACCCGTTGTCTGACTTTCCATCGGCTGCTGCGACTCCGCCATCCCTAACTTCATCACGAACAACAAGGCCATTTACACCCTGGTGAGTGACGAGCACCACCATTTTCCTTACGAGGATAACTTGTGCTTCTTCAGGTGCTGGCCTTGCATAGAGGCGCCAGTCGTCATGAACTCCAGTCCCGACTCAGGAGCTGTTCCGGCAGTGGAAGGGACCCCGCCATACGTCCGATTTTCCGGCGTTACCTTATCGACTTGGAGCATTGGAGGAAACGATTCGGAGTCAACGTGGATGTCTTCGAATACGATGAAAGCGAGTCGCCTCCTTGCCTCATCCCTCGTCATCGCGGTGCCAGAAAATACTCTGACACTATGTCCGTCCTCAACTACGAAAATCATTTTTGTTACATCACCAACGTCAATAAAGTGGCTCACGCGTTCGGCTGTCCTAAATGCGGAAAGCTGTGGAAACTAGAAAGGAGGCTTCGTCGTCACGAACTGACTTGCAAAGGAGACAAGATCAAACACGTCTATCCCGGAGGAGTCTATCACCCATCACCAACCCCTCTGGAAATATTGGAGGAGAATGGCATCTTGGTGGACCATGATTTTATTTTTCCTTATCGGGCCACGTTCGATTTTGAAGTCTATTTTGATGCCCATGATCTTCCTCAGCCCAAAAACGATGGACCCTAAGACCGTGTACGTGAAAAAACCGTTCCTTTGTCAGTCAGTGTATGTTCCAATATTCCCTCGGCTGAAGAACCAGTCTGTTTCGTTTCTGAAGGGGATTCTCAAGTTCTCGTGAACAAAATGGTAGATTATCTGGAAAAATTATCCGACCACGCTTATAGCCTTTTCAGAGAAGAATTTGCTCCTGTATTTGAACAACTGGACCAAAGGGAGCGGAAGAGGAAGAAAACAAGCATCAGAAGACCAGTCTCTCTGCAGCTGAACTAAGAACGAAACTGGATGATTATCTGCAGGAACTTCCCGTGGTGGGGTTTAACAGCGCCAAATATGACACAAATGTCATGAAGCCCTACTTCTTTCAGCGTATTGTCAATCATTCGACACAACATCCAAAGGATCGTGAGATGGAAAACAGTGTTGACGAAGATGAAGACCACCAGGAAGACTCGAACCTTTCAAATTTCTTGTCAAAAACAACAACGAGTACAAATGTATCAGCACATCGAAGCTCAAATTTTTGGACATCCACAATTTATCTTGCCCCTGGATTTTCTTATGCCAAGTACCTCGCTGCTTTGATGTAGAGGAAAAGAAAGCATTCTTTCCCTACGAGTTTATCACGTCACTGGACACGTTGGAAATGGATCATCTTCCACCTCCCGAGGCCTTCTTCAGTTCATTAAAAAATGCATCGATAAGTAACGAGGACTATGTCTATTGTCAACGTGTCTGGACAGACCAAAACATGACCACCATGAAAGACTTTCTAACGTGGTATAACAACAAAGACGTCGCACCCTTCCTACAAACTCTGGAAAGGCAGACCCTGTTTTATCAAACTTTGGGGCTGGACATGCTAAAAGACACCATCGGCGTTCCGGGTCTCACGCTGCGATATCTTTTCAAAACACTGCCCCCAAGAGTTTATTTTTCTTTGCTCAATGGAGATCGTAAGGACTTGCACAGTCTGCTTCGTGAACAGATGGTGGGTGGCCCCTCGATCATTTTTCATCGCTATCATGAGAAAAACAAAACGTTGTTCGAGGCAATCCCGAAAAGCCGGTACGAACGTTGAAAGGATACGATGCCAATGCTTTGTATCTCTGGGCACTGATGCAAGACATGCCCACAGAATATCCAGTCATCAGAAAAAAGGAAAATTGCTTTAGAGCCGAAAAAAACAAACAAATACGGGCAGCTGTCGAGAGAGTGGTTGGAGTGGGTGATGAAAAGCGAGGGTATTTATTTGCAGCATAAGTTCACATAGTAAAGAACACGCTTTCGGCCAACGCCGCATCGTGTAGATGGATGGGATGCAGAAAACAACACAGTATATCAGTTTCACGGTTGTTTGTTTCACGGTCATGACTGTCCCAAAACAAAAAACTTGGCCATCAACCTGTCATGGAAAAACGTTGGAAGAGCTGAAACAAAACACTGAAGACATCACAGACTATTTGAGAAACACTGTCAAGGTCAATGTCATTGAAAAGATGGGAGTGTGAATGGGAGCGGGACAAACAACAGCATCGGGCAATACGACGATTTTTGCACGAGCACTGCCCAAACACCTCAACCCGTTCGAGGATTGAGGGTGATCGGAGCTGATGACATTGTCAAAGCCGTGGACAAAGGTACACTCTTTGGTCTTGTGCAGTGTGACATTGAGGTTCCACAACATCTTCGTGAACACTTTGCTGAGATGCCTCCCATCTTCAAGAACGCGGAAGTGGGTCGAGACGACATTGGGTCGTTTATGAAAAGCTACGCAGAACGCCGTCATCTATTGAGTCAACCCAGAAAGACCCTCATCGGGAGTTACTTTGGCCGAAGGATTCTCCTGACCACCCCTTTGCTCCGATGGTACCTCTCACACGGACTCGTAGTGACTGACATCCAACAGGTTGTCGAATACAAGCCCCAAGCCTGCTTTCAACAGTTTGGTGAAACTGTATCCAACGCTCGGCGTCAAGGAGATCAGGATCCTTCCAAATCCATTCTGGCTGAAACTTTTAAGTTGCTGGGAAAACTCTGCGTACGGGAAAACCATCACCAACATCGCAAGCACACCGACGTGTCCTACGTTGATGGAGAAAAAGCGCAAAAGCTCATCAACGAACCTCTTTTTCGAAAACTGACTCCGTTGACAGAGAACATGCACGAGGTGGAACTGGCCAAATCAAAACTTGTGTGGAATTTACCAAACCACATTGGTTATTTCGTCTACCAGTACGCCAAGTTGAGAATGCTCCAGTTCTACTACGATTGCTTGGACAAGTTTGTATCCCGCACAAATTACCAGCTCTGCGAAATGGACACAGACTCTCTGTATATGGTCCTCAGCACCCCTACCTTGGAAGAGGCTGTTCGGCCTAAACTCCGTCGAGAATTCTATCACGAATATCCCCGATGGTTTCCTTCCCCAGCCTGCGACACGCACCATCGTGAGTTTGTGGATGCCAGTGTCCGCGGACACGCGCCTTGGGACTCCCCTCCTCCCTGTTGTAAGACTCGTCAAAAGTTTGACAAACGCACACCGGGTCTCTTCAAGACGGAATATGAAGGTGACGGAATCGTGGCACTGTGCTCCAAAACCTACTACTGCTTCGGAGACTCGAGTGACAAACTCAGCTGCAAAGGACTAAACAAAAAACAGAACGAGCTCACCAAGACCCACTATCTCGAAGTGCTAAAAACTCAGGAACCAACGGAGGCGGAATCAACAAGAGCTTCAGGACGGATGGAAAGACAGTCTACACTTATCATCAGCGTAGAGATGCCCTTTCTTTCTTCTACATCAAGAGACGAGTTCGAGAGGATGGAATCAGCACTGAACCCCTTTTGATTTAATTTTTCTTTTTTTATGTAATGATTTGTGTTAGGATAACGAAAAATATTGCCTAATGTTGCCCTGTAATCAGCTAGTCGACAGATTAGTTGATAAGGCTGGTCCCAAGCCCAGACAAAAACAGAGGGGGCAATCAAAAATTTTATTTTCTATTCATCAGTCACTTCGCGTTAGTTATACTTTTTTTTCCCCTTGATGACGAAGTCGTACCTGGGTGACCCCCCTTTCCTCAGCACCGAATGACCCGTGTGACGCCCCCTCCTTTACGCTCCGCTTGCTTTCAATCCCTCTTTTGTTTCTTTTGGTCACCCGCCCTCGACTAATCGGGACCCCTTACCTGCTCCGACACGTAGTCAACAAGTCACGACCCTTCCGGGTCATTTCCCACTGATGTCATTTCCCGTGATGATGTCACTTCCACTTCCAGGAGATGTCACTCCACTCCGGGATGATGTCACTTCCGGTGACGTCATACATTCCAGACATTCCATCCCCATCCCCATGGGGGTCGTTCTGACCCTGGTATACTACTCACGCTGCCTATGTTTGTTTTCTTCCCACAAGCCTACACGTTGTGAAAGCGGGCCGGAGGTGCTGACTTTGGCAGTAGGGTGGTCTGCTTGTTGACTGACCCGCCTTGGAACTGACTGACTCCGACACGGCAGCTTGGCTGCAGATGGGGCATTCCCGTTTTCTGAAATGATTATCTGGCCGATTTTTTGAGGGGAAAGGTGTGTGGTTTTCGCGCGTATAGCCATCATTCAGAGTAATACTTAGAGAGTGAGTTTTTTTCTGCTGTTTTCTTTCCTTTTTAGGCAAGCATTTCATCAATATACTTAGATAATTGATTTTATATGTGTGTGGTTGAATATACTTGTCAGGAACAGTATATGTGTATCACGATTACTGATTCATAGACATGATAATAGATGTGGCATAACGATAATGTAGGTCAATGATTAATTTTCACACACATAAGCGATAATTTGTGTAAATAAGAATACTTTATATGAATAAAATTGTTTACGTACAGATTCTGTAAATGGTGCATTACTGCAGGCAACATAGTCTGAATGCAATGGATCTATATGTAAGCTAAGTAATGGTTGATTAATTAAA
>CM031604.1:85676311-85689618 GCA_018398815.1 Conus ventricosus
AATGTCCATAAGCTCTCATTTCGTATGTCCGCACAGTCTTGCGACTATACGAAATGACTGACGACGCCGGTTCCCTTGAGCAAGTCGCTTTCTTCGTTCATTGTCGGAGTTTTGATCCAAATTATCATTCTACGAAATTCGGACTTCCCGATCGAAATCTTGCTAACGACTCCATTTATGTTATGAATACAACTGAAAAGATATAGAACTATCTAACAGACCATTTCAACAGAGTATTTTTCAGTTGAAAATCGTATCAAAAGCAGACGCCGACGGCCCGGCGAAGCGGAAAGTCAGCTGTGTTTCCCAGTAATTTTTAATAACAGAATTCTCCATTTAGACACTGTCTCGGAAAATGAAGTTTATATGTATGAAAAGAGCGAAACGCCAACTATTCAATCATTGCAAAATTATTTCACGCTCTTTAGTATTTTTCATCGAAATAGTAAGTAAATTTGTCGTAAACACGTCAAACGTGGGTTCACTCTGGGACACTAATCAGCAATGATTTAAGTACAGGAACAAAATCGTTAAATGTGACTTGCTGCATTTTATTCCTTGGGTTCTGAGGTTGTCATCGATAGTAAATACGCGTGATTAGTGTGAATGGACAGCGAGCCAGACAACATGGAAGCTGGGACAGAAAGCACAAATTTCTGTCGATTCCGGCCTCACAACGCCCATCTTGTCTTCAGCACCATGTTGCTGGCTTTGTTTATATATATATATATATATATATATATATATATATATATATATATATATATATATATATATATATATATATAAGCGTAGTTGGAAAGAGATAGTGTTCCCTGATGTGGAACGACTGGCGTGGAAAAAGAAAATCAAGGAAGAAACTACAACACCTCGTCCTCCGTGTCTTCTTGACTGGCTGTTGTCCCTTGGCCTCTACACATTGCCATCTGCCTGTCTTCGCCTGCACATCCCTGGGGTCTACCCTCCACACCACCACATGTTGTTCCAGCCATTCACGGTCTTCTCCGTCTGATCATAGGCCTACTAGCCTATTTTATCATGAGAAACAGCACATAGCTGGTGAACTTCGCTGACACTGTCATAGGCAGTCTGCCGAACCACTCTGATGACAACAGACAGTACCGGTGTCGTATAATATCTGGGAACCGTGATATCTGGGAACGCGTTCCTAGATTTCCTGAACTTCCAATCGTGAAATCTGGGAACTGGTGTGAAATCTGCCAAAAATTAATGGGGGAAAAAAAGTGACAAGAAGGCCAAAGATCTCAATTGCACCTAAATAAATGGTTTCCACCTTATCTCGAAAATCCATTCTTTTTTCGTCTTCTTTCTGCCCTTCTGAGCTCTGAAAGACCACGTTCCCAGATATCACGGGCCTTCCCAGATATCACAGTACATTTTGGGAACGCGTTCCCCCAAAATCTGTGATATCTGGGAAACCTTCCCAGATATCACGTTCCCAGATTTCACGCAAACACCGGGACTTGTGACAGGGCCGCCATTTGAACGTAACAGTGGAGGGAAACACTGCATGACAGATACTCACACCCTGCTGGTCTTCTTTTGACAGCGCAAGCACACACACACACGCACACACGCATGCACATACACACACACTTGTGCGCATTTATTTTGCTCCGATATGCTGAGGCATTTCATTGTACGCTTTGTAGTCGTTCCTTTCTTTTATGTATTTATCCTTTGTTTATTATTTTTTCCCACCTTTCTCATTTATCAACAGACACACACACTTATTTTGTTCCAATATGCTGAGGCTTTTCACTTGTACGCTTTTTTTCTGTTCTTTTCTTTTACACTTTTATGTATGCATTTATTCGTTTACATATTTCTAAGATTTTTCACCATTACCGTTTATCAGCAAACACACACACGAACGATTGTTTATTTTGTGTTTTTCTTGTACAGGACGACTATTTACCCAGTACCCGAGGTGACTTTTTGTTCCGGGGGTGGGGTGACATTTGCACCGCAAAGTCGTAACAAAATGTCACATAGTGACAATTTGTGTGCCGTGGTGACGATCCCAGTCGAGCTAAATTCCTGGCCAGCGCAACTATTTGCGGTAACGATGGAAGTATGCATGTCATTCGATCGTTTGCATTTACTACTAGTCACAACGAAACTGCCCGTCAACGTTTATGGCAAGTTCCGACAAAGACTATTTACAGGTGAAGTCGCTTCTGTTCAATTCATGTTGTTCATAGACCCCAGGCGACTGCCATATCAAGACTGTTAGCTCATCGAAGTCAAATGCCAATATTGACAATCTTTATCGTTAATATACACACACAGCCCTCTCATGTGTGCGTTGCCATAACACCCGACTTGTTTTTTTTCTTTTCTTAAGAATATGAAGATCATAATCAAATAGCACCACGATACAAATGTCTGAAAGTTTTTATAAAGTCTGCTGACAGAAATCGATTTTGCCCTTCTCCGTTCAACCAAGAATTTCACTGTGGATCACGCATTTGTAAGCTGATTATGATACTGTATCTGTCCGTTTGCAGGCATTTCTTTGTGTTTTCATGGGACGGTCATAGCGATGCATATTGCCTTTAAAATTAAGTATGGTCTATATTACTACCGTGAAACTGGCATTGTCTGTTATGCAATTATTATGTAGAAGAGGTTATATCAAAATATCCCGAAACATCAGTTATTGCGGCTTATATTATTAATGCAACTTACACTATACAAAAAATTAGAATAACAAATAAGTTCAATAATTGCTTGAAAATATATAATAATTGTATACACATATACTTCTGTAATTTTTATAAAAAAAGTCACAAACTTTAAATTATTAATATCTATATTAAAAAAGAAACGATATATACAAGAAAGACTACTCTTTGGATTCGACAACTGCATAAAAATCACCACTGATTTGTTTCCTCCCTTTTTATCTATTCAGTCGCCACGTCCATTTTCTTGGTGGAGGAGAGGAGGAAAAGGAAGTGGAGGGGGTGGGGGTGGGGGTGGGGGACATTTGTTCCAGCTATTCGCGGTCTTCTTCGGCTGATCTGTTGGTTCGGATGAGGAATTTGCACAGGCCCTCGATGCCAGGCGCCTGAAACTCAACCTGCCACGAGCAAACGAAACTGAAGATTGGGAGAAACTGGATGCAAAAATCGTCCAAAGACTCGATGCACTGATAGGGAAAAGCACCCTGGAACACAAACTAGCCACATATGGGGACATTGTGTATGCCACATGTAGAGACGCCTATGGAGTAAAACTACCCAAAGAGAAAACACCTCCAAAGAAATCCAGACGCCAAGAAAAGATGGACAAGATCAGAGTCCAAAAGAACAACCTCAAGAAGCAAATGAAGACCGCACTGCCAGCTGAAAAACAAGGCTTGGAAAAACTGTGGGAAGACCTGAAAGAAAAACACAGCGCCCTCAGCAAAGCGGAATCTGCGAGGAAAGGAAGAGCAAAAAGAAGAAGACACAAGAGCGCTTCTTCAGAGACCCCTTCCAGTTTGCCAGAACACTGTTTGAGCAGCCAAAATCTGGGACCCAAAGTGTGGACAAAGGAGTTCTTGAGCAGCATCTAAGAAAACATACTCTGACTCACAGAGCAAAGCACCACTCGACATTCAAGGTCTGGTGTGGCCAACCAACCCTGAGGAACAGTTCAATGGCAAGCCTCCAACGTTGGCGGAAATCAAGAAGGTGGTCGACAAAGCCAGAGCCAAATCATCACCAGGGCCAAACGGAATACCTTACCAGCTTTACAAGAAATGTCCCAAGGTGCTGTGGCTCCACAGGCTGCTGCGATCGGCTTGGAGAAACCAGAAGATCAGCGGCCAGTGATGACGGCAGATGGTGTGTACATCCCCAAAGAGCAAAACTCAAGTGACATCAGCCAGTTCAGGCCAATATCACTACTGAACGTCGAAGGGAAAATCTTCTTCTCTGTCATGGCAGCAAGGCTGACCAAGTACCTGATGGAAAACAAGTACTTGGATGTGTCAGTCCAGAAAGGTGGCATCCCAGGCGTGGCTGGCTGTGTAGAACACGCCACAATGATCTGGGACGCTTTGCTGCAGATGGGCATTCCCGTTTTCTGAAATGATCATCTGGCCGATTTTTTGAGGGGAAAGGTGTGGTTTTTTCGCGCGTACAGCCATCATTTAGAGTAATAACTTAGAGAGTGAGTTTTTTTCTGCTGTTTTCTTTCCTTTTTAGGCAAGCATTTCATCAATATACTTGGATAATTGATTTTATATGTGTGTGGTTGAATATACTTGTCAGGAACAGTATATGTGTATCACGATTACTGATTCATAGACATGATTAATTAGATGTGGCATAACGATAATGTAGGTCAATTATTAATTTTTCACACACATAAGCGACTATATGTGTAAATAAGAATACTTTATAATGAATAAAATTGTTTACGTACAGATTTCTGTAAATGGTGCATTACTTGCAGGCAACATGTAGTCTGAATGCAAATAGGGTATCTTATATGTAAGCCCCTAAGTAAATGGTTGATTACATTAATGTCACATATCTAGGTCTAATTTTCACTCTTTCCAACAAACACAGGCACACACACACACACACACACACACACACACACACACACACACACACACACACACACACACACAGCTTTCCCTATTGTAAGACCTAATAGTTTTTGGTTTTTAAAAGTGGTTTTGATCACACATTAGGAAATGAAATCTATGCACACTTGACTTTATTCACGCGCACTCTTAATTGTAGTTGCAATCGGTTTTACTCTCTTCAGCCGAAACCGATTTGCCCCTCCTCCACCCATTTTAGAAATTCATGACGGACTGGGCGTTTGTATGGGTCATACCCTTTTGTTTCATAGTTGATTTTTATTTTACAGGTAATAGTTGTGGCATTTCCGTTTTACGGCAACACCAAGCCCCGCCAAATATTCCAAATAATTTGTACCAAAACTAACTCTTTAGATAAAACGGTGCATGTTCGTTCGTTCGTGGGTGAGTTTAACGTCCTATTGGCTCGAGGCCTTTAAGACAAGGTGCACTTGCAGACGTAGGTCTGCATGTTGTGTGGCATCTGTTGTCGCAGGCAGTAGTGGGCGAGTTGCCTGTGGGGCTGTCGTGTTTCTCTCTCCAAGCTCTGGTTCCTCTTGAACATTCAGTTCAACTTCGGTTGTTCGTCGCTGACGATGAGCGTCGGTGTATTTTACCTCCTTTCCCCAAATTAAATGCCGTCTTTAGGACCATCAGGCGGCCTTTTTCGTGCTCAGGTGGCGATGGTCCTGTACCTCATGAGACCGCCTCAAGGAGGGAGCAGGACAAACGTCACTGAGCGCTGCACGAGTCCCTAATATTCGTCGGGTGCAGGCAGACTGCGGCCGAGCTTGCAGTTTTTCAGCCTAACCCCATGAGGAGTGCCCTCGTGTCTGCAAGGCTTGAAAAACACGGTTATCCCAGGCCACGGTAATCGCAGTCAGGCAGCGCTCCATCGCCCCACATCTCCAGGAGCCGTCCCCCAGCGACACAGGCTAGACCCGGCGTCACCCATGTGGCTGGAATGATCACTGCGCTGCCTGACACTGACCACCTCTCACAGCAGTGTTTCTTTAAAGGAGATCTGCCACCTCTCCCTTGGCATCCGCTGCTATGCCATACTCACAGCGAACAAAATCAGCAGAAGAGAAAACATACACTGCTCCGAAACATCACTTACTGCGGCTTATCTTATTAATGTTACTTAAACTATATTCAAAAGTCAGGTTTAAATTTCAATTTATAGCATGATGCCAAAATATCTTTTATAGCTACATACACATATATTTTGTAATTTCTTGAGATAAAACATATATTATAGCTACATACACATGCTACATACACATATATTTTTTTAATTTCTTGAGATCAAACATACGTCATAGCTACATACACATATATTTTGTAATTTGTTAATGAAAAAAATAATACGGAATAATAATAATGAAAATGTTTTTTAAAAAAAAGGGGGGAAAAGATAAAAGAGGACATATATTAAAAGCAAGACTACTCTTTGGATTCCAAAACTTCTGCATAAAATCTCTGCTGATTTGTTTCGCCCCTTTTTTAAAATCTCTTCAGTCGCCAAATCTGCTTTCCTGGTGGAGGACAGGGGAAAAAAGGGGGTGGATGGTGGAGAGCATTTGTTCCAGCCATTCACGCTCTCCTCCGTCTGATCGTAGGCCCACTTCATGATGAGAAACTGCACATAGCTGGTGAACACTGCTGACACTGTCACTAGGCCTACTGTATGGCAGCCAGCCAAAACCACTCTGATGACAACAACGGTACCGGGACCACAGGGCCCGCCATTTGAACGTAACAGTGAGGGAAACACTGCATGACTGATACTCATACTCTCTACTGGTCTTCTTTAGGCAGTGCAAGCACACACACACACACGTTTATTTTGTTCTGATATGCCGAGGCATTTCACTGTACGCTTGATTTTCTTTCTTTTTAAAAAAAAAAACCCTGTCTTTTATGTATTTCTCACTTGTTTATCTAAAATCTTTTTTTTTTTTAATTCACCTTTTACCATGAATCAGCAAACAAAACACACACTCACGATTATATTGTTGTGCTATGCTGAGGCTTTTCACTGGTACAGGTTTTTTGGGGTCCTTTTCTTTTCTCAGAGGGGACATATGAGCAGTAGTACCTCATCAGTCAACATTGATTATCTTTATTGTTAGACACACACACCCCTCATCGCATTGTCTAGAGAAACACGCTGAAATTACTTTGTACTCCAGAAAACGCTGCTTGAAAATTGTTTTTCTTTTCAGTAACAAGTAAACCTAAAATAATACCAAGAGGTTATTAATTAAATCTCTGAACAAGGTTTCACAGAGTCTGATGACGTCATGAAGTTATCAATACAGTTTTTTTTTTTTTTTTTTTAGCAATTCATGAAGTCCTTGTACAATCAGTGGACTGTGCAGACTTTAACTCTGCGCAATCCACAACTTTTTTACAGTCGGCAAAATTAGTTCTCTTCTCGTACATCGTCTACTGAGCCAATTGACTTTGATTTTCATTATTGACTGTATTGTGTGATTAATATCGCTTTTCAAATATTTTTACACACGCGAGTTTTAGCTGTTTTGAATCGGATGTACTCTCTCTCTCCAGACCATAATTTCCTTTTTCTCTTCCCATTGGATAGATGCATGACAAATTGGACATATTCATGCGTAACTTTTGAATGAATGTGTGCAGACGTAAACCATATCATTATCGTGTTGCTTTTTATAAGCGTTGTGAAACGCTGCCAAATAATTCTCACTTTGTGACGTAGCGTTAAACAAAGTTCGAAGACAAACTACATTATTATCTCGAAACATTAGTTATCGCGGCTTATATTATTAATGTTACTTAAACTATATACACAAATCACATTTACCTTCAAATTAATGTATAGTGCTATAATATTCATTATAATTATATACGCAATATTTTTGTAATTTTGTGTATAAAAGACTTATAAGTATTTAATATATATTATATATATCTATAAAAATAACATACAAGCAAGAAAGACTACTCTTTGGATTCCAAAACTTCCGCACAAAAATCTCCACTGATTTGTTTCCTCCCTTTTTATCTATTCAGTCGCCACGTCCGCTTTCTCAGTGAGGAGAGGAGGAAAGAAATTGGGGGCGGGGACATTTGTTCCAGCTATTCACGGTCTTCTTCGGCTGATCATAGGCCTACTATTTTATCATGAGAAACAGCACATGGCTGGTGAACGTTGCTGACGCTGTCACTAGGCCTTCTGAATGGCAGCCAGCCGAAGCCACAGTGACGACAGACATTGGGGACTTTTAGAATACACGTTACCTATCGCCTAATGCGTACCCGTATCGAGATACGTACGGACAACGTACGTGGAATCAGTTTTGTTTTAGATGACACGTATCGCCTACTCACGTCCCCCCCCCCCCCCCCCCCCCCCCCCCCCATCCAAGGGAGGTAACTTACAAAGCACCTGCCTGTGTGTCAACGTACATGTGTAGATTTTCGACACCTGTGCAGTACCGCCAAGAACGACGAAATTCGTTTATTTCTTCGTACTGTCGAGACATGTAGTTTCATGGCTTCTATGACAAATAGTGACACTCCATATTAGCGATCAGAACAGTCTTTGTACACGGAGGACAACACACACACACACACACACACACACACACACACACACACACACACACCACCACCACCACCACCACACACACACAAAGAGAGTGAGAGATGATGATGATGATGATGATGATGATGATAATCTTTATTTCTAAGGGTAACAGATGTAGCCGGTGCTAACAGTGTATTATTTCTTTTGGTTATCTTCGTGGATGAAAATGTTTTGGTCAAGAGTTATCTTTCCCTTACCTCCCTTGGTCGAATCTCATTTTTTTATTGTGTAAATTCTTTAAATCATGAATACCTCAGAACCTACATAATTGTATGTACGTCGCAAAAATCAATGTATTTGATTCATTACAACCGTACTGGGCTGAGAAGCCCATATTTTCTCTAAACTGGTATTTTGCACGAGCAATCTTGGCGCCATTTTCAATTGTCTGTCGAATGAATATTGAATAATTCTTGATTTCACAAAAAGTAAGAGGAAAACCGAAGAATCTGAAGATGCATGTTAAAAGTAATGTCCATGAGCTCTCATTTCGTATATCGCATGCTTACGATCTTTTCCGCACAGGCTTGCGACTATACGAAATGACTGACAGCGCCGGTCCCTTTAGCGAGTCGCCTTCTTTGTTTACTGTCGGAGTTTTGATCTGAATTGTCGTTTCATGAACTTCGGACTTCTCGATCGAAATCTTGCTTATGACTCCATTTCTGTTATGAATACAACTGAAAATGTGTAGAATTTATTATTTAACAGACCGTTTCAACAGAGTATTTTTCAGTTGAAAATTGTGTCAAAAGTAGGCGCCGACGGCCCGACGAACTGAAAAGTCAGCTGTGTTTTCTAGTAATTTTTAACAACAGAATTCTCCACTTAGACACTGTCTCGGAAAATGAAGTTTATATGTGTGAAAAGAGCGAAATGCCAGCTATTCATTCATTGTAAAATTATTTAACGCTCTTCAGTATCTTTTATTGAAATAGAGGAAAATATGACGCAAACGCGTTAAAAGTGGCTTCACTCTGGGACATTAATCAGCAATGATTTAGTACAGGAACAAAATTGTCAAATGTGACTTACTGCATTTTATTCCTTGTGTTCTGAGGTTTTCACATCGATAGTAAATATGTGTTCATAGTTTGAACGGACAGCGAGCCAGACAACACTGAAGCTGCCATAGAAAACACACAATTCTGTTGGTTCCGGCCTCGCGAGGCCCGTTTCGCCTCTGGCAACCGTATCGCTGGCTTTGCGGTCCGGTACGTTGTTATAAAAGTAGAGCGTGGTGTGAGAATGGGGCAGAGTGTTCCCCTAGAGTTCCATGATGTGAGCGACTGGCGTGAGAGGCAGAGAGAGAGTGCTCAGTGCGCTGAGTGCGTTCCTGGTTTGAGCTCCTTGCCATGGGAGAGAAATAAAAGGAGAAAACTCTGCTTCGTCCACTGTGTCTTCTTGACCGGCTGCTGTCCCTTGGTTCCTGCACATATCACCATCTGCCTGTCTTCACCTGCACACTCCTTACCCCTCCACACCATCACAATTGGCGCTGCGAGCAGGATCGGAGACAGAAGGACCAAGGAGACACAGCCCAAGAAGACCGGACACCATGGCCAGCCAACTACCTCTGCACACCCCTGCATCAGCTCCCTATTCTCGCCAGCTGCGGGCTTCTTTGGCCGGGAGGAGAGAGCTGGCCCGATGGATGGGTCCTCCTGCTGCAGTGGGCGCATCTCTCCTGGTGACAGCTGAGGCAAAATGGACTTTGCCTGTTGCCTGGGTGCTGCTGGGCCATGTCGCTTGTCAGCATTCTGGCTGCTGGCAGGGGCAGAGGACTGGGGTTTGTCCCCAGTTTTCACAGGTGCCGACCTCGCCTCCGCCTGGGCCGTCGTCCTGGGTGCTGTGTGCCCGTCACACAGCTGCGGACCTGCAGTGGTGGCCGTGCAGGTGGTGGCTGCTGGATTTCCTGCCTCGGGCTGGCGACTGTGGCTGTCGGTGCCTCTGGCTGACTTTGAGGAGGGGCGACGGCAGCATTGCCAGCTGTGTGGAGGATGTCGCCGTCGGCACTGCAGCCCTGCATCCACCTTTGGGCTTCCTTCCTGGCCTCTTCAGGGGTGGTGGTGGATGGTTCCGGACGAAATGCCGGACATCCTTGCGGAGTGCTGCTTGTCATGGGCCATGGGTGAGGGTGTCCCTGGGTGTGGTTGCTGGCAGTGGTCCATCCCCAGCCTGGTTGACTTTCCGCCGGAGGTACTGGAGATGGGGACCCATGCTCAGAGATACTCTCGTCCTGGCCCTGCTGCCTGGTGGGAGACGCTGTGGCCGGGGTGACCACATCGCGCTGCTCTCCCCAGTTCTCCAATGTGCTACTGGCCCACCTACGCCAGCCCCACGGCGGTCTACGCGTCTGGTAGGGAAACCAACAAAAAGGTATACCCTCAGTGCCCGCCTAGACGGCTGAACGCTTGCATAGTTAACTGACTTGGTCAGATGTTCTCAGGGACAGTTTTCATACTCCAGGACTGATTTCTTGTTAAATACCTCCTGAAAAGAGGTGTTGTGGACTACTTTTTTTCTAATACCTTGTGACATTTTAATGTTGTCTTCTTTCTTTTTTGTATAAACAGTTCATATTGATTGTTCCCCAAAGACGTAAAATGATGTACGCCTCTGTTTTTCAAAGTCGACAGTGATGACCAAGAGAAAACTACGTTGTGTGACTCTTGGGCAAACTTTGTCCAAAACGACAAAACCTACCCTAGTCCATGTTTTCCTGGGACTTGACTCTAAGGAGTTTGACCATTCCTTTCTAGCCATTTTGTACCGGACTTTATGGAATCTTGTTCAAATAACAAGCCCATTGTTGTCGTTTGGTACCCAATGCCCTGGAATTTAACAAATCCATTCAAAGTATATTTTGTACCCGACTTTCTTGGAATGTTGTTTTAAATAACAAATCCTCTCTAAGTCATTTTGGTACTTGACATTTTGGAATTTTGTTCAAATAACAAGTCCATTGTTGTCACTCGGTGCCTACCCAATGTTTTGGTCATTCCTTTCTAGCCATTTTGTACCGGACTTTATGGAATCTTGTTCAAATAACAAGCCCATTGTTGTCGTTTGGTACCCAATGCCCTGGAATTCAACAAATCCATTCAAAGTATATTTACCCAACTTTCTTGGAATGTTGTTTTAAATAACAAATCCTCTGAGTCATTTTGGTACTTGACATTTTGGAATTTTGTTCAAATAACAAGTCCATTGTTGTCACTCGGTGCCTACCCAATGTTTTGGATTTATCCTTCCTAGTCATTTTGGTACCTGACCTTTCGGAGTTTTGTTTTAAATAACTCCATTAAAGTCATTTTATGGTACCCAAAATTCGGGTTTTGTTCAGAAAACAAATCCTTTCTAGTCATTTTGTATTGACATTTTGGAATTTTGTTTAAATTATATGCCCATTCTAGTCAATGCGGATCTGCCGACTTTCAAGAAGCCTTGTAAAAAAAAAAAAAAAAAAAAGAAAGCAAGCCCTCGTTAGTTGGAATGATATGAATACAAAGAATGAGAGAAGATGTTTTGATGCTTTGTTTTGATACACTGATAAAAGGGCTTGTTTAGGAAGAAATGCCTCTCCAGACTTGAGGTCTAAAGCTCCAGTTTTCCCCATTGATTTGTGTGTTGTACTTGATGACTCTGTCATTTTATGTCAGCGAGGACGCTGGTTGTAACAGAGTAGGGGGGGGATGTAGCCGGTGCTAACAGTGTATTATTTCTTTTGGTTACCTTTCGTGGATGAAAATGTTTTGGTCAAGAGTTATCTTTCCCTTACCTCCCTTGGTCGAATCTCATTTTTTTATTGTGTAAATTCTTTAAATCATGAATACCTCAGAACCTACATAATTGTATGTACGTCGCAAAAATCAATGTATTTGATTCATTACAACCGTACTGGGTTGAGAAGCCCATATTTTCTCTAAACTGGTATTTTGCACGAGCAATCTTGGCGCCATTTTCAATTGTCTGTCGAATGAATATTGAATAATCTTGATTTCACAAAAAGTAAGAGGAAAACCGAAGAATCTGAAGATGCATGTTAAAAGTAATGTCCATGAGCTCTCATTTCGTATATCGCATGCTTACGATCTTTTCCGCACAGGCTTGCGACTATACGAAATGACTGACAGCGCCGGTCCCTTTAGCGAGTCGCCTTCTTTGTTTACTGTCGGAGTTTTGATCTGAATTGTCGTTTCATGAACTTCGGACTTCTCGATCGAAATCTTGCTTATGACTCCATTTCTGTTATGAATACAACTGAAAATGTGTAGAATTTATTATTTAACAGACCGTTTCAACAGAGTATTTTTCAGTTGAAAATTGTGTCAAAAGTAGGCGCCGACGGCCCGACGAACTGAAAAGTCAGCTGTGTTTTCTAGTAATTTTTAACAACAGAATTCTCCACTTAGACACTGTCTCGGAAAATGAAGTTTATATGTATGAAAAGAGCGAAATGCCAGCTATTCATTCATTGTAAAATTATTTAACGCTCTTCAGTATCTTTTATTGAAATAGAGGAAAATATGACGCAAACGCGTTAAAAGTGGCTTCACTCTGGGACATTAATCAGCAATGATTTAGTACAGGAACAAAATTGTCAAATGTGACTTACTGCATTTTATTCCTTGTGTTCTGAGGTTTTCATCGATAGTAAATATGTGTTCATAGTTTGAACGGACAGCGAGCCAGACAACACTGAAGCTGCCATAGAAAACACACAATTCTGTTGGTTCCGGCCTCGCGAGGCCCATTTCGCCTCTGGCACCGTGTTACTGGCTTTGCGGTCCGGTACGTTGTTATAAAAGTAGAGCGTGGTGTGAGAATGGGACAGAGTGTTCCCCTAGAGTTCCATGATGTGAGCGACTGGCGTGAGAGGCAGAGAGAGAGAGTGCTCAGTGCGCTGAGTGCGTTCCTGGTTTGAGCTCCTTGCCATGGGAGAGAAATAAAAGGAGAAAACTCTGCTTCGTCCACTGTGTCTTCTTGACCGGCTGCTGTCCCTTGGTTCCTGCACATATCACCATCTGCCAGTCTTCACCTGCACACCCCTTACCCCTCCACACCATCACA
>CM031604.1:85697218-85699718 GCA_018398815.1 Conus ventricosus
ACCTCTGTTCAGGAGCAATTATGTCCCTTGATATCTTAATGAGTGTCCTGTGCGTGCCTGTACCCATCGTCAACACAGCGCAGGCCTCCAAGGTGGTACAGGACTGCTCTAAAGGCAGGTGAAGACAGTGCTCTCTGGGTCTTCCCCAGCACCTTCGGTGTGTTTCTTTTTCTTTTCTAGAGGCTTTCAAATCGGATCTGACCACGGCCATACCGAGCGAGCCATCGACATGTCAGCTGACCTCTGCCCTCCGTGCCACGCTTGATAAGCATGCTCCAGTGAGCAGGCGCTTGATCACCGATCGCTCACTGTGTCAATGGCACAACACAGTGGGTCCCGAGTTGTCGGAGGCCAAGCAGGAGAGGAGGGGGCTGAGAGGCGATGGCGCGCCACGGGACTGACTGTGCACAGGAAATTTATCAAACTGCGAGAAATCATGTTACTGACATTGTTCATCAAGCAAAAACTTTGTTCTATTCTTCAAAGATATTGGCCTGTAATACGGCCAAGCAACTATTTAATGTCACAAATAGTCTCCTAGGCAAAGTCAGCTACTGCCCCCTTCCCACCATCTTCCAAACTCAAGAGCTCCCACAGAAATTCTTAGACTTTTTCAATGGCAAAATTGACACTATCCGTGAAAAGCTAGATTCTACTGCACCTGTACATTCTCCAAATGACAAAGTTTACTGTGGACCTCCTCTGGCTTGTTTTAGCCCTGTTAGTCAAGACTAGGTCAAAAAACTTTGTTTGCGATGCAGCCCTAAATCATGTGAACTTGATGCCATTCCCACTAACTTGCTCTTTCAGTGCATTGATGACGTCCTACCCCATCTTACTCATGTTATCAATACTTCTTTGTCCTCTGGTCACGTTCCTGAAATCTTCCGGTCCACAGTGGTACGTCCATTGATCAAGAAACCTTCTTTAGACGAAAATGTTTAAAAGAATTATCGCCTGTATCACATTTGTCATTTCTATCAAAATTATTGGAGAAGATCGTTTTGGAACAAATTCTAGAACATCTCGAAAACAATGATCTTTTGAATCCTCATCAGTCTGCTTACAGACAAGGCCATAGTTGTGAGACAGCACTCCTCCATATAGTCAATGACCTTCTCTGCGGCTTGACGATGGAATGTTTCCTTATTAGCGATGTTAGACCTCTCCGCAGCATTTGACACGATCGATCATAATTTTGTTCTCACGTTCCAAACTTCCTTTGAATTCAAAGACACAGCTCTCGACTGGATTACCTCTTACTTGACTGGACGGACTCAGACAGTGTGTGTACAGGGAAGATACTCAACAGTTCTTCTCTTAGGTACGGTGTGCCTCAGGTTCTGTACTGGGGCCAGTCCTTTTTGTGCTGCATGCTAGTCCTGTGTCTGACGTCACCATGGTCACGCCATGTCGCATGAGAGCTTTGCTGATGAACTCAGCTTCATCATCGGCTCCCATTGCTGAAATTGACTCACTGATTTCTCGGACGTGGGGCTGCATTGCAGACCTGAAGGACTGGATGACAACCAACAAACTACAACTAAACGACGACAAGACGGAACTCATGTTCGTGACAAAACAGCCTAACCATCCTTCTCTGCCTTCAACTGTCACTATCAATGACTGTACTGTCTCTGTCTCCACCTCTGTCCGCAGTCTAGGGGTCATTCTCGACCAGTCTCTCACCTTTGAGAAACAGGTTTCAAATATTTGCAAGATTGCCTATTTAGAACTAAGAAGAATCAGCTCTGTACGTCACCTTCTCTCTACAGATGCTACAAAAACTCTCATTTGTGCATTTGTCTTATCTAGAATAGATTACTGCAACTCACTTTTGGCCGGCCTTCCAAAATACCTGATAGAAAGATTACAGCGAATCCAAAATCATGCAGCCCGAGTCGTCTGTAGAGCAGGAAAATATGATCACATTTCGCCTCTACTTCACTCTCTTCACTGGCTATCTGTCTCAAACCGTATCTCGTACAAAATCTCAACTCTCACTTTCTCTGCTCTCTTTGAAAATGGACATTCTTATCTCACAGATCTCCTTAAAATCTACACCCCCTCTCGACAACTACGCTCCTGTGCTGACGACCGCCTTCTACAAATGACTCGCTTCAGGACCACTACTGGTGAAAGATCTTTCTCTCTTTTCAAGCTCCAGCGACGTGGAACAGACTGCCAGACTCTCTCAGACATTCAATTCTATCCCTCTTTCAAGTCTAAACTTAAAACCCATCTATTTTCTCATAATAGTCAATGCTGTGTGTGTGTGGAGGGGGGGGGGGGGGGGGGGGGTACAACCTAACTCATAGCCGTCTGGGCCTTTTCAAACGTGGTGTATGTGTATGTTCTCCATTACATGTATTTGTTGTATGACTGAACGTTATAGGATTACGCGTTTGCAGTGATACTTGAAAAATAAGTGAATGTCACACTCGTAGGATTAGGATTTGTTTGTTATTCAAGTAATAGTATTTGTAGCTAGGTGTAGGGT
>CM031604.1:85704718-85714718 GCA_018398815.1 Conus ventricosus
CCGCCCCCCCCAACTGACCATCACAAGCTATCCTACCCCCCAACGTGACATCACACACAGCCAATCCTACCACCCCCCAACGGCACATCACAGTCTTATCCTAACCCCCCCCCCCCCCCCCCCCCCCCAACTTGACCCATCACAGTCTATCCTACCCCCCCAACTCGACCATCACAGTCATTCTAACCCCCCCCCCAACATGACCATCACAGCCTATCCTACCCCCCCCAACTGACCATCAAAGCCTACTAAACCCCCCCCCCCCCCCCACTTGAACCATCACACGCCTATCCAACCCCCCCCCCCCCCCAACTTCGACCATCAAAGCCCTTCCTACCACCGAACTTGACCAAGCCTTAAAAAAAATAAATAAAAAAGCCTCAACTAAACAGCTCAACACCCACCCCCCCCCCCCCCCCTCCCACTCACATTCATCCCATTCAGTCACCTCCGCTTTCTCCAAACCCAAACCCTTCTTCCATCCACACACACACACGACCATCACGTGGTGGGTTGTGTTGTTGTCTGACTGTTGTTGCTGTAGCTTCCCCCCACTCCCCACCCGCACCCCCCTTTATCCCTTTTAGGGGAGAGATGGTAGGTAGGTAGGTAAGTCACGGGATAAGGCTCTACTACTCCCCCCCCCCCATCCCCCACCCACACCCCCCACCTCCCTCAGTGCGTTGTCTACCACCTACCGACTAAGACGACCACCAGCGGGCTCAGAGCGCTCACTGGCTACTTGTAGACTAAAATTATATATTTATTATCTTATAAGTCGAGTGATCGAACAAGCATCCCTAATGCTATTCACACTGCTGGACCGATCCACGGCTGAGAGCGTGTGCGTGGGTAGGGTGGTGGGTGGGCGGAAGGAGGTGTGGGGGTGGGGGGTAATGTGGGTGTGTGGGTGTAGGTGGATGTGGTGTGTGTAGTTGATGCGTAGGTGTATGTGGTCAGTGTGGGGGGTCGGGGTCACAGTCTATCCTGCCCCCCAACTGACGATCACCAGTCTAACCTACCCCCAACTTTGACCATCACAGTCCTATCTACCCCCCAACTTGACCATCACATCTATCCTACCCCCCAACTTGCGAACCATCAACAGCTATCCTACACCCCCCCCCCCCAACTTGACCACCAAAGTCTATCCTACCACCCCCCCCACCCCCCCCCCCAACTTGACCATACACAGTCTATGCTACCCCCCCCACCCCAACTTGACTCACACACTAACCTACCCCCCAACGTGACCATCACAGCCCTATCCTAACCCCCCAACGTGACCATCACACTATCCTACCCCCAACGTGACCATCACAGCCTATACCTACCCCCCAACGTGACCATTCACAGTCTATCCTACCCCCCCCCCCCCCAACTGACCATCACAGCCTATCCTACTCCCAACGTGACCATCACAGTCAATCCTACCCCCCCCCCCCCCCCCCCAACTTGACCATCACAGCCTATCCTACCCCCCAACGAGACCATCAACAGCCTATCCTACACCCCCAAACGTGTCCTCAACAGTCATATCATACCCCCCCCCCCCAACTTGACCATCACAGTCTATCCAACCCCCCCAACTTGACCATCCACAGTCCCTATCCTAACCCCCCCCCCCCCCCCCTCAACGGACCATCACAGTCTAATCTACCCCCCCCCCCCAACGTGACCATCACAGCCTATCCCTACCCCCAACAGACAATCACAGCTATCCGACCCCCACGTGACCAACACAGTCTATCCTAACCCCCCCCCCCCCCCAACTTGACCATCCAGCCTAAACCTACCCCCCCCTCCCACTTGACATCACAGCCTATCCTACCCCCCCCCCCCCCCCAACGTTGACCATCACAGTCTATGCTACCACCCCCCCCCACTTGACCATCACAGCCTTCCTACCCCCCCCCCCACTGAACCATCACAGCCTATCCTACTCCCCCCCCCCAACGATGACCATCACAGCCTTCCTACCCCCCCCCCCCCAACTGACCATCACCTCTATGCTACCCCCCAACGTGACCATCACAGCCATCCTACCCCCCAACGGACCATCACAGCCTAACCTATCCCCCCAACGTGACCATTCACAGTTATCCTACCCCCCGCAACTACCATCACAGGCCTATCCTACCCCCCCCCCCCCACTTGACCTCACAGCCTATCCCCCCCCCCCCAACGTGGACAATTCACAGCCTATCCTACCCCCAACGTGACATCACAGTCTAAGCTAAACCCCCCCCCCCCAACTTACCATCACACCAATCCTACCCCCCCCCCCCCCCAACTTGACGATCACAGCCTATCCTACCCCCCAACGGACCATCACAGCCTATCCTAAACCCCCAACGGACCATCACAGTCTATCCTACCCTCCCCCCCCCAACTTGACCATCACAGTCATCCCACCCCCCCCAACTCTTGACCACACAGTCTATGCTACCCCCCCCCCCCCCCAACTTGAACCATACAACAGCCTATCCTACCCCCCAACGTGACCAATACACAGCCTATCCTAAACCCCCCCCCCCCCCTAAGACTGACAATCACCAGCCTATCCTACCCATCCAACGTGACCATCACAGCCTATCCTACCCCCCGCCCCCCACTTTGACCATCACAGCCTAGCCTACCCCCCCCCCCCCCACTTGACCATCACAGAGCCTAATTCCTACCCTCCAACGTTACCATCACAGCCTATCCTACCTACCCCTCCCCCCACCCCACTTGACCATCACACCTATCTACCCCCCCCCCCCCCCCACTTGACCATCACAGCTATCCTACCTCCCCCCACTTGACCATTACAGCTATCCTATCCCCACCCCCACACCCCCACTTACCATCACAGCCATCCTAACCCCCTTGACCATCACAGGCCTATCCTACCCCCCCCCCCCCCCCCAACTTGACCATCACAGCCTATCCTACCCCCAACTTGACAATTCACAAGCCTATCCTACCCCCCAACTTGACCATCAGAGCCTAATCCTACCCCCCCCCCCCCCCACATGCCCATCACACCCACCTAACCCCCCACCCCCCCCCAACTTGACCATTCACAGCCTATCCTACCACCGAAACTGACTCCAAAGCTTAAAAAAATAAATAAAAAAAAGGCCCAACTAACACTTCACGACACACTCCCCCCCCCTCCCCCCTCCCCTCAGACTTTCATCCCATTCAGGTCACACCCCCTTTTCCTCCAAACCCAACACCCTTCATTCCATGCTCACACAACCACACGACCTTCACGTGTGGTTGTGTTTGTTTCTGGCTGTTTTGCTGTTCTTCCCCACCCCCACATCCCACCCCCTTATCAGTAAGTAGTAGGTAGGTAAGTCACGGATTAGCACTAACTCCCCCCCCCCCCCCATCCCCCACCCACACCCCCACCCTCCCACAGCCTGTGCTACCACCTACCGACAAGGACGACCCCAGCGCTCAGAGCGCTCCATGGCTTACTGTAGACTATAATTAATATTTATTATCTTTAATCGAGTGATCGAGCAATCATTCCTAAACGCAATTCACACTGCCTGACCGACACCTGAGCCGTGTGTGTGGTAGGTGTGGTGGGGCGGAAGGTGGGGAATGTGGTGGAGGTAGATTGGGTTGGGTGGGTGGTAGGTGGATGTGTGGTGTGTAGTAGGCGTAGGTGTAGTGAGTGCGTGTGTGTCGGGTCCACAAAGTCTATCCTGCCCCCCAACTTGACGATCAAAAGTCCTATCCTACCCCCCCTCCCCAACTTGTCCATCACAGTCTATCCTACCCCCACAACTTGACCATCACAGTTCAAATCCCCCTACCCCCCAACTTGACCATCACAGTCTATCCCTACCGACCCCCCCCAACTTGACCATCACAGTCTATCCTAACCCCCCCCCCACCAACTGACCATCACAGTCTAAGCAACCCCCCCCCCCCCAACTTTACCAACACAGCTATCCTATATCACCCAACGTGACCATCACAGCCTATCCTACCCCCCAACTGACCATACACAGCCAAGCAACCCCCCAACTGACCATCACAGCCAATCCTACCCCCCAACGTGACCATCACAGCCTATCCTACCCCCCCCCCCCCAACGTGACCATCACAGCCTATCCTACCCCCCAACGTGACCATCACAGTCTATCCTACCCCCCCCCCCCCCCCAACTTGACCAATCACAGCCTATTCCTACCCCCAACTGTGACCATCACAGCAATCCTACCCCCCAACGTGTCATCACGTCTATCATACCCCCCCGCCCCCCCAACTTGACAATCACATTCTATCCTACCCCCCCAACTTGTCCATCACTAGTCTATCCTAACCCACACCCCCCCCAACGTGGACCATCACAGTCTATCCTAACCCCCCCCCCCCCAACGTGACCATCACAGCCTATCCTACCCCCCAACTGACCATCCAGCCTAATCCTACCCCCCAACGTGACCATCACAGTCTATCCTACCCCCCCCCCCCAACTTTGACCATCACACCTATCCTACCCCCCCCCACCCACTTGACCATCACAGCCTATCCTACCCCCCCCCCCCCTCCCGCAACGTGACCATCACAGTCTATGCTAAACCCCCCCCCCCCCCCACTTGACCATCCCAGCCTATCCCTAACCCCCCCCCCCCCCCAAAACCCCCCCTTTTTAACCATCACCGCTATCCACTCCCCCCCCCCACTTGACATCACAGCCTATCCTACCCCGCCCCCCCAAAGCCAACCTTGACCATCACAGTCTCTTCTACCCCCACAACGTTGACCATCATCACAGCCTATCCACCCCCCACGAGAACACATCAGCCTATCCTACACCCCCCAACGTGAACCAGCACAGTCTATCCAACCCCCCCAACTTGACCATCACAGCCTATCCTAAACCCCCCCCCCCCCACTTACCATCACAGCCTATCCCCCCCCCCAACGTGACCATCACAGCCAATCCTACCTCCCCAACGTTACCATCAGTCTAGCTACCCCCCCCCCCCCCCAACTGACCCATCCACAGCCTATCCTACCCCCCCCCCCCCCCAACTGACCATCACAGCCTATTCTAACCCCCCAACGTACCATCACAGCCTATCATACCCCCAACGTGGACCAAATCACATCTCTCCTAATACCCCCCCCCCCCAACTTGACCATCACAGTCCTATCCACCCCCCAACTGACCAATCACAGTCTAGCTACCCCCCCCCCCCCAACTTGACCATCACAGCCTAATCCTACCTCCCCAACGTGACCATCACAGCTATCCTACCCCCCCCCCCACTGACCATCCAGCCAATCCTACCCCCCCCCACTGACCATCACAGCCTAACCTACCCCCCAACGTGACCAACACAGCCTATCCAATACCCCCCACCCCCCACTTGACCATCAAAGCCATATCCTACCCCCCCCCCCACTTGACCATCACAAAGCCTATCCTACCCCCCCAACGTACATCACAGCCTATCCAACCCCCCCCCACCCACTTGACCATCACACCTACCTACCCACCCCCCCCCCCCCCACTCGACCAACACAACCTATCCTAACCCTCCCCCCACTTTGACCATCCACAGCCAATCCTACTTCCTACTCCAACCCCCTCCCCCCACCCACTTGACCATCACAGCCTATCCAACCGCCCCACTTGACCATCACAAGACCTATCCTACACCCCTCCCCCCCAACTTGACCATCACAGCCTATCCTACCCCTCCAACTTGACCATCACAACAGCCTATCCACCCCCCAAATGACCATCGAGCCTATCAAACCCCCCCCCCCCCCCCCACTTGAGCAATCACAGCCTATCCACCCCCCCCCCCCCCACCAACTGAACCATCACAGCCTATCCTACCACCGAACTTAGACCCAAGCCTAAAAAATAAATAAAAAGCCCAACTAACAGCTCAACAACACACTCTCCTCCTCCCCCCCACCCCCTACCCTCCCCACTCAGCTTTCATTCCCATTCAGGTCACTCGACCCGCTTTCTCCAACCCCAACCCTTCATTCCATCCCACACACACACCACGACCTTCCCGTGTGGATGGTGGTTGTTGTCTGGCAGTTGTTTGCTGTTGCTTCCCCCCACTCCCCACCCACCCCCCTTATCGGAGTGGACGAGTTGGTAGGTGGTAAGGTCAAGTCAACGGATTAAGGCTCTAACTCCCCCCCCCCATCCCCCACCCACACCCCCACCTCCCACAGGCGCTGTGCTACACCTACCGACTAGTGACGACCCCGCGGCTCTGAGCGCTCCACTGGCTATACTGTGACTATAATTATATATTTATTATCTTTAAGTCGATGATTCGATCAATCATCCCTAATGCTATTCTCCACACTGGCTGACCGATCACGCTGAGCCGTGTGCTGGTAGGGTGGGTGGGTGGGGGCGGAAGGTGGGATGTGGTTGGTGGGTGTAGGTGGATGTTGTGTGTGTAGTGAGGCGTAGGTGTATGTGTGTCGTTGTGGGTGGCGGGGTCACAGTCTATCCTGCCCCCCAACTTGACGATCACATTCTATCCCTACCCCCCAACTTGACCATCACAGTCTATCCTAACCCCCCAACTTGACCTCACAGTCTATCCTACCACCCCCAACTTGACCATCACAAGTCCTATCCTACACCCCCCCCCCAACTTGACCAATCACAGTCTATCCTACACCCCCCCCCCAACTTGACCACAACAGTCTATGCTACCATCCCCCCCCCCCAACTTGACCATCCCGCCTATCCTACCCCCCAACGTTACCATCACAGCCTATCTTACCCCCCAACGTGACCATCCACAGCCTATCCTACCCCCCACCTGTGACCATCACAGCCTATCCTACCCCCCAACGTGACATCACAGTCTACCTTACGCCCCCCCCCCCCCCAACGTGACATCACAAGCCTAGTCCTAACCCCCCAACGTGACCATCCACAGTCTATCCAACCCCCCCCCCAACTTGACCATCACAGCCTATCCTACCCCCCACCGTGACATCACAAGCCTAGCCTACCCACCAACGTGGTACGTCACAGTCCTATCATAACCAACCCCCCCCCCCCCCCAACTTGACCTTCACATCTATCCTACCCCCCCCAACCTTGAACCACACAGACTATCCTATCCCCCCCCTCCATACGTTGACCATCACAGTCAATCCTAACCCCCCCCCCCCCCCCAACGTGACCATCACAGCTATCCATACCCCCCAACGTGACCATCACAGTCCTATCCTACCCCCCCCCCACCACTTGACCATCAAGCTATCCTACCCCCAGATACGTACAACACAGCCTAATCCTACCCCCCCAACGTGACACCATCAACATCTATCCTACCCCCCGCCCAACTTGCCCATCACAGTCTATCCAACCCCCCCAAACTTGACTCATACACAGTCTATGCTACCCCCCCCCCCCAACTTACCATCACAGCCTAACCTACCCCCACGCCAACTCACCATCTCACAGCCTATCCTAAACCCCGCCCCCCCCCCCCACTTGACAACACAGCCTCTCCTAACCCCCCCCCCCCCACGCCCCAACGTGACCATCACAGCCTATCCTACCCCCCCACCCCAACTTGACCATCAACAGTCTATGCTACCCCCCAACGTACCATCACAGCTATCCACCCCCTCAACGTGACCATCACAGCCAATCTAAATCCTACCCCCAGCGTGACCATCACAGTCTATCCGACCCCCCCCCCCCAACTTGACCATCACAGCCTAAACCTATCCTACCCCAACGTACCATCACAGCCATATCCTACCCCCCAACGTGACCATCACAGTCTATCCTACCCCCCCTCCCCCCCAACTTGACCATCACAGTCTATCCTACGCCCCCCAACTTGACCATCACAGTCTATGCAAAAACCCCCCCCCCCAACTTGACCACACAGCCTATCCTATAAACCCCCCCCAACATGACCCTCACAGCCTATCCTACCCCCCCGCCGCCACTTGACCATCACAGCCTATCCAACCACCCCACCCAACGTACCATCACGTCTATGCTTACCCCCCCCCCCCCACTTGACCATCACAGCCTATCCTGCCTCCCCCATTCAGCCCCCCCACTTGACCATCACCAGCCTCTCCTACCCCCCCCCCCCCCCCACTTGACATCACAGCCTACCTACCCCCCCCCCCCCCCAACTTGACCATCACAGTCTATGTACGCCCCCAACGTGACCATCACAGCCTATCCTACCCCCCAACGTGAATCCATCACAGCCTATCCTTTACCCCCCAACGTGACCATCACAGTCTATCCTACCCGCCCACACCCCCACTAGACCATCACAGCCTATCCCTACCCCCCCCCACTTGACCATCACACCTATCCTACCCCCCCCCCCCCCCCGCCAACGTGACCATCACAGTCCTATGCTACCCCCCCCCACTTGACCCATCACAGCCAATCCTAACCCCCCCCCCCCACTTGAACATCACACCTTCCTACTCCACCCCCCCCCCACTTTACCATCACAGCCGATCCCTACCCCCCTCCCAACGTGACCATCACAGTCTATGCTACCCCCAACGTGGACCATCACAGCCAATCCTACCCCCACGTGACATCACAATGCCTATCCTACCCCCAACGTGACCATCACAGTCTATCCACACCCCCACTTGACCAGCACAGCCTAATCTACCCCCCCACCGCCCACTACCATCACCGCCTATTCCCCCCCCCCCCCCAACGTGACCATCACAGCCTATCCACCCCCAACGTGACCATCACAGTCGATCCTACCCCCCCCCCCAACGTGACCATCACACCTATCCTATCCTACACCCCCCCCCCCCCCCCCACCCCCCCCCCCACACCCCCAACTTGAACCACACAGCCTATCCTACCCCCCAACGTGAACATCACAGCCTATCCTACCCCAACGTGACATCACAGTCTATCCTACCTACCCCCCCCCCCAACTTGCCATCCAGTCATCCTACCCCCCCAACTTGACCATCACAGCTATGCAACCCCCCCTCCCCCCCCAACTTGACATCACAGCCTAACCTAACCCCCCAACGTTACCATACAGCCTATCCTAATCCTAACCCCCACCCCCACTTGACCAACACAGCCTATCCAACCTCCCCCCCCCCCCCCCCCCACATGACCATCACATGCCTAACCTACCCCCCTACGTGACGCATTCACGCCTATTCCTACCCCCCGCCCCCCACTTGACCATCACAGCCAATCCTACCCCCCCCCCCCCCCCACTTGAACCAACACAGCCAATCCTACCCCCCAACGTTACCATCACAGCCTATCCCGACCCCCCCCCCCCCCACTTGACCATCACAGCCTATCCTACCCCCCCCACTACCCTCACAGCCTATCCTATAACCCTCCCCCCACTTTGACCATCACAGCCTATCCTACCCCACCCCCCCCCCCCACTTGAACCCTCACAGCACTATCCTACCCCCCACTTGACCATCACAGCCATCCTACCCCCACAACTTGACCCATCACAAGCTACCCTACCCCCCAACTTGACCATCACAGCCCAATCCTACCCCCCAACTTGACCATCAAGAGCCTATCCTACCCCCCCCCTCCCCTTACCATCACAGCCTATCCAACCCCCCCCCCCCCCCAACTCGACCATCACAGCCTACCTCACCACCGAACTTGACCCAAGCCTTAAAAAAATAAATAAAAAAGCCCAACTAACAGCTCCAACACTCACTCGGCCCCCCCCCGCCCTCCCCCCTCCCACTCACGTTTCATCCCATTCGGTCACCCGCTTTCTCCAAACCCAAACCCATCATTCCATCCACACACACACACGAACCTTCCGTGTGATTGTGGTTGTTGTCTGGCTGTATGTTGCTGTTTGCTTCCCCCCACCCCCACCCCACCCCCCTTATCGGAGTGGAGAGTTTTGGTAGGTAGGTAGGTAAGTCACGGATTAAGGCTCTACCTCCCCCCCCTCCCCCCAACCCCCACCCACACCCCCACCTCCCTCAAGGCGCT
>CM031604.1:85727218-85729718 GCA_018398815.1 Conus ventricosus
TCTCTCTCTCTTCCTCTCTCTCTTCTCTTCTCTTTCTTTCTCTTCTTTTCTCTCTCTCTCTCTCTCTCTCTCTCTCTCTCTCTCTCTCTCTCTCTCCCACTCTTTCTCTCTCTCTTTCTCTCTCTCTTCCTCTCTCTCTTTCTCTTTCTCTATCTCTTTCTCTCTCTCTTTCTCCCTCTCTCTCTCCTCTCTCTCTCTCTCTCTCTTTCTCTCTCTATCTGTCTCTCTTTTTCTGTCTCCCTCTCTCTCTTTCTCTCTCTCACTCTCTCTCTCTCTCTGTCTCTATCTCCCCCCCCCCCTCTCTCTCTCTCTCTCTCTCTTCTCTCTCTCTCTCCTCCTCTCTCTCTCTCTCCAAGTGCACCACCATGCCAGTCCAACTAACAGTCCCCTTGAATTCGCTAATGCTGATGACCCTGACAGAACCTCACCATAGAGGGCTTCAATTCGCTAATACCGATGACCCTGACAAAACCTCACCATAGAGGGCTTCAATTCGCTAATACCGATGACCCTGACAGAACCTCACCATAGAGGGCTTCAATTCGCTAATACCGATGACCCTGACAGAACCTCACCATAGAGGGCTTCAATTCGCTAATACCGATGACCCTGACAGAACCTCACCATAGAGGGCTTCAATTCGCTAATACCGATGACCCTGACAGAACCTCACCATAGAGGGCTTCAATTCGCTAATACCGATGACCCTGACAGAACCTCACCATAGAGGGCTTCAATTCGCTAATACCGATGACCCTGACAGAACCTCACCATAGAGGGCTTCAATTCGCTAATACCGATGACCCTAGTAGAACCTCACCATAGAGGGCTTCAATTCGCTAATACTGATGACCCTGATAGAAGCGCACCACAGAGGGCTTCAATTCGCTAATACTGATGACCCTAGTAGAACCTCACCATACAGGGCTTCAATTCGCTAATACTGATGACCCTTGTATAACCTCACCATAGAGGGCTTCAATTCGCTGATACCGATGACCCTGACAGAACCTCATCATACAGGGCTTCAATTGGCTGATACCGATGACCCAAGTAGAACCTCACCATACAGGGCTTCAATTGGCTGATACCGATTACCCTAGTAGAACCTCACCATAGAGGGCTTAAATTCGCTAATACCGATGACCCTGATAGAACCTCACCAAAGAGGTGGAGAGGACATCGAAACTGAGGTCACCATGAGAACAGGGTGTGAAGGGCCACAGAATTCAAGACATTTCTTTTAATGCTGATTGATGAGGATGAGGATGAACAAGATGATGGCTACAGATCTGCAGACCACTGGCAATGTTGGTCAGGAAATTTGGACACCGCTCTCAGAGAAGCCACCTATTATTGTGGATGACTATTGACTGTGTGATCCCAGTCTTTCCAGATGAGCCCATCGCAAACTCGGCTCTGGGTACGAGCCAGTCGGGGCAGAAAAAAAAATCCTGCGAAAAATGAATGGCTATGATGGGAACCAAACCCTGATCTCCAAGCTGGGAGTCCGTGACGCTAACCACTTCGCCATGGCAGCTGGTCTGATGAAAGCATGTATTCCCAAAAGTTTGTACAACACATGTGTTTACAATACATCCCTTAATGATCATCAGACTTTAAGATGAGAGAGGCAAAACAATGTTCAAACCTGTGCACCAGTACTCGGGTGCAAAAAAAAAAAAGAATTCTAAAGAAAACGACAAAGGCATGATCACAAAAAGAAACAAAATAAACGGTTAAAGCAATTCAAACCACTGTTTCTACGATGACCAGGTATTCTAGGCGATTCATACATTTCATGCAATGTTTTAGTTAGCTTCAATCGAAGGTAAACAAGAGATAGTCATTACGAGACAGCAAAAAAAAAAAAAAAAAAATGGTAGGTAGGCACTCAAGGTCTGACCAGCGCGGTGGGCTAATGCGTAAGTCAGACATCCGCTGAGTTGTAGCCACGAGACCCTCTTCTTCAATTGTCTCATCTTTGTTGTTAATTCATCCATCAGTTTCAAATCATGCGTATTGTGGTCTCAAAACTTAGCGGATGTGGTGTAGCGTATATGAACTAGTCCGCACGCAGTGACGCCTCCTTGATGAAACTGAAGCTGAAACTGAGACAGCCAAACGAACAGAAGAGAAGAGAAAAAGATACACTCAGAGGTGCAGTGCGACCCAGAGATCCTCAACTGCCGAACACACCAGCTGGGAGCAATCCTGCACCACCTTTGGAAGCCTGAGCTGTGTTCACATAGGGTGCAGGCACACACAGGGCATTCTATCAAGATGTCAAGGGACATAATTGCTCCCTGGCAGATGCCATTGTGTAATGGTCGCGGGACGTGACACGACAGATCCTCCACGGAAGTGGTTTAATGGGCGCTCCAGCCCCTATTTCAAGACTGCAGAGCCAACCTGCAAACAAACTCCACCATGAAGCAACTGCCGTGTGCATTCCGTAGCCTCACTCATCGCTGTTCCACTGACAGGTGATGACAGTACA
>CM031604.1:85762218-85769718 GCA_018398815.1 Conus ventricosus
AACAAAACAAAAACACAAAAAAAACAAAAGAAGAAGAAAAAAAAATTGAGGAAGTAGAAAAGGGGAAGGGATAGTAAGAAAAAAAAAGTGATGAACAAAGAAAGAGAGGTACACAAAGAAAAAATCAATAGAAACCTAAGACAGAAGAGAAATAATAATTAAAATTTTAAAAAGTGGGGACGAAAAATACTAAAACCCACTCCAATGCACTTTATTCCCTGTATAAAAAAAAAAATAAAAAAAAGAAAGAAAGAAAATCATAGAAGGTCAAAGGTCGTTCCTGGGACGCGACATTCAATATACACAGAATTGTTGCCGAGATGCAACCGTGACGGTTCAACTGGTTGGGGGGTGGGGTGTGGGGGGGTGGGGGGGGGTGGGGGGGGGGGGGGGGGGGGGGGGCGGAAAAGGGGGGGAGGGACGGGTCGGAATGGGCAGGGAGAGGGAGGAGGGACCAGAGAGACAAAAGGACAGGAAGGAATAGAGAGGTAGGAAGTGAGCGAGAGAAAGGGTGACTGATAATAGCATAGGCCGGGCATATATAATAAAAAAAATACATAAATACTGCGCCCTGCCAGAAAAAAAAAAAAAAAAAAAAATCTCAGTCGGTGTTCACAACGCACTGCCCGAATTCTTGTTTTGACAACTACACCTAACATGAATGGACACCAAGACAGTGCTAAATGTCACATTCATCCTCGCCCACGCCAACCGATACACCCACCCACTCACTCACGCCACACACACACAGACTAACTCCCGTCCCCCCCTCCCCACCCCTCCCCAGCATTTTTAACCGCACCCTAGCACCCGACGCATCCCCACGTGACCTCGAATCCCTTTATCCCCCCTATGTCTGTCTGATCAGTTCTGTCTGTGTGTCCTGTACGCCATCCCCCATGTTACCTCTTATCCCTTTATGGTCCCCCTACGTTCTGTCTGGTTGTCTGTCTTCCTGTTTGTCTGTGTTTCTGTATACCCATCCCCATGTACCTATTCCCTTTATTTCCCCCCCCCCCCCCCCCCCACCATCAGTCTGTCTGTCTGTCTGTGTCACTGTCCTATCTGTCTGAATCCTCGTCTCTCTCTCTCCTCTGTCTCTCTCTCTCTGTCTCTCTTCATCATTCTCTTCTCTCTCTCTCCCTCTCCTCGTCTCTCTCTCTCCTCTTCTCTCTCTCCTCCCCCCCACCGGCCCCCCCCCCTCTTCTCTCTCCTCTCTACATGTGGGGGGGGACGGACAAGGGAAGAGGGGAAGGGGGGAAAGGAGAGGGGAGCAGAGGCGTGGTGGTGGACCAGATAGATGTGTGCGCGCTCGCCGCGCGCGCGCGCGCGCGTGTGTTGTGTGGTGTGTGTGTGTGTGTGGGAGGAGTGTGTGTTTGTGTGTGTGCGTGCGTGCGTGCGTGCGTGCGTGCGTGCGTGTGTGTGTGTGTGTGCTTGTGCGTGGGCGTGTGCGTGTGTGTGCGTTGTGCGTGCGTGTGGCGTGTGTGCGGCGCCGCACAGCGCGCGCGTGTGTGTGAGTGTGGTGTGTTTCAGTGGTGTTGTGTGTGTGTGTGTACTATGACGTGGCGCACGCACCCTCACAAAACTTGAAACAGACTGTCCATGGGTTGGCCACCCTCTAAAACATCGACTCAACAAACAATGGCCACATCAACATGAGTCGTGTAATTAAACCAAACATATAACCGCCTGAAAACGGACACACAGTTTTGCAATTCCTTGATCTATACATATAAGAGAAACCAAGGCTTCTGTCCCCTTCACAATCTCACCCCCCGCCTCCCCTCGCCCCTCCCCGCCACCTCACTTTCCCCCCCCCCCCCCCCCATTCCACCTACCCGACAAATAAAACAAACATAATTACGCTTATTAATAGCCGTGTCACACTTGATGAGTACGAATCAGCGTCGAAAGGGCTCCAGGCAAAGCCAGAATAGTATGGTCCATTTCACGACAGGCTTATCACTGATCCCCCCGCCCCCACCCCCCCCCCCCTCCATGCTGCTATTCAAGGTTTTGTATTTATTTTTCTAATAGCTTTATTCGCTTTTTTTTTACCCCCCCCCCCCCCTCCTGCCCCCCGGCCCCTCTTTGTTTTGTTGTTGTTGTTGTTGTTGTTGTTGTTTTGTTTTCTTTCTTGTAAAACTTTGCCAGGTCCTTGTTTGACTTTCTTCTTTTTTCCTCGTTGCCATCCCGTAGTGAGCAGCCCGGTTGTTCTCGATAAGGCTGCCGTCCGTCTCAGTTTCTCCTAGGGGTGCCGTACAGCTTGGGCTTCCACTGCAGTCGGTGTTGGCCAGTACTTACTTTCTCCTGGATGCTGCATACATCGTAACAGACTTGAAGGTGTGTGGTCGTTGCGTTGTCCCTTACACAAGGGCACTCTCCACTCTGTCCAATGCCAAATTTTGTGTGCATGTGGTTGGAGCAGCGATTGGTCCTGTCGCACAGGCGAAAGATCTTGACTCTGTTCCCGTCGTCCCAGCTAATGTATTTTCTTCTGGGTTGTATTTGAATGCAGGAGGCGCCATTTTATTCCATGCTGTGGCCTTGATGATTGTTCTTGATTTTCATCGGTATGACACCAGTTGTTTGGCCTGGCTCCTTCTGTGCTCCGCGTCTTTTGCCAGAATGTCCGCTATTTTTTTCGCTGCCTGCTGATGCACAGTGTGCTGGGTAGCCCATTGTATCACCCCACTCTCCACTCTGGCACTCAGGCAACAAGGGCTGAAGTGAGATGGTTCTTTCTTTCTCAGCGAGTTTCTTGAGGCTTGGAAGCATGGAGAGAGCATCGAGAACGACCACCACCTGCCCTTTTGTTCTGTAGGAGTTTTGCTGCAAGACTGTTGTGGTGCCTCACAGAGGCAATCTCGCTCAGCTCGTCAAGTTGGTGAAGTAATTATCCTGTTTGGAAAGTCAATTTCTTCATCTCCGTCTTTGTATCATAGGAAGATTTCGCAGCCTCTACCATCCCCTCGCTCTTATAGTGGCGGAGCCATCTGTAAAAACATGGGTCCAGTCTTCCTGGTGGCACTGGTTGCAGTATGTACTCCATGGGACAGGGCCCTTCTTTGGGTGGTCTGACTATGTTCCTCTCTTCCCACCCGGGAATTGCTGGTGACGACTGTTTGGTAACACCTGTCTCTCCAAGATGGGTTGGGTGACATTTGCCGGAATAGGACTTTGCTTCGTGTTCCAATCAAGACTGGGTTGTCTTTCAGAGTCGTCTTGCTGGTGGAAGAAGCTGCCTCTTTTCCAACCGGCTCTTGGGGGTCTGCTCAAGTTCTGGTCGTTCCATTGGATGGTTATTCATGCGTTTGAATTTTCTGCCCGATGAGGATCTTTGGTGTTGCCTTTTGTCTGTCCTCCAATGACTGTAGCACAGTGTCTCTCATCTTCAGTAGTGGGGTGGAACTTCATGGCGCCAGTTTAATGACACCTGATCTGGTTCTGTATCTTGTTGAGATGTCGAGTTAGACTTTGCACTGATCCCATGCTGATTGTTCCGTACTCAACACAAGTCGGACTCCTCCCTTTATAAGACTCTTCAGGATGACGTCGTCAGCCCCCCGCCCCCCCATGCCCCCCCCCCCCCCCCCATGCCCCGCCATTCCTTCCCCGCAAGTTTCCTCATGATCGCCAGTCCTCAACTTGCCCCGCAGACAGGCATCTGCGGATCTACTGTTTCCGAAGTGATCCTGAGCGGTCAAAGGTCACACCCAGTATGTAGGTTTGGTTCCTCTGCATGCCTTTGGTTGTTCAGTGTCAGCTTCGCCTCTTGCTTCTTGCTGGATAGCCTGAAACTGTGTAGTTGTTGCTTTTGGAGTTGACAGAGACAAGCCATTCCATGGTTCAGTCCGCTGATCTTGTTGAGCCGCAGTCTGGAGGGCTTACCTGTGCTGATAGTGGTGTAACTCTTCAGAGCACGCAAAGTACCATGTCACTCTGCGTAGAATATCGCTCCACTGGGACTCCCTCTTGGCAGTTCTCTGACGAATGTCATCAATGAAGAGGAGGAACAGTGTTGCGAAAAAGACTCCTCCTTGTGGTACTCCCTGTCTCAGCAACCTCTTCTTGCTTTTCTGGGTCCTGAAATCTTGACTCTGGCTTGGCGTTGTGTAGGTACTGGGCGTTCCAGTGTCCACACCCCCCAACACACCACTTTCGTTCGCCGTAGTTTGACCTAAGTCCGTCCTTCCAGACTTTCTCGAACGCCTCTTTTCCGTGTCAATCAACAACAAGCGTGTTCTTCTTTTCTTGGAAAAGCGTCCTCAATGCTTTGCGTGATTGAATGTAGAACTGGGTCTCTGTTGATCTGTGTATGGCGAAAGCCTGCCTGTTTCAGGCTCCAGCAGCTGAATGCTCCTCAAGGTGCCAGCCAAGCCTTGAGTTGACAAAGACCTCCATCAGCGTTTCCTAAGCAGCTTTAAGGCTGATGGGGTCTTGTATAGCTGTCAAGCCTTCGACTTGTCCTTTTCCGCCTTTTTTGTGAAATGGGATCATGTCTGCTTTCCTCCAACACTGTTGTACTGATCCTGTCTTCCAGCTGGAGTTAAAGATTTTTAGAAAGGACTGCCATGCTCTTCATCCCATGATGCAGAATCATTTGTTTGACTGAGACGGAGAGTTTGTTAGCTTGTACATTGAATCCCTGCCCGCCCTCCCCCGCCCCTCCCTCACACACACACACACACACTGTTTTATTTGTGTTCAACATAGACATACTATCCCTGATTCCAATGAACATGACCTGCATCCGTCCATTGCATTGTCCATACAATGGACCCCCACGAACATCTCGCACTTTCGCCACGCGCTCGGCGCTCGCGCATGCGCCATATCCACGACCTCACTCACTGCTTTGCTACGGTACGTCAACAGAAAAACCGATTGCTTTCATTCTGTCATCGAGTCGATATCGGTTTTCCTATTTTCTGAGTAAGGAAACCAAAAGAGAAAGGCTGGATCCCAATAGAAAGATTTGCCCCTGTTTTTAAACCTCTGGTCTGCTGCACATGCAGGCTGGATCCTTGTTATACAGAGCGCCGAGCGGGGGATTTGGAAAAGGATAAGAAGCTTCGATTCATTCTGTTCCTTGTGTTATACAGAATGGAGGATTAGGCCTGATCAGAAACTAGGGGCGGTTTTCTAAATGTCGTGTCTTTTTTTTCGGTTATGTCCGTTTACTCTCTCTCTCTCTCCTCTACATCTCTTCTCACCTCTTTCTCGTCTCTCCTCTCTCTCTTTCCCTCTCTCTCATCTCTCGACCACACACACACATCACACACACACACACAACACTCACACACACACACAAACACTACACACACAATATAAATGAAATATAAATATATATAATATATTAAATATAAATATATGAATATATATATAATAAAAGAAGATTATATATATATAATGAGTATAAAATTAAAAAGGCTAAAAATGACTTTTAAAAGTGCGTCGAACCCTTGGGGAGCAACAATTTGTTATTGATATAAACAAGGATATTAAAAAAAGAAGTAAACCTTCCTTTTTTAATGAATCAATAAGATATATATTATATAATATATATATTATAAATATAATACATATAATATATATATATATGATTATATATATAGTGGGGGAAAACAAGTGCAGGTAACATTTCATCCGATCATCATAGTAATGATTTGGTCTAAAGAATTTGAAATTTTAAAAAAAAAAGGGGGGGTGGGGGGGGGGTGGGGGGTGGGGTTGAAGATGACGAAAACGGGAAAATATATATTATAAAATAGAAAACCCATCACTAGCTGCATGAGGGAACCATCGCAAATCCCTCTCGAATAATATATATATTATGTGTGTGTGTGTGTGCTTTTCAACTTATTCGATCATGACTCTATTTGTTATTCATCCATCAATCTACCATCTATCTGTCCACCTGTCTGACTATAGTATTTATCCATCGAATCTTATCACCAGGCCATCTATCCATCTGTCTATCTACCTACTCTTTTTATCTGCTTATCTTTCAATTTATCAATTTTAACTATCTATCTCTGCTACTAGCCATCTATCTACGCTACCTGTCTATCTATCTCTCTATCAGTCTGTCTATTCATCTAGCTGAAGCTATCTATCTGCTATCTATTCTGTCTTTCTGTCTGTCGGTCGGTGTCGGCGTCGGTCGGTCGTCGGTCGGTCGGTCGGTCGATCGTCGGTCGGTTCTGTCTGTCTGTCTGTCTGTCTGTCTGTCTGTCGTCCCATCTATATATCTATCTATCTTTCAATCTATCGATCGAGTCGGGGGGGGGGGGGGGTCGGGGGGATCGGGGATCGATCTAGAATCGACAAGATGTGCCTAGTCTGGCAGCACGTTTTGTCCTTGACCGTGTCTGGAACATCTGACGTGTCCGCAGCCTGTTGGAGACTGCGCCGACCAGCACTGTGCTGCACTGGACAGCCAGTGGCAAACAGCACCAGACAGCCAATGGCAAACAGCACCAGACAGCCAATGGCAGACAGCACCGGACAGCCAGTGGCAAACAGCACCGGACAGCCGATGGCAAACAGCACCGGACAGCCAGTGGCAAACAGTGCCGGACAGCCAGTGGCAAACAGCACCGGACAGCCAGTGGCAAACAGCACCAGACAGCCAATGGCAGACAGCACCAGACAGCCAATGGCAGACAGCACCGGACAGCCAATGGCAAACAGCACCGGACAGCCAATGGCAAACAGCACCGGACAGCCAGTGGCAAACAGCACCGGACAGCCAATGGCAGACAGCACCAGACAGCCAATGGCAAACAGCACCGGACAGCCAATGGCAAACAGCACCGGACAGCCAGTGGCAAACAGCACCAGACAGCCAGTGGCAAACAGCACCGGACAGCCAATGGCAGACAGCACCGGACAGCCAATGGCAAACAGCACCGGACAGCCAGTGGCAAGCAGAACCGGACAGCCAGTGGCAAACAGCACCGGACAGCCAATGGCAAACAGCACCAGACAGCCAATGGCAAACAGCACCGGACAGCCAATGGCAGACAGCACCAGACAGCCAATGGCAGACAGCACCAGACAGCTAATGGCAAACAGCACCAGACAGCCAATGACAGACAGCACCAGACAACCAATTGTAAACAGCACCGACAGCCAATGGCAGACAGCACCAGACAGCCAATGGCAAACAACACCAGACAGCCAATGGCAAACAGCACCAGACAGCAATGGCAAACAGCACCAGACAGCCAATGGCAAACAGCACCGGACAGCCAATGGCAAACAGCACCGGACAGCCAATGGCAAACAGCACCGGACAGCCAATGGCAGTCAGCACCGGACAGCCAATGGCAAACAGCACCAGACAGCCAAGGCAAACAGCACCAGACAGCCAATGGGAGACAGCACCAGACAGCCAATGGCAAACAGCACCGACAGCCAATGGCAGACAGCACCAGACAGCCAATGGCAAACAGCACCGGACAGCCAATGGCAGACAGCACCAGACAGCCAATG
>CM031604.1:85782218-85793528 GCA_018398815.1 Conus ventricosus
TCAGTTCAGCTGGACGCGCGAAACGAGCTTTCGACAATTGCTGACCCCGTTGAGTGGATCAAAAACTTGTCTGCATTGTGCGCGTATACTTTGAAGGCGGAGTGGTAAGCTCGTGAGATCTTCATCTTCATCCGTCGAGTGTCCACAATCATCAGGTTGATTGTCTGACACTTTTGGGAGGTTGACGCCTAGACAAAACCCAAAAAAAACCCACCTATTTACTGCAGGAGGCTGCTAGCTCTTGCCCTGAATAGGGTCAAGAGTCTCTGATGACACAGCAGTCTCTGTCAGTTGTTGTTTCCACTCCTGGATGGTACGTGGCAGGAAACGAGTTCAGTCTATGTTCGTACACACTGGAGGCGGTTTAGCTGGTGGGAATGCAGTCTTCTGTCAGTGAGGTTGCGCTCTGAGTTTGGATTTTCCATCAGACAAGGCCTTTCCAAACTCCACATGTACAAAGGGTCCTGTCTGATCTTGTAGAGCATGGCGAGCCGTGCAACCATTCTCGGTTTTGCGATGATGTCCAGTGTCCGGACAAAAATAGAAACCGATTCGTGGTCAGTCCCCAGCCAGTTCAATCGGAATAAGTCCAACCCAAACATTTCTGGTGTCAGGCAGACGACTTCGGTGTCGGCTCAGCCAATTAGGCACAGCGAATAGGCTATTTTTAGTCCTCCGGAGACAGCACTGTCCAGCAGGACGGGACTATGTGGCTTTGGGACCGACGTCTCAATAGGTCTGGCCAGAGGGGAATCTTAGGTCTGGGTTCAGACTGATCGCCAATTTGCAGGACCAAGCCGCAGTTAAGTCAGACGTCGGGTTAAAGTAGGAAGGGGGAAGTTTTGTGTGGTGGGGGTAAATCAACCCTAATTAATTAAATGACCCATTGACCCCACAGAGAGCAAGGCCAGTAGATGTGATGTGACGATTTGCCCGTCCAATGGATTAAAAGGGGGTTTAACTTTACAAGGCGGGAAAAATTCTGACCAATGGTTACCCCCTTTGCAGTTGGAACGGGATAAGAAAGTGAGGGGAGTGAGGAGGGGGAAACAAGAGAAGAGAGGAGAACGAAAAAAACCAGACAGAGAGGAAGAGGTTCTGGGTTGTAGGCTCTGCTTGAGAGAAAGGCAGGGGATGGAGGAGGAGTGAGGGGAACCGAGTTGAAGCATTAGCACCAGATAGAGTCTGCAGAGGAAGGACTAAGGAGAGATGTTGAAGAGAGAGAGTTGAAAACTGATAAAGGAAAAAAAGAAAAAGAAAAAGAAAAGAAAGCAACCATGTCCATTTGATAGAGAGACTAGAAGAGAGAGAGAGAGAGAGGCAATGCTTTAAATGCAGGAAAAAAAAGGGGGAACAGACGATGTTGGTGTCATGTTAAATTGAACCGGGGTTCGCCCTATACTGGCAGCGCATTTTCATCGCAGTCAACTGCCCAAACGCCAGGGGGTTCTAACCGGACCAGTCCCAGCGTCCAACCTGACCAGTGCCAGCAGTCCAACCTGACCAGTGCCAGCAGTTGTGTCGTGACTGGTGTTTGTAAAAGTGACAGTGAAAAGAAAGAAAAAAAAAGAAGAAAGGAAAGACAGTGATTCGTGAATAGTTTAAGATCACCTGGCCGGGTTAAAGTGAAAAATCTATTTTTTCCCGGGTTAGTTATGTGATTTAGATAAATGGTTTTGTGAAATTCAAGGAAAGGAGAATGTTTTATTTTGTTTGACTCCATGGCATTGATGTTTTCTTCAATGGTTATGTGTATTTAAAGTTATAGACTTTACTAGTGGTTTGATGTGACGAATGTTGATATATGAATGAGATTGTAAGCAAGTTTGTGAGTGTGTTTGGGCTGTGCGCTAGTCCTACTCCACTGACATACCCGAGGTTGACAATTTATTGGCGAGCCTTGCCAGGATATTCTGGCCCATTTATTATAAATTGTTCAACTTCTCAGAGAGGGAAGCGGGGGTGGGATTCAAGTATTGAAATTCCTAAGACAAGGTAGTGTTCTTACTGTATTTTCCCCAAGATAGTTAAATCTAGGCTTGGCATTGCTTAAAAGATAGTTAACACTAGGCTTGGCATTTCACCCCCAGAGTACTTATTTCGCACAGATTGCCTATAATTCGCTCTCATAGTTGGGTAGGCGCTAGGGTTTTAAAAACTAATTACGTTGTCCAAGCTATATTATCATTCATAGGATTGTGCTATTACGTCACCGTGTCGGTAACCACCAGTTTGGCTGTCGTAGTAGTAAAATCTTGTTAAAAAAAAAGAGTTTATAATGGCGGACGAAAAGAACACCCATTGAACAACTTGTGAGCGTCGCTCGTGATTTAGGCTACTGGGAGAAGAGATGCGACCCATTCGTTGAAACCCAAAAGATGGAAAGAGATGAGCGAGGGGGAAAGACGCCGTGGTGCAGTAGAAATGCAGGAAACAGAAGCTACGGGAAACGCAGGAAACAGAAAGTTTTAGGATTCAGACTAGCGAAACGCAGGAAACGGAAAGATTAAGGATTCAATTAGAGTTAGAGAGAGTGAGAATACAGAGGGGGCCCACCGAGGATGGTAGTTCATTTTCCCAGTGACCCTGTGCGCAGTTATGCCCCCGACCAAAGTTACCAAAACTTTTTGAAGGAACAGATTCGATTGATGCGTACATCAGTCGTTTTGAAACGTTTGCTACTAGTCAGGGTGGCCCTCAGGAGAGTGGGCAGTCATTTTTGTCAGCGCTATTGACGGGTAAGGCATTACAGATTTTCACTGCATTACCAGAGACCAACAATCTGATTTTGGTGCTGTGAAGGAGTCTTTGATGAAGGGATTTGACCTCACAGAGGAGGGGTCCAAAAAAGAAATTTCGTCAGCTAGATTACAGCAGGTGAAATTTACACTCAGTTTGGTGCGCGGTTAGATCACTATTTTGAGAAGGGTTTAAAGATTTGAGTGGTACGAGAAAGGAGTTCGCTGAATTGAAAGAGTGGTTATGAAAGAACAGATTTTGTCAGGTTGCAGTCCAGAGTTAACTGTACACTTGAAAGAGAGACACCCAGGAGACAGCAGGAGAGTTGCGGGAAGTTAGCGGGTGTTTAGGGAGGCACGTTTGGGCCCATAGGTGCAGGAGAAACAGGTGCCAGGCCAGATGAGAAGAGTGCAAGGGGACTAGGGGAGTTTTCTGCAAAGTCTGCCAAACCCCAGTGGGGGGGCAAAAAGGAGGACAAAGGGACAATAGGTGTTTCATTTGTCACAGAAGGGAATGTGGTGAGGGATTGTGCATGAGGTTCCAGAAGGCAGCAGCCTTGCAAGAGGTTGAAAAGGGTCGCCAGGGGAAACGACTGCAGTGGAACCAAAAGGGATCCAATCTGAAGAGGGGGGTTGGGGGCCTATGGCTAGCACTGGACAGCAGTCAGTGTCAGGGATGGAGGGCCACTAGGCTGAGTGGTTCGTTACCAGTGGAAGAAGGGTGGATTGGCCAGCAGAGGGTAAAAGTTTTTCGGGACATGGTTGTTATGTGGTTTTGTAAAAAAAAAACGCTGGTCGAGAAAGGGGATTTGACGGGCCCAAATCCAGCCCTGTACTCTAATCGATGGCACTGTGAGGGAGTTCCTAGTTGCTAAGAAGAAGTACGTACCCTTACTTCTCAGGAGAGTTGTCTGCGCTGGTGATGGAAAAAACCTTTATGATTTGATCATTGGAAATTTTCCCAGGTGCAAGGGATCCAGGGGACCCTGAGTTGTTTGACTGCTACAGGGGCAGACAGTTCAAACACGGAGTAAAAAGGAGGAAAAGGTTGAAAAACCCGTTAGTCGTTTCCAGCAAGGAAGTCAGGCATAGATGTGTCGCCTGTGAGTTTAGGGCGCAAACGCAGGAACAAGGACCCTTCGCTCGTGAAGTCTGGGGGTTGGCAAGAGGTGGAGGGGAAACAGGTGGTTAGAGGAGGTGAGGACAGAATTTCTGGTGAAAGGGGGTTGTTGTACGAGTGTTCCCAAGGGGAAGACAGGTAGGTGACCCAACTCGTTGAGGTACAGCATGTTTCGTGAACTGTCATGTCAGTGGGTCACGAGTCGTCATGGCGGGTCATCTCGGCACCAGCAAAACAGTGACCGAATCTTTGATGATTTTCATTGGCCAGGGGCAATGGCAGACCATAAAGCGTTGCTGCATGTCATGTGACGGTGTGTCAAAAGGTCAGCCACAAGAGGGGTTTAAGAGGAAGGCGCTCTTAAACAGCCCCTTTAATTGACACACCATTCAGGAGAGTGGCTGTTGATCTGATTGGCCAATCTCGCCTGTTCCAAAGGTGGGCACAGGTATGGAACATGTAAAGGTTGCAAGGGAAAGTTTGCAGGGGCTAGGGTCGGGCAGAAGAAGCAATATTTACAGGAGAGGAGGAAGCAATCCCCCAAGGCGGGAGATCAAGTCCTGTTACTGCTTCACGGATCAAACCCAAACTGCTGATGCATTGGAAAGGCATTCACCATCACTGAAAAGGTTAGTCAGGATTTTCCCAATTGATGTGAATGGGGAAACCAAAACTTTTCCCTGCGATTTGCTCCCCAAATATATTCAGCGTGAGACTCAGCAAAATAGGCCCCCAGCAGCAATCTTGATGGAGGTGAAGGAGACCCAGCAGAAGAAGGGGAGATTTTTTTTGCCTGAGTTTCCCGGAGAAGAGTCATACAGGGATGTGTCACTGTATGAAGGGCTAGACAGTAGGAGACAGGAGGAAGTTAGGTGGCTCTTAAAACAGTATAGGGGTCCCTGACTGATAAACCGGCAGGACAACTTTAGAGACTGTACGGTGGATTTAACATCGCAAAACCGTAAAATGTGAAACCCTACCGGTCCCGTATGCCCCCAAACGAGTGATCGAGGAGGAGGTGGAAAAAAATGTTGGACCCTTTGGGGGGGATTGAACCGTCCAAATCATGTATAGTGCCCCGTGTCTTAGTGAGGAAAAGTCAGGTGAGCATCGATTCTGTGTTGACTATAGAGTCTGAAAAAGTGTCCCAAGGTCGATGCAGAAGTTACCGAACGTGAAAGACCTGTTCGCTCAGTCGCCACAAGCAAGAGCAAATATTTCACAGGATAGATCTGAGCAAGGGTTTTGGCAGATAGCTTGAGTGAGGACTCAAAAGGGAAATCACAACATTTTCCACTCCCGTGGGGCTATACCAGTGGCGTGTAACTTCCTTTTGGTATGGTCAACGCACCCGCAGTTTTCTCTCGGATGATGAGGAAAATTATTGACGGGTTTGGAAGGGTAGTGAATTTCATGGATGACATTCTGATAGCATTGAGACATGGGAGGAGCATATGAGGCAGCTAGGAGCAGTTTTTAGAGAGGTTGAGACGAGCCCAAATTTACAGCCAGACCAACAAAGTGCCAGATTGGTTTTCCAAGCCTGGAGTTCCTGGTTTTGTTGTTGGAGGCGACACAAAGCAGCCAGAAAAGGGAAAGATGGAGAAGATGATGAATTCAGAGAGACCCAAAAAAACCCAAAACAGAAGTCAGGAGGTCTGCTAGGGGTTTTATTGGTTCTACAGGGAATTTGTACAATTTCGCAGCAATCACGAGTCCTTAGTGATTTGGTCAAGGCAGGGAAACCGGCGTGGTTTGAGGGTCAGACGCTGCAGAGCAAGCACGCAGACAGTGCTAGAACGACTAGGCTCCCGTCCCATCTTGAAGCTACCGGATATGTCTAAACCATTTTTGTGCGTAAAGATGCATCAGGTGGTGGAGTAGGTGCGTATTGTTGCAGGAGCCGAAGGGGTCGAGTTTCTTGTGAAGTATGCTAGCAGGAAGTTGACGAAAGTGTGAAGAAGGGTACGCAACGGTAGGAGGAGTGTTTGGCTGTCGTTGTGGGCGTGCAGAAATTTCACAATACTTGTATGGGAAAGAGTTCGTGGTAGAGACTGATCATCAACCACTCAAATTCCTGCAGGAGGCGCAGCTGAAAAAACAGCGGGTTTCTGCGCTGTGCAATGGCACTGCAGCCCTACAGGTATCGAGTTCAGTACATCCCAGGTCGACAGAATGTGGAGCTGACTATTTAAGCCGTGTAGTCTAGCAAGCTGCAACTCAGAGGAAGTCAGTCATATCCAGGGTGCATAGCTACTTTGTAAATTTAAAATTTTGGGGATTACAGTGAGATTGAGTGGATTGGGTTCATTCCCCCTTGGCTATGGTTCATATTTTCTTTGTGAGATTGTTCATGTAAATGTTGTTATGTTTGGAAACATTTCAGTCGCTTGTGTAGTAATGCACTGTTTGCGATAAGTGAGGATGGAGATTCCTCAGTGAGGGGTCATGGATCGTGATATATTAGATTGTGCTTTTCATAAAAGTGTGAAGAGAAAATGTGGCAAATCCGCAGGTAGGGGATTGCATGGGTGCGCACAGAGGTTATCAGAAAATGAGTTGGAAAAAAAGGCAAAGCCAGTCAATGATAACCCATTGGGGGTGATATTTACTACTGATACATGCTGATAATTTGTAAACGTTGTTGTAAATAATTTTTCAAAAACTTGCACGTGTAGCTGTGGTGTCAGCAAATTCGGTTGTTGTTGTTTTTTGTACCCTTGTTTTAGACAATGCGACCCGTAGTCTTTTGCAAGGGGGAAATTGTCACGGGACAAAAATAGAAAAACCCAATTCGTGGTCAGTCGCCCGCCAGTTTTAATCGGACATAAGTCCAAACCCAAACCCTTCTGGTCTCCAGGCGACGACTTCGGTGTGCGGTCAGCCAATTAGGCACAGCGAATAGGCTATTTTAGTCCCCACGGAGACAGCACTGTCCAGCGACAGACTAAGTGCTGGAAACCGACGTCCTCAATAGGTTTTGGCCAGACGGATCTTAGCGTCTGGGTCAGGGCTGATCAGCCAATTTGCAGGACCAGCGCCGACAGTTAAGTCAGACGTCGCCGGTTGAAGTAGGAAGGGGGAAGGTATTGTGTGGTGGGGGTAAATCAAGCTAATTAATAAATGGACCCATTGACCCCCACAGAGAGCAAGGCCCGTAGATGTGACTGTGGCGATTTGAACGTCCAATGGAATTAGAAGGGAGGTAACCTTTTACAAGGCGGGAAAAATTCTGACCCAAAGGTACCCACCCTTTGACAGTAGGAACGGGATAAGAAAGTGGGGGGTGAGAGAGGGGAGAACAAGAGAAGAGAGGAGAACGAAAAAAACAGCGAGGAGAGGTTCTGGGTGTAGGCTCTGCATGAGAGAAAGGCAGGGAGATGAGAGGAGGAGTGAAGAGAACCGAGTTGAGCATTGCACCAGATAGAGTCTGCAGAGGAAGGACTAAGGAGAGATGTTGAGAGAGAGAGAGTTGCTAACTGATGAAGAGAAAAAAAGAAAAAGAAAAGAAAAGAAAAGCAACCATGTCCATTTGATTAGAGCAGACTGAAGAGAGGGAGAGAGAGAGAGAGGAGGAGGGGGGAGAGAGAGAGAGAGAGGGGAGGAGAGAGTGAAGAGAGGAGGAGAGGGGAGGTGCAATGCGTTAATGCAGGAAGAAAAAAAGGAGAACAGTCGATGTCTGGTAGTCATGTTCAATCTGAACGGGGCTCACTGTTCAATCTGAACTGGGGTTCGACCTCTACCTGGCAGCGCCACTTTCATCAGCAGTCCACCTGACCCAAAGCCAGCGGTCTAACCTGACCAGTGCAGAGTCCCAAAATGACCAGTGCCAGAGTCCCAAACCCGACCCGTGCCAGCAGTTTGTTTTTCGTGACTGGTGTTTGTGAAAGTGTCAGTGAAAAAGAAAGAAAAAAAAAAGAAAAAAGGGAAAAACAGTGATTTGTAATAGTTTAAGATCATGGCCAGGGTAAGTGAAAAATCTATTTTACCTGGGTTTGTTATGATGATTTAGATAATGGTTTTGTGAAAAATTAAGGAAAGAGAGAATGTTTTATTTTGTTTGATCCATGCGCATTGATGTTTTTTTCCCTGATTATGTGTAGTAAAGTTATAGACTTTACTAGGGTTTGATGTGACGAATGCATGTATATGAATGAGATTGTAAGCAAGCTGTGAGTGTGTTTGGGCTGTGCGCTAGTCCTTCCCCCACTGACATACCCGAGGTTGACATCCAGCCTAACCCCATGATCATTTGTTGAACACTTGCATGTCGGTAGTAATTGTTGTTGACAAAAACGGGCTGCTGTTTTTTTCCACTGCCTCGATGGCGGTGATGTGGTCTTTTGTGTATGGGTCCCAGATGTGCACGCATATTCCAGAACTGGGCGCACCAGTGCTTTGTAAGCGGGCTCTTTGATGTTGCGGCATGATCTTCAGGTTTTCGCCTCAGGAAACTAGGGACTTTTTTGCTTTACTTATGATGTTTTTTTTTTGTGTAAAGGGCCCAACTTAGATCTTGAGAGATGGTAACCCTAGGTATTTCGTTGAAGTGACATTGTCAAGATCTGGCTGTGTAGATGGTAGCTTCCGTTTGGGGCTGATGACTGGCAGGTTGTACATTTGGCAGGATGGAAAGTCCCAACTCTTTTCCATTTTTCAAGCTTATGAAAGGTCCTGTGTAGATCATCTTGGTCTTGGCTTGTGTTACTCGGACCTAAACGGAGCCCTGAGGTCTCCGACTTGACACAGATGAAGTCTGATCTAGTTCCATCTACCACAACTGCCTGTCGCGATCTTTCAGAAAACCCCAATCCACCTGTTGACTTGGCCCGTACTCCATACCGATGTAATTGTGGAGGAGGAGTGAGTGGGTTTTCCTTATCAAAGGCCTTTGCGAAATCCAAATGACAATGTCTGTTTGGCTGCATTTTTCCCTGGTCTCTGTCAGTTTTCCATCAACTCTAAAAGTTGCGTTTCACAAGATCTTCCTCTGCGGAAACCCTGTTGACGTGGGGAAAGTATCTTGTTGCTCTCTAGATGGTTCATTAGAGCTCTGACAATGATGTGCTCCATGATCTTGCAAGGTACACTTGTCAGAGAAAATGGCCTGTAGTTTGTAGTATCGTAGTGATCCCCTTTCTTGAAAACTGGCGTGACATTTGCTGATCTCCAGTCTTCGGGTACAACTCCGGTGTTAATGGAGGACTGGAATATGCGAGTCAGTATGGGAGCGATTTCTCATGCAAGAGTCTGCAGTACCTTGGGTGATATCTCATCGGGTCCGCAAGCTTTGTATGGATTTAAACCTTTGAGAAGCTTTAGGACACCATCCTCGGAGATCTGGATACTGGTCAGCTCTGGAAAGTCTGCATTTCCCATCTGGCATTTCGCTTTGAACTCTTCCCTCGTGTAGGTTTTTCCGTCGGTGAACACAGATTGAAATTGCTTGTTCAGAGTTTCTGCTTGGTCCTTTGGCTCTGTTTTCAGTCTGCCATTCACTTAAGAGGAGAGACACCTACTTTTGCTGCCCTCTGGTGCTTGATATAGGTCCAGAACCTTTTAAGTGAGGGAGGTTCCCCGGGGAAGTTTCAGTGATGGAGTCGTTTATGTACGTCCAGTATTCTCGTCTGATTTTGCGCTGAATGGTCCTTCTCAGCTTTTGGCATTCATCTCTGAGCTCCTGGGTGCCCTTCTTTTTCATCTTCTTATACAGGCGAGTTCTCCTGTTGATGAGTTTTTTAAGCTCTGGAGTAACCCAGGGTTTGCTGAACTTGGGGCGGGCCTGTTTGGATGGGACGTATGTTTCCACTGCTTCAGAGTAGGCCGTTTTAAACTTGGTCCAGAGCTCTGGGTTGAGAGGCTACCCTCTTCCTTTTCCAGCCTACTATCTAGTTCCTTCATGGCTTCCTCATGCCGTCCCAGTTTGCTTTGTTATATAGGTGTATCTTCCTCGGTTTTTGCTTCGTCTTTTGCACATTTACATTATACTCGCAGTACACGATCTCGTGGTCCGATACGCCTATAACAACTTCGACTCTTGGGACTAGACTTGGTGTGTTTGTGAGGACTAGATCAAGAGTGTTTTCGAGTCTGGTGGGTTCTGTGACCATCTGTTCAAGACCATGATCCCTTAATGTCTCAAGGAACTCCTTGTGTAATTCGACATAGATTGTTTTCTTTTCAAAGTGATCGACTCCAATTCCAAACTGGAGGTTGAAATCTCCCCCAATCATCACATGAGCGTTGGAAATCGTTGGGAATCGATCTAGGGATTCCTTGAATGTTCTCAGGCCTACAACATCTTTGGTGTCAGGTCGGTAGAAGGTACTCAGGTACAGTGTCTTTTTCCCAGCTACTTTTAGGGCAGCCCACACAATCTCGCATTCTGTTTGTAGTTCTGGTACAGGGTAGCTTTTGAGGTCTGACCGTACCGCGATCAAGACCCCACCTCCATCTCTATTCCTGTCTGTCCTGTACAGTTTGTACGGTCCTGATGAGTACGATAGTCGCACGTTTATTCTGTTCTTATCTATGGACAGATCACACTTGTTAAATTGAATGAACACATTAAGGCTTGAGGAAGGAGAATCTCCGCTCGCCGTCCACGCGTGATCGCATCAAGAAGTCAGTCGGTAGCCTCTCTCGAGACTTCGCTAAAGACCGTACGCCTTCGGAATGCTGTGTTCGGGCGTCCAGCTGGAACTGAATAGCTCGTTTCGAGGTCCAGCTGGAACTGATGTGGTAAAAAGAACTTAGCGTTCAAACTGATAAGGTAAAGGCCTTTCAGAAACATCCCCAGAGTCACATTGGCTGTCGCAATCATAGTCACTGCTTTTACATGAGAAAATTAAATACCGAGCGAGATGTGCAAGAACATCAAAATCGCTTTGTGTCGCCGTCGCTGTCACTCATGTGACGTCACATCCAAGAGCAGTTAAGCCATGCCAAGATTTAGTTGATTACCTCCCCTTTTCTTGATTACAGGTGAAAATGCCCACTTTTGCGGATCGATTTTGTGTGATCGGGAGCGAATCGGATGTTTATTTTACCAGTTTATCAAACATTTCATATTTCTGCATAAGCTGACCAATTATCGAAGACCTCTAAAGTAGACCTTTAAGGACACTTCATTTGCACAGAAGTTATCCTGTGAAAGACTCTTTAATATGAATTTTGAAGCACATGCTTTTTCGTAATGCATTCAGAGGTAATATTCCGATTTCACTGTATGTTCCTATGTTAGATGTATGTGTGGAAACTCCAAGAGCAAGTTTATAAGCCTTGCAGTCAATACTCTGTAGTTTATTAAATAGATAATTGTGGAGCGCTGAAAAAACTTCTGGCAAATTTGGGAACGCACAGAGCAGTAGATAAAAGTTAAGTATGTGTGTCTTCCCCCACGGTTTTTAATTCAAAGTGAAACACAGGAATTTAACGGTTTTACATTAGTGT
>CM031604.1:85798628-85816128 GCA_018398815.1 Conus ventricosus
ACAGCAAACAATCCTCTTCAGACTGAGAACTGGCCACTGCTGACTGCTGAGCCACTCAGCCGAATGAAGATTGCCCACACACAGACGAATGCCCGTGTGGCACTGCATGTTACACACCCCAAAAAGACGCCCGCCCCAAAAAGACGCCGGTGTCTTTTTGGCCCCCGACATCACACCCCAAAAGACGCCTCGTAGTGATGTGTGAGCACTCTCTCAGCCCTTCGGGCTTACGTTTGTTCAGCCTTCGGCATCAACCCCATAGCTCGTTTACGGCCTTTATTTGATGAGATCATCGATCAGACGGGAGTAGACTGGGACACAGCTTCGTATAAAAATATAAGTCAAAAGTTGGTCATGAAATGAAAATATCGACAGCACCCGTCCCAAAAAGACGCCGGTTTCCCCCGGGCTCTTTTTGGGGTGTGATGAAGGGGGCCAAAAAGACACCGGCGTCTTTTTGGGCGGGCGTCTTTTTTGGGGTGTAATACTGCATCTCAGACCCCAGAACACATGCTCCAACACTGTCCAGCCCATGATGCTCTACGGCATCAAACCTGGCCAGAGAGTGCAGAACTGCAGATGCAGCTTTGGGGCAGCCGTCAAGACCTCGAGAAGACTGTGGGTTTCATCATGGCCTCAGGATTGAATATCTGACGCAGCAACAACAAAAAATTCGACTGCAGAAGAAGAAGAAGATTCAAGAAGGCTGTGGCAGGAACAATAAGAGACGTACTCTAGCAGAAATCAAACAAAGGAAAAGGAGAAGAAGTACATCAAAAACAGAACAGTGCCAGCAGCAGTTGTAACACCTGAACAATGTACACACAGTCGGCGGCACCAGCTCACGGAGGTTAGAGGAGTAACGGTAAAAATCACCCCAGCTGTTAAAGAACATTTGGAAGAAATCCATATAATATGCATATGTGGTGTGTGTGTGTGTGGTGTGTGTGTGTGTGTGGTGTGTGTGTGTGTGTGTGTGTGTGTGCTTTGTGTGCGCGTGCATGCGTGCGTGCGTGCGTGGTGTGTGTGTGTGCATGTGTACGCACGCACGCACGCACGCACGCACGCACCACACACGCACGCACGCACGCACGCACACACACACACACACACACACGGTTTCAGTTTCAGTTTCATCAAGGAGGCGTTACTGCGTGCGGACTAGTCCATATACGCTACACCACATCCGCTAAGTTTTGAGACCACACTACGCATGATTTGAAGCTGATGGATAAAGGAATTAACAACAAAGATGAGACAATTGAAGAAGAGGTCTCGTGGCTACGACTCAGCGGATGTCTGACCTACGCATTAGCCCAACGCGCTGGTCAGACCTTGAGTGCCTACCTACCATTGTTGTGTGTGTGTTGTGTGTGTGTGTGTGTGTGTGTCCAACTCTATATATTCTTGACACACACACACACACACACACACACACACACACACACACACACACACACACACACACACACTCAACACCTAAACGGGTGAGGGTTAAAAAAAAAAAAAAAAAAAAGAAAGAAAGAAAGAAAGAAAGAACAGCAATGAAAAAGAAAAAGAAAAGTAATCATAAAAAAAAAAAAAATGTCTCGGCGAACAGGAGGACAAATCTCCAAACCAAACAAACAAACAAACAAACGAAACAAACTTCCGGGTCGCTTTCACTGCGGAAACTGAAAAAAAAAAAAAAAGAAGAAGAAGAAAAGATTTTTTTAAAAAGAAGAAGAAAAAACCGTGATTTGATTATATGTGATCAAGTTTTTCTTCGAGAAGAACGAAATACCCTGACCCTAGATCTCTCCCCCCCCCCCCCCCCCCCCCCCCCCTCCTCTCCTTCCCTACCTCTGAGCCAGACAAGAGAATCGGACCTGTCTGGACCCAATCTGCCCGTGTGTGTTTCCCGGGTATTTCTTCTGTCAGTTCGGCCTTCAAGGACGCTACGTTGTGGGGCCTGTGCTCCCCCCCCCCCCCCCTCCTCTCCCCCCCCCCCCCCCCCCCCTTCCTCCCCGTTCCCCCCGCATCGTTTGACAGATGGTCCTAATGTCGCCAGTTATCTGTTTTCGTAGAGCGCGTGTGCTGAGGCTGCTGATAACCCCCCCACCCCCCCCTCCCCCCCCCCACCCCACCCCCGGCTCTCTGTGTGTCCCGGTGGATCTTTCTGTTGTGAGTGAGTTTTTAGGCCACTACTACAACTGCTGCTATGACTGTACTACTACTACTACTCTGCTACTACTACTACTAGCTGCGCTGCTGCTGCATGTACTACAACTACTTCAACTGCTGCTGCTGCTATGGCTTCTAACCACCACCACCACTGCCACTATTTGCTACTAGCAGAACTGCTACAACTTCTGCTTCACTATTGCTGCTGTTTGGGAATTTGTCGAGTTCTGATTTTTGTACTCCCAGCTCTTAAAGAACAGGAGTACTTTAGAATGGGAACGAAGAAATGCTGTCTGTGTGTCTGTGTATGTGTGTGTCTGTGTGTCCGTGGCCAAAATGTGTTCCACTCGCTCCAGACAAAACTACTGGGTCGATCTTTCTGAAAATTTGTAGGTATGTTCATTATGGGTCAAGGATGATGCCCGACGTTTTAGTTTACCGTTACAGCCGTTACTAACGGCTGTAACGGCCTGTAACGCTTTTTCTTCTTTATGGAATATCTTAGAAAGTACTTGGCCGATCTTTCTGAAAATTTGTAGGTATGTTCATTATGGGTCACGAATAATGCCCGATGTTTTAGTTTACCGTTATAACCGTTACTAACGGCTGTAACGGCCTGTAACGGTTTTTCTTCTTTATGGAATATCTCAGAAAGTACTTGTCCGACCTTTATGAAAATTAGCAGGTATGTTCATTATGGGTCACGGATGATGCCTGATGTTTTAGTTTGCCCCGTTATAGCCGTTACTAACGGTTGTAACGGCCTGTAACGGTTTTTCTTCTTTATGGAATATCTCAGAAAGTACTTGGCCAATTTATAAGCGGTTTGGATGATCTTGTAACAAATCGGATCCTCTGTCCATATGTAAGTGATGTAATGCTGAAAATGGATTAAACAACCGTTAAAAAACCGTTATTCTGCCGTTATTTCTTATATATAGGTGGATTTTAATGAAATTTGGTTTTTAGAAAGGTTATCACACACAAATGGCACTTCTATATAGTGTTTTAAATCTTGACCGTTAAAAACCGTTATTCTTGACATATTGTCCAATTTGGATGAAATTTGATATGTACACAGGCTTTAGCCCAGTGAGGACTAAAATACCGGTTTCAAAAGTACATATCGGTTATATTGCCGTTAAAACCGTTATTTTGCCGTTATTTTTTTATATATTGGTGGGTTTTAATGAAATTTTGAATTATAGAAAGGTTATCACACACAAATGGCACTTCCACGCAGTGTTTCAAAATCTGACCGATAAAAACCGTTATTCTTGACATATTGTCCAATTTGGATGAAATTTGGTATGTACACAGGCTTTAGCCCAGTGAGGACTAAAATACCGGTTTCAAAAGTGTAGATCGGTTATATAACCGATAATCCGTTATTTTGCCGTTATTTTTTATATATTGGTGGGGTTTAATGAAATTTTGTATATAGAAAGGTTATCACACACAAATGGCACTTCTATGTAGTGTTTCAAAATCTGACCGTTAAAAACCGTTATTCTTGATATATTGTCCAATTTGGATGAAATTTGATATGTACACAGGCTTTAGCCCAGTGAGGACTAAAATACCAGTTTCAAAAGGGTACATCAGGGGGCCGGATAGCTCAGTTGGTAGAGCGCCGGACTCGTGATCCTGGGGTTGCGGGTTCGAATTTCGGTATAGGGGGATTTTTCCCTCGGAGTTAACATTGGTTCTGACTCCATTCCCCATATAGTCCTTCGAATGAGACTATAAACCGAGGTTCCGTGTGTGAACGCACGCATAATATCTTGCACACACGTAAAATCCCATCACCAACTTTCGGAAGAGAAGGCCAGTTTGGCCGTTGGTATGGATGACACGTGACACATAGCATGCACCTTCCCCGAAGATGGAGTATGGCTGCCTTAATGGCGGGATAAAAAAGGGGTCATACACACAAAACTCCACTGCCTGGCTATACAGGGAGTGTCCGCAGGAGTATCAGCCTGCGAACGCAGAAAGAAAGAAAGAAAAGTGTACATCAGTTAAATAACCGTTAAAACCGTTATTTTGCCTTTATTTCTTATCTCACAAAGCACTTGGCCGATTTATAAGCGGTTTGGAAAACTGGGAGTACGTTTATATGCTTCGCATCTTGTTTGTTTTTACAGAAGTCAGGGTGCTTACACATAGCAAAATAAGAGCAACTTAGCTACACACACCACGCACGCACGCACGCACGCACGCACGCACGCACACACACACGCGCGTGCACACACACACACGCACGCGCACACACATACGCACGCGCGCGCACACACACATACGCACGCACGCGCGCGCACAAACATACGCACGCGCGCGCACACACACACACACACACCACACACACACACACATACACCCACACCTGCGCGCGCGCGCGCACACGCACGCACGCACGCACGCGCGCACGCCGCGCACCGCGCGCCGCGCGCACACGCTTTCTAATACTCCTCTCTATCTACACATCTGTGTGTGTGTGGTGTGTGTGTGTGTGTGTGTGTGTGTGTGTGTGTGTGGTGCGTGCGTGCGTGCGTGCGTGCGTGCGAGTGCGCGTGGTGCGGTGTATGCAAGTGCGCGTGTGTGCGTGTGCGAGTGCGCGTGCGAGCGTGCAAGCGTGCGCGGTCGCGGAAACAAGTGGAATACAAAGTGTTCTTTCGTCATCATGACCATGACTTAGCAGAGAAGTAGAAAGTTTAAAAAAACAAACAAACAGAAAATAGAAATGGTTGGCGATGACACAGAGAGAGAGAGAGAAGAGAGAAGAGAGAGAGAGAGAGAGAGAGAGAGAGAGAGAGAGAGAGAGGTATTCTGTCGTCATGATGACCATGACTTAGCAGAGAAGTAGAAAGGTTATAAAAAAAAAAATGAGGAAATAGAAATGGTAGAAATGTCGTTTCACCAAGTCACGATGATGCTGGCTAGAAGTCCAGGCTGATGTCCACGCCCACGCACGTGGCGGCCTTGTAGGGCAGAAAGGGGATTGCCCTCCCAGGACAACGGAAGCAGGGGATCAATCTACCCACTACACCCATACCACCAGAACAACACGTTAGGTGAAAGAACGCCGTTACACACAAAACAAACACAAACAAAACACACACACACACAACACAGCACACACACACACACACACACACACACACACACACACACACACACACACACACACACACACACACACACACACAACACAGCACGCACACACACACACACAACACAGCACACACACACACACACACACACACACACACACACACACACACACACACACACACACACACACACACACGCACGCACGCACGCACGCACGCACGACGCACGCACGCACAAAGGCGCACATGTGTGTGTGTGGTGTGTGTGTGTGTGTGTGTGTGTGTGTGGTGGAGAGAGAGACAGAGAGAGAGACAGAGACAGAGAGAGAGACAGAGAGAGAAAGAGACACGGAGAGAGACAGAGAGAGAGAGAGACAGAGAGAGAACCGAGAGAGAGAGACAAACACACACACAGACAGAGAGAGAGAGAGAGAAGTGTGAACTGAACAGGCACAAAATCGGGGAAAAATCCCAGTCAGCTGAGCTCTACCATTTCGTTCCAGTCGTAGATCCCCCCCCCCCCCCCCCCCCCCCCCCCGAGAGAACTAATGATAATAATAATGATAATGATAATGGTAATATTAGTAATAATAATGATTATTCATGGCGCTTAATCTTACATCATAAGCCAAAAGCTCTTACAAACACAGAAAAGGTTAAAGAAAACATAAGTGAAACCAATAAGAAGATGAAATTGCGATAAGTACCATACACCTACAAACAAGGGTGCATATTGACACACACACACACACACCGCGCGCGCGCACACACACAGACACACACACACACCCACACACACACACACACACACACACACACACACACACACACACACACACACACACACAATGTCTCACAAAAACGGACACAACAGCATGCATGCGCACACACACACACTGTCTTGGATCTACTGTTAAAGCACGTTTTATATTCGATTGACTACGACGCATTTTTTGTTGTTGAATAAAATCCTAGAGAACAGGCTGCAATACAAATAATGTGTAAGTGAGGCAGGGAACAGTAAACTAGAAACAGTAAACAAGTAGGGTACGTCTTGCTCCCATAAGGAAACCTAACACAGAGTAACTGTTTATTCAAGACTGGCACAGCCTTTAAACTTGAATAAAGTCAGACAAATACAAAGACGAACAATCTATACATACACAGATTGTTCGTCGTTGTATTTGTCTGACTTTATTCAAGTTTTAAAGGCTGTGCCAGTCTTGAATAAGAGTTACTCTGTGTTAGGTTTCCTTATGGGAGCAAGACGTACCCTACTTGTTTACTGTAATGTGTTAAGTGTTTGACTGTCTCCAACGTGACGGAGTTTGATCGCTGATCCTCACGTAATTGCGTCTGAAAAGATTACAATCTGGCCTGCCTCTGAGCCGAACAGGAAGTCATTAGATGAATATCAAGCTCAGTGATTGTTTTTTTTTTCTTATTTTTTACACAGTGTAATCTCTGGTGACTTAGTAGTCACTGTGTCCTTGGATTCTCCCCCCCCCCCCCCCCCCCACCCCCTCCCCCAGTGTGATTTTTATGTTATGCTCAGGTTAACGACACATTAGGCGGGCGATCATCCTCCACCCACCTCCTCTCACCACCCCCACCACCCCCTTCTTCTTTCTTTTCTTTTTCTCTTCCTTTCTTTGTTTGTTTTTGCTTCTTTTTTTTTTAAAGAGAGTTTGGTACCTATGGGTTTAAAATTTTGCTGTTTTTTTTTTTTTTTTTTAATGCAAAGTCGATATGCCCGACCATCTAGTATTCTCTTTGATTGAGGTGAAGACATCGCACAAAACGGCCAGGACAGCACGGCTCGGTATGATTGTTTTCAATACTTTACTTTTATCATCTTTTTCCGTGACTTTTTTGTGTGCGTGTGTAAAAGACACACATGTCCTAACCTGAATGTATAAGAGAAAAAAGCAGTAACAAAGAGAGATAAAAGGTTGGACGCCTTACCCAGCCCCCTTGTACAGAAGACAGAAACAAAGAGAGATAAAAGGATGGATACCTTACCCAGCCCTTTGTACAGAAGACAGAAACAAAGAGAGATAAAAGGTTGGATACCTTACCCAGCCCTTTGTACAGAAGACAGAAACAAAGAGAGATAAAAGGTTGGACACCTTACCCAGCCCTTGTACAGAAGACAGAAACAAAGAGAGATAAAAGGTTGGACACCTTACCCAGCCCCTTGTACAGAAGACAATTTGAGTCTTCTTTTAGGGCGCACCCCCTCCCCTTCTCTGCCGCCCCCCTGCCCCCCCCCCTTTTTTTTTTAAACGTCCAAAGTTTAGTATTTGTCGGCGTTGTATTTTAGGACCAACATTTTGATCACTTGTACTTTCGAATAAAAAAAACATCTTTGTAAAACTATTTGGTGACAGAAAGGGAAACATATATACGCCGAGACAAATAGGATGCACAATATCTATCTATCTATCTATCTATCTATCTATCTATCTATCTATCTTGCTCCGTAAATCTTCGCCAGCGCGCAGGGTAGAGCTTAGCGGTTGTATATGGACGCTCACTTGCGCTATGGGAAATGGTCTGGTCAGTCTGTGTCTTGCTTGCACATGACTCGCCTTCTCACCTGGTACCTGCCCGTTCCCTTCCGTACAGTCACACTCCCCTACCGCCACCTGGTACCTGCCCGTTCACTTCCGTACAGTCACACTCCCTTCCGCCACCTGGTACCTGCCCGTTCCTTTCCGTACAGTCACACTCCCCTACCGCCACCTGGTACCTGCCCGTTCCCTTCCGTACAGTCACACTCCCCTACCGCTACCTGGTACCTGCCCGTTCCCTTCCGTACAGTCACACTCCCCTACCGCCACCTGGTACCTGCCCGTTCCCTTCCGTACAGTCACACTCCCCTACCGCCACGGTAAGTGTCTTGCGTCACAGGTCAATATGTTTCCCACTGTGCTGGGTTGTTGTTGTTGTTGTTTTTGCAAGTCAGGAACAATTTAGAGTTTAAGAGTGAGACACAGATCCTGCGTGTTTATGCTCTCCCTGATCAAATGAGGGACGCATTCCATCGTCGAAACTTGTAATGTGAATGGTTTGACATATAGAGACTCCACTTTGACTAGGCCTGTGTGTCATCTTCAGCGCCCCCCCCCCCCCCCCCCCCCCCCACCCCCATCCTATCACCCCCCCCCCCCCCCTCTTTTCCCCAGAGACATGACTCCAAATCAGCGGGCAACCCACCGGAGAAGATCCTGCACCAATGTCAAGCCATGCCGGGGGTAAGTTCGGTAGCAGATGTTCCCGTTCGTGCACGCCAACTATAGCAGGCCCTCTGCCGACACGACAGTCGTGGATCTCTCTCTCTCTCTCTCTCTCTCTCTCTCTCTCTCTCTCTCTCTCTCTCTCTCTCTCTCTCTCATTGATCAATGGCTCACTAATATAAATAACGACAAAATTACAGGTGTTCTCATGGTAGATTTTATGAAAGCCTTTGACGTTATTGACCGCAATCTTCTTCTTAAAAAGCTTAAGGTATACAACTTATCAGAGAATTCGTTAGAACTCCTATCTTCATATCTTTCCGGTAGAAAGCAAATGGTCTCAGTAAATGATTCTGTATCTCCTACATTATCCATTAGTCATGGTGTGCCTCAAGGGTCAGTACTCGGACCTATCTTATTTTCCATATATAAACGATTTACCTCTATTCATTGATAGTCTCTGTGAAATGTTCGCTGATGACACCACAATACACTGTAGTCATAAAAGAATTGAAAATGTATATGCAAGTTTACAAGAAAGTATAAACAAATTAATCATATGGTCTGAACTCAATCACATGTGTCTCCATCCTCAGAAAACGAAGTACTTGATAATAACCACCAGACAAAAGCGTCAAAATATTTCTTATGATTCCCTATCTCTTAGTATAAATAATGAAATAGTTGAAGAAGTTGATCATCATAAAGTCCTTGGTGTCATTGTAGACAATAATTTGTCATGGTCTTCTCATGTCACAATGCTTTGCAAACGTCTGTCTCAAAAGATTCACCAGCTTTCAAAACTAAAATATTTCTTAGACCAGCATTGTCGTAAGCTGTTTTTTACTTCGTACATTGAATCTCATTTGAATTACTCTTCTACATTGTGGGATTCGGCCAGTTATAACGTATTAAAACCACTCTTCAGTCTCATAGACGGGCTGTGAAACTCGTTCTTCTCAAATCTACAACTGTAACTCCCTCTGATTATAAACGTTTAGACTTTGCCTCTAAAATGGAAACTCACTTATAACAAAGCAAATTTCTGTTTTGTCAATCAAGCACCACCACTTTAAAAATTAAAGCCTGTTGGCAATTTAAAAATTATTCCCCTTCGGGGATTGATTTTTTAAATCAGGAAAATTGGGGTTTAGTGGAAGAACTCTGCTTTTTAAAGTTTCAGTTAAATAAACCATCAACTTTAATTTATGTTTACTTTAAACACTTTTTACTAATGGCATCAAAACCCCCCCCCCCCCATTTCCCCCCCTTTTTAGAAAATGATTTAAAATTTAAGCAAACCGAAACCCCCCCAATGTCCCGACCAATGCCCGTATTCAGAGTCCTCTTTCTCCCATTTTTTTTTTAAATGTATTTCGATGTTTTCCTTGTTGTTTTTTTTTTTTTTTTTTAGGGTTTTTGTGGGTGAAATTTTACGTAAATTTTGAGTTTTTAAACCTAAACTTTCCTATTGAGGGGGTTTTCCCTTCTCGCCCCCCCCCCCCCCCCCCCCCCTTTTTTTTTTAAACGTCCAAAGTTTGTATTTGTCGGCGTTGTATTTTAGGACCAACATTTGATCACTTGTACTTTCGAATAAAAAAAAACATCTTTGTAAAACTATTTTGGTGACAGAAAGGGAAACATATATACGCCGAGACAAATAGGATGCACAATATCTATCTATCTATCTATCTATCTATCTATCTATCTATCTATCTATCTATCTTGCTCCGTAAATCTTCGCCAGCGCGCAGGGTAGAGCTTAGCGGTTGTATATGGACGCTCACTTGCGCTATGGGAAATGGTCTGGTCAGTCTGTGTCTTGCTTGCACATGACTCGCCTTCTCACCTGGTACCTGCCCGTTCCCTTCCGTACAGTCACACTCCCTACCGCCACCTGGTACCTGCCCGTTCACTTCCGTACAGTCACACTCCCTTCCGCCACCTGGTACCTGCCCGTTCCTTTCCGTACAGTCACACTCCCCTACCGCAACCTGGTACCTGCCCGTTCCCTTCCGTACAGTCACACTCCCCTACCGCTACCTGGTACTCTGCCCGTTCCCTTCCGTACAGTCACACTCCCCTACCGCCACCTGGTACCTGCCCGTTCCCTTCCGTACAGTCACACTCCCCTACCGCCACGGTAAGTGTCTTGCGTCACAGGTCAATATGTTTCCCACTGTGCTGGGTTGTTGTTGTTGTTGTTTTTGCAAGTCAGGAACAATTTAGAGTTTAAGAGTGAGACACAGATCCTGCGTGTTTATGCTCTCCCTGATCAAATGAGGGACGCATTCCATCGTCGAAACTTGTAATGTGAATGGTTTGACATATAGAGACTCCACTTTGACTAGGCCTGTGTGTCATCTTCAGCGCCCCCCCCCCCCCGCCACCCCCATCCTATCACCCCCCCCCCCTCTTTTCCCCAGAGACATGACTCCAAATCAGCGGGCAACCCACCGGAGAAGATCCTGCACCAATGTCAAGCCATGCCGGGGGTAAGTTCGGTAGCAGATGTCCCGTTCGTGCACGCCAACTATAGCAGGCCCTCTGCCGACACGACAGTCGTGGATCTCTCTCTCTCTCTCTCTCTCTCTCTCTCTCTCTCTCTCTCTCTCTCTCTCTCTCTCTCATATTCATTTTACGGTCTGTTTGTATGCATGCTAATTCTTGTACGTTGTAGTACATAAAAAAGAAACTTGTGATCTTGTAAACGATCCTGAATCCGACGTTCCATATGGATAGACCTTTACCGAGTAGCGTGCCAGAGTTCAAAAGGTACGTACTTGGGGGACCATTCCGTCCTGGACAAAGTGTGGATGAAATAGGGGTTCACTCATTTCTGGCGGTGCCTTGCTGAGAAGCAAACAGACACGTGGAACAGAAGTGGGTCAGAAATACAACGCCCTGGGCGGAAGAAGCCAGCCAGCAAACAAACCAACCAACAAGACTGAAAACATGATGGGTCCCTGCGGTGCTTCACCTGTCTGCGCGCAGGATAGCAACGTTTCACAGCCGTGGCGTTTCTAACGTGTTCATGTCCTTGAGCAAAACGTTTGCAGACAGGTTGACGTGTAGGAATGTTCGTGGGGCTGTTGATCCGAGGTATCCAAGTTACAAGTTCTTCACTTTCAGTCCCAAACCGATGTACTCTTTCCTAGGTTTAGCTGGCCAGACTGAGCCAAGCAGCACGGAACGTTTTGAAGTCATCTGTATCATTACGTCCAAAACTTGGGATATGAAATGGCGATTAAAGAAACCTCTTAACGTCTAAGTAACTGATTAGTTCTCAGTACAAAATTGTTTACCTATATTTCTTCCACGGTAGAAACATGACACACGTCGAATCATTCTCAGTACAAAATCGTTTACCTACATTTCTTCTGCTGTAGAAACACGACTCAAATTGAATAAACCTTAGTACAAAGTCGTCTTCTAATGTTTCTTCCGTAGTAGACATATGATGAACAAACGCAATACTGAAACACGCCAAAGATGTACATTATGGCGTTTAAAAACGCAGAAACAAACAAGCGCCACCGTTCATGCTTTACCGCCGCTGTCCTGCGGCAAAGTTTTTTTTTTGTTTTCTTCCAGACTGATTCACAGCGATAATCGCGGTTTATTTACTATCAGACGGGCGTGAAGGGTCAAAGGCCAGCCCCAAATGACAACACTCGTCACTATTGGTGCCATGGCCAACGTTGTCATCGGTCGTCCTTGGGAGAAGATGGACGACTGTCGACGGATGACTGACCGTTTAAGGTTCCTGGTCACTCTGGCCTTGACCGTCCGTGAGCGTCTCTCTCTCCTCTCTCTCTCTCTCTCTCTCTCTCTCTCTCTCTCTCTCTCTCTCTGTGTGTGTGTGTGGTGTGTGTGTGTGTGTGTGTGGTGGTGCGTGCGTGCGTGCGTGCGTGCGTGCGTGCGTGCGTGCGTGCGTGCGTGCGTGGTGTGTGTGTGGGGGGAACGTCGTTAGGAATGCATGCGTCTGGTCGTGTGCATGGTGACATGGTCAAGCTGTGCGATCTTGACCCCCTGCCAGCAATGCTGCGTCCATGCGTGCGACACGCACAAGGGCTGTGGTTGTGGTGTGTGTTTGTTGTGTTTTGTGTGTGTTTGTGTGTTTTGTGTGTTGTTGTAAGTGTGCTGCGCTCGCTCTCGCACCTCTCTCTCTCTGTGTGTGTGTGTGTGTGTGTGTGTGTGTGTGTGTGTGTGTGTGTGTGTGTGTGTGTGTGTGTTGGTGTGTGTGTCTCTGCTTCTCTCTCTCTCTCTCTTTCTTGTCTCTCTCTGTTAGTGCATGTGTGTGTGTGTGTGTGTGTTGTGTGTGTGTGTGTTGCTCTGCGTGCCGTCTCTCTCGTGCTGCTTCGTCGTGCGTGTGTGCGTGTGTGTGTGTGTGTGTGTGTGTGACTGAAGGAAGCGCCGTCAGTTGGTGGGGGGGGGGGGGGGGGGGGGGCGAGGGGGGGGGGGGGGGGGGGGGGGGGGGGGCGGGGGAGGGGCGTTTCCGCAGAGGTTTCAGCTTCTGTGGCTAAATACGTCTCTGTCACGCCAAATGTGACCTTTGATTGTCACACTATTAATAATAAATTATTGACATGTGCGGGCGTGCCTTGGCCTTCTTCCTGATACCAACCCCGCACCATTTCCTCCACCCCCCCCCCCCCCCGCCCCATTCAGCATCACTGCCTCCACACTCCCCACCTTCCACCCCCCCGAGCCCCCCGCCCTGTATACCCTCCAGTTAGCCAGTACAACTCTGTTAGTCTGTTTGAAGTTGTCGTGATTGATTGGAGTTTCTCCGCTACATTATACATTTTCCACGTAAATGTGTGTGTGTGTGTGTGTGTGTGTGTGTGTGTGTGTGTGTGTGGTGTGTGTGTGTGTGTGTTGTGTGTGTGTGTGTGTGTGTGTGTGTGTGTGTGTGTGTGTGTGTGTGTGTGTGTTTGTGTGTGTGTGTGTGTGTGTGTGTGTTTGTGTATGTGTGTGTGTGTGTGTATGTGTGTGTTGTGTGTGTGTGTGTGTGTGTGTGTGGGGTGTTTGTGTGTGGGTGTGTGTGTGCGCGCGCGGTTGTGTTGTGCGCGCGCGCGCGGTGTTTGTGTGTGTGTGTGTGTGTGTGTGTGTGGTGTGTGTGTGTGTGTGTGTGTGTGTGTGTGTGTGTGTGTATGCACGCGCGTGCGTGTGTGCGTGCGCGGGCGAGTGTGTGTGTGTGTATGTCTGTGTCTGTGTATGCCGTGCGCCCTTGTATGCGTCTGTCTGTCTGTCTGTCTGTCTGTCTGCCTGTGTCTGTGTGAGTGTGTATGCGCGCGCTTTTGACTATGTGCGCGTGTTTCTTTAACACTTGCATTCCACCAACGGTATCTAAAGTATGTGAAGTGGATATTAAAACAACAGACACGCAGTTTTGAAAAAAAAAAAAAAACTAAAGTATTTCTTTTTTTGGTAAAATATACCTCCAACCGACTCTTCAAACCCAACACCCCCACCCCTCGCCACAACCGAGAAATAAAAAAAAAAGGAAAGAAACGCACACATTATATTATATTCTAACCAACGGCAACCCGCCACATTTCTCACACCTAATCCGTAATGTCAAAGTGGCCCAAGTTCTCCGCCCTTCCTTGACGTAAATTACATGATACAACCGCAAGCCACATCCCTCTCCGCCTTCACACCCCCTCCCCTCACACCCTTCTACCTCTCTTCTCCCCCCTGCCTCCCCTCCCCCTCACCAACCCTCCTCCTCCTGCCACACCATTATTTACTCCTGCTTCCCCCAACCCTCTCCTCCTCCCTCCTCCCGTTCTTCTCCTCCTCTTCGATCGTCACCCCTTTCCCTCCTTCCCCCCATGCTCCCCCTCCGCCGCCCGCCCCCTCCCTCCTCCCCCCACCTTCCTCCCCCACTCCGATCCATCTGTGGGACTCAGGCGCAGCCAGCAGATGGATGAGGCATCAAGAGTCGGCTGAAGGTCTTCCTGAAGGGTGGGGGGGGGGGTGGAGGGTGGGAGTGGGTGGGGTGGAGTATGACTTCAAACACGCAAGCGGTGAGCCTGGTTCTTCAACGAACGCCCTGGGCCACAGCAGTGTCTGGCTGGCTGGCTGGCTGGCTGGCTGTCTGCCAGTCAGCCCCGACTTCCTGACCAACGGAACGCGCTGGGGAGGGGCGTCGATGGAGGCTGCTAGGTCCAGGGAAAAGACCCTGACTGACTGACTGGCTAGCTGACTGACTGACTGACTGGCTGACTGGCTGGCTGGCTGACTGGCTGACTGGCTGCTGGCTGGCTGGCTGGCTGGCTGTATGACTACTTGGCTGACTGATTGACTGACTGACTGTTTGATTGACTGACTGATTGGCTGACTGATTGGCTGGCTGGCTGATTGGCTGACTGACTGGTTGGCTGGCTGGCTGATTGACTGCTGGCTGGCTGGCTGATGCTGACTGACTGACTGACTGACTGACTGACTGACTGACTGGCTGGCTGACTGGCTGGCTGGCTGATTGGCTGACTGACTGACTGACTGACTGACTGACTGACATACGACCCGTCGGATCTAGCCACAAGATCCAGCAGACTACACGCAACAAAATACCTTTAAAGTGGCAAGCCTTGACCTACACCGATCTTCTTCGGGCAGAGAGAGAGAGAGAGAGAGAGAGAGAGAGAGGAGAGAGAGAGAGAGAGAGAGAGAGAGAGAACGAACAAACAAACAAACAAACAGCAGAATGAAGCATGTGGGGTAGGAAAACAAGACAACAAACAAACAAACAAACAAACAACGACTGCAACAACTGCTGAAGACCGGTGTCGTATAATATCTGGGAACCGCGATATCTGGGAACGCGTTCCCAGATTTACCGTGATATCTGGGAACGCGTTCCCAGATTTCCTGAACTTCCAATCGTCAAATCTGGGAACGCGTTCCCAGGTATCACGGTAAATCTGGGAACGCGTGCGAAAAAAAAAAAAAAAAAAGTCACAAGAAGGCCAAAGATCTCAATTGCTCCTAAATAAATTGTTTCCTACCTTATTTCGAAAATCCATTCTTTTTTTTTTGTCTTCTTTCTGCCCTTCTGAGCTCTGAAAGACCACGTTCCCAGATATCACGGGCCTTGCCAGACATCACAGTACATTTTGGGAACGCGTTCCCAAAAAAATCTGTGATATCTGGGAAGCCTTCCCAGATATCACGTTCCCAGATTTCATGCGACACCGGGCTCAATGAGTTCCCTCCCTTTCAGGACAACGGCAATCGACTGGTGAGCAGGTAATAGCAAAAATGGTTCTGTTCAAAATTTCTTCTTTTTATTTCTTCTTTTTATTTCTTTTTTTTTTTTCCCCTCTAAAGAGTCCCAGAAAATTTTTTTAATTTGTCTGGAGAAAATTCCATGGTGGTTGATTGCTGTACAATATTTTTGTCTCTCAAATTTCAAACCTGAATGTTCTGAGCATTACGTTTCGATGATTTGTAATTATAACTCATGGTTGTACAACATGTTGTCCCCTCAAACTTCAAACCTGCATGTTCCGAGCATTACGTTTTGATGATTGTAATTTATAACTCATGGTTGCCAAAGCTCTCTGGGGGGAAAAATCCACACATTTTTTGGACTGGCGACAGTATTATTACGTCATGATCTCAAACGTTGTGGAATACTTGTTTATTAATTGGCAGTGCCACCCTATCTTTCCCAAATTTTCAATAACCTGTGAGTAACAGAGAGAGAGAGAGAGAGAGAGAGAGAGAGAGAGAGAGAAGACAGACAGACAGACAGACAGACAGACAGAGAAGACAGACAAACAGAGAATACACGACAAACAGAGAGAGAGAGAGAGAGAGAGAGAGAGAGAAGACAAGACAAGACAAGACAACAACAACGGGGAAAAAAAAGACAGATGGATACATACCCGCCCGTGAAGGAAGAAAAAAAAAAAAAAGGCAACAAAAAACAGGAAAAGTGCACTGAATTCTTTTTACAATTGGGATTAAAATTTTAAAAAAAAAAGGAAAAAAAAAAAAAAAAAAAAAGGAGAAATTAAAAAAAGAGAGAAAAAAAAAAAAAGAGAGAAGAAGGAGGAGAGAAGAAGAGAGAAGAGAGAGAGAGAGAAGGGAGAGGGAGGAAGGGGGAGGGGAAGGGAGAGAGAGAGAGAGAGAGAGAGAGGGGGGAAAGAAGAGGCTGAGGGGGGGGAAAGGGAGAGAGAGAAAGAATAAAAAATTCCAAAGAGAGCAAAAACAATCTGAAACAAAAACCAAAGGTTTTGGGGGGGGGGGGGGGGGGGGGGGGGGGGAAGAAATAAAGCAAAAATTGGAGGTGGGAAATGCATAATGATACCCCCAGTCGCCACGGTAGGAAGGGATATCATATGGAAAAAAAAAAATCAAGTCATTCAGCAGAACCGTAAAGAGAAAAAGAGAGAGAGAGAGAGAGAAAAGAGAGAGAGAGAGAGAGAGAGAGAGAGGAGAGAGAGGAGAGAGAGAGAGAGAGAGAGAGAGAGAGAGAGAGAGAAAGTCACATAAAAACTCAAGCATTTCGACAGAATGACAAGAGGGCGGGAGTAGTAGGAAACACACACGCACACACACACACACACACACACACACACCACACCCACACCACACACACACACACACACTCATATAAGACATTACTTACTAAACAAAATAACATACATAATATGCATTTCAAGTACAAAAACACTTTCTAAATAGTCGGGTACATACATAAGGCAAAGAGGGTGGGGTGAATGGTGGTGGATTTATGGCGGGGTATTAAGTACTGGCACATAATGGTTGAAATAATGGTGTTTGAAGGTTGATATGCATTGGCGCTGTTTGTTGATTCAGGGGGCGAGTTCCATTGACAGGGAAACCCGAATAAGTTAAACTGGATTTGAATAATCAATTTTAGGAACAGGGACATGAGTTTGGGTAGAGTCCCTTGAGGAATTTATTGAGAATCTGTAAACTAATGTTGAGGGTGCCTTCCCCGACACA
>CM031604.1:85821128-85823628 GCA_018398815.1 Conus ventricosus
AAATTCTCTCCATAAGTTGTATGTGTTGTTAACGCAATTGGCTGTAGCTGTTTTTATCATTCCGGATCTTTCCTTGTTTGTGAATGGGTACAACAATGGACTGTTTCCATATGTTTGGTAGTTGTCCACTTTCCCAGCATTTTGTAAAAAAAAAAAATTTTTAAAAACATTCAACATATTAGTGATAAATGACCTAAGATTTTGTTAGAAATTCCATCCAGCCCAACTGGGCGTTTTCTAACTGCCGAGATTAGAAACACGTTCTGTTAATTCTCCTATCGTAATTGCAGTATCAACAGATAGATTTCTGGTCTGTTCCGAGTCTTCATCACTAAGATGTAATCTCATGTTCTGCTCTGTACTCTCTATCTTTGTCCGATAGTCCATCGTTGTGGTTATTATTTGCAAACATGTCAGCAAAGGCTTCGGCTTTTTCATAATTAGTTGGCAGATCACAATGAGGTAATTGTACTGCGCCGCGCGTGCGTGCGTGCATGTGTGTGTTGGGGGGGGGGGGGGGGGGGGGGGGGGGGGGGGGGGGGAGGTGGGCATGTGTGTGTGTGTGTGTGTGTGGGGTGTGTGTGTGTGTGTGTGTGTTGTTTTTTAATAAAGTTTTTATTCTGTGTACCTTTCATCTAGATATGCGCTGCGTGAGCACATACATACAAAAGGAGTTGTAGCATTATGTGAATATCATGTAAAGCCTATCTAAAACGTATCGTTATTCTGTATGTGCCTCTCTCTCTCTCTCTCTCTCTCTCTCTCTCTCTCCTCTCTCTCTCTCTCTGCGTGTGTTTGTGTGTGCGCGTGTGTGTGTGCGCGCGCGTATGTGTGTGTGTGTGTGTGTGTGTGTGTGTGTGTGTGTGTGTGTGTGATTGCTTACTGATAACTCGTATATGCGTATACATCTCTCTCTCTCTCCTCTCCTCTCTCTCCTCTCTCGTCTATCCTCTCTCTCTTCTCTCTCTCCTCTCTCTCCTTCTTCTTTCCCTCCCTCCCTTTCCCTCTCCCCTTCTCTCCTCTTCTCTCCCTCTCTCCCTATTTTCTCTCCCCCCTTCTCTCCCTCCCTCCTTCCTCTCTCCCCCTCCCCCACCTCTCTGTCTGTCTGTCTGTCTGTCTGTCTGTCTGTCTCTCTCTCTCTCTCTCTCCTCTCTCTCTCCTCTCTTCTCACTCTCTCTCTCTCTCTCCTCTCTCTCACTCTCTCTGTCGTTTTTTTCTTTCTCCCCACCCCACCCCCACCAGGGGTCACTTTGTGGGCTGTTTCCTCCTGGCATACTGCGACTGACGGAAGGGACAACAACGCCTCCTTCTTGCCCGTTCCCAGTACACGAGGAGGAGGAGGAATACTTTGATTGGAGAGGAAAACGAGACCGGACGGACATCGCTTGATGCCATCAACATCTTCCCCCCCCCCCCCCCCCCAACCCCCCCCCCGGTCATCATCATCATCAATCAGAAAACGACAGCAACGTGTCTTGTTTTCGGGAGAAAAAAAAAAAAAAGGGATAAAAACATATAACGGGAAGTCTTGGATTTTGAAAGCCCCCCCCCCCCCCCCCCCCCCCCACACACACACACCCTCCTTAATACACGCACGCACGCGCCTCTCCTCCATCACTCATAAAGCTGATTTCCGGTTGAAAATTGGTTTCTGTCAATCAAAAAAAAAAAAAAAAAAAAAAAAAAAAACCAGAAAATAGCCGAATTAAGTGAAATATGCCAGCTTTTTGTGTTTAGTTGTATTAAGTGGAGGTTTTTCTGTTCTTAACAATGTTACTGTAACGCTAGACGGAGACCAAAAAAAAACAAACTCGGAGAAAACAAAATTCTAAAACACTCAGTAGGCTATATGCATGTGTTCTCTCTCTCTCTCTCTCTCTCTCTCTCTCTCCCCCGGGGTCCTCTAAACTCCAAGTTGGCTGGAAACGAACACGCACTTTCACTGACAAGATTGTATCACACAGGCTGTGTTGTATCACTTGGGGGGGGGGGGGGGGGGGGCATGATGGCAATCCATCGTGTCTTCTTCGTCTCATTGTCTCATCTGATAAGGAAGCCGGATGTTTTAGCTGATCACGAGCAGTTGGCGTGGAGATTTTGTTGTCTCTCGTGCTGTCCACGTCAATGTCAAGTTCACGGCTGGTTCTGAGCCGAAGGGGGGTGGGGGTTGTAAGTGGAGTGTGAGGAGAGGGGGGTGGCGGTAAAAGAAGGGGGTGATGTAGTGGGAGGATAGTGAGAGAGGTGGGGTGGGGGTGGGTGTAAGTGAAGAAGGGTGAGGGTGGGAGGTTCGTGGATTTCCGTTACAAAGATCATGATTAGGAGGCCATTTTGGTCCAAAATGTATAATGATGATAATGATGATGATGATGATAATGGACATCTAATAATTACAAGAAGAAGAAGAAGAAGAAGATGAGGATGAGGATGACGATGATGAAGAAGAAAGAAGAAGAAGAAGAAGAAGAAGAAGAAGAAGAAGAAAAGAACAACAACAACAACA
>CM031604.1:85826128-85848628 GCA_018398815.1 Conus ventricosus
AACGCTCACACACACATGCACATGCACATACAGGAGAGAGAGAGAGAGAGGAGAGAGAGAGAGAGAGAGAGAGAGGAAACCATCTTTTTTATTTATCTTCAAGGTTGCCCTTCCGAGTCAAGAGCGCTTGGGGTCTCACAAAAGTCCATCCATCCATCCATCCAAGTCCATCTATCTATTTATCCGTCCCTCTATTATATGTCTGTCTGTCTGTCTGTCTGTCTATCTATCTGTCCGTCTGCGTGTCCGTCTCTGTCTAATTATCCACCTACCTACCTACCTACCTACCTACCTACCTACCTACCTGCCTGCCTGCCTGCCTGCCTGCCTGCCTGCCTACCTACCCACCTACCTACCTACCCACCTCTATGTCTGTCTGTCTGTCCGACTATCTATCAATTTTTTTTTTTGCATTCATATATAAAACACTTGTCTGAACGTTCAAATCACGGTTTGCCTATTGGCACGTTTTCTGTAACTTGCGTACATTCACGTCAACTCGATTTGTCATGTCCTTTTGAGCAGCAACAATCCACCCCCCTTTCCCTCACCCTACACTCCTCCCCCTCCCCACCCCCCCCCTCCCCTTTTCTCTCCCTCCCCCCCCACCCCCCCCCAAACCCAAAACCCCATCCCATCCACCAACCCCCCGCCTCCCAAACCCACCCCCCACTATCTCCTTCCCCCCCCCCCTCTCTTTTCTCTTATCTCCCCACCCTTTTTTTTTAAGGTTTTAAGGTGGAAAAAGAGGAGAGGGGTGAGAGGAAGGGGAGAGAGTGGAGAAGGGGAAAAAGAAGAGAGACACAACACCACAACACAACACACACACACCCCCACACACACAACACACACAACCCCACACGGGCAGACAGACAGAGATGCCGAGAGAGAGGGGGAGGAGAAGAGGGGAGAGGGGAGGGAGGAGAGAGACGAGGAGAGAGAGAGAGGGAGAGATGGACACACAGAGGGAAACAGAAAAAAGGGAGAGGGGAGAGGAGAAACAGGAGGGGGAAAACAGGGGAGAGAGACCGACAGACAGAACAGGCCGAGACGAGACAGAGACAGAGGAGACCACACAGACAGACGACGACAGACAGGTGTGTACGCGTGCATCCGAAAAACTTGTTAATGTGGACGACCCGGTAAAAACTCAACCCCCAAACCCCCCACCCCTTTTTGGACCCCGTCGCCTCACCAGATCTGAAACCCCTGTCCCCTCCCGGGGGCCCCACGACAGGGTGGCCTTAAAAAAAATTTTTTAAAATTTCGTCAACCTTACCCCCCCCCCCCCCCCCCCCCCCCCCCCCCCCCCCCCCCCCCCAAACCCCCCCCTGGGGAAAGCATTTCTTTAAAAAATTCCCTTTGACATTAATGTTCAAAAAAGGGTGGAGGAAAGGGGGGACGGGGGATGGGGGGGGGGGGGGGAAAAGGGGGGGGGGGGGAGGGGGGGGGGGGGGAAAGGGAAGGGGAGGGGGAGAGGGAGAGGGGAGGGGGGGAGGGGAGATGGGGGGGGCCTTTAGAAAAGGAGGGAGGGGGAAAAGAGGGGGGGGAGGGGGGAAAGAGGGGGAGGGGGGGGGGGGGGGGGGGGGGGGGAGAGGAAGGAAAAAGAAGAGTAAGGGGGAAAAACAGCAGAACCCGGGAGGGAAAAAAATAAGGGAGAGAGGGGGGGGAAAAGGGAGGAGGAGGGTTTGATTTGGGAAAGGGGTTTTGGGGGGGAAGGGGGAGGAAGGGCAAGGGATGGGAGGGAAGGGTGGGAAGGGAGGGAGGAACCCGGGGGAGTTTTAGGGGAGGGACCGGAAGGGATAAAAAGGGGGAGGGAGGGAAGGGGGGAAGGGGGAAGGAGGGAGAGGGAAGGGGAAGGGGGAGGAAGAGGGAAAATTAAGGGGGGGAGAGACCGGAGAAGGGAGGGGGGGGAGAAGGAAGGGGGGGGGGGAGGAGGAAGGGGGGGGGGTTTTAGGGGAAAGGGGGAGGGGGGGGGGAAGGGGGGGAAGGGAAGGGGAGGAGGGGGGGTAAGGGAAGGGGGGGGGTATATGGGGTGGAAAGGGGGGGGGAGGGAAGAGGCAAAGGGGGAAAGTGAAAAGGGGGGGGGGAGGGAAAAGGGAGAAGGGGAGGGGGGGGGAAAAAAAAGGCCCCAAAAAGGGGAAAAGGAGGGGGGAAAGGGGAAAAGGTTTTTAAGGAGCTCGAGGGAAGAAGGGGAGGGGGTTAGAGGTAGTGGGATGATTGGGTGGGGTCACTTGACGGAGTGGGTCGCTCATTAATGTTTCAAACGGGAGTGCGGGGGGAAAATGAAGCAAAATTGGAAAGAGCGGGGGGTTAGTTACGCCAAGGACACAGACAGAGTACAGGACAGACACAATGCATTCGACTCTTGGGTCTTCTTCAGGCAAAAACAAACACATTTAGGGCAGTTATTTGACTGGTCTTGTTTGGGGGACCCTAAAGTATGGGTGACTGGGGAGGGTCACTTGCATTGGTCAAGTTTGGACTGGGGAGGGTCACTTGGATTGGTCAAGTTTGGACTAGGGAGGGTCACTCTGATGGGTCAAGTTTGGATTGGGGAGGATCACTCTGATTGGTCAAGTTTAGATTGGGGAGGGTCACTCGGATTGGTCAAGTTTGGACTGGGGAGGGTCACTTGGATTGGTCAAGTTTGGACTAGGGAGGGTCACTCTGATGGGTCAAGTTTGGATTGGGGAGGATCACTCTGATTGGTCAAATTTGGATTGGGGAGAGTCACTCGGATTGGTCAAGTTTGGATTGGGGAGGGTCACTCTGATTGGTCAAGTTTGGTTTGGGGGAGGGTCACTTTGATTGGTCAAGTTTGGATTGGGGAGGGTCACTTTGACTGGTCAAGTTTGGATTGGGGAGGGTCACTTGGATTGGTCAAGTTTGGATTGGGGAGGGTCACTTGGATTGGTCAAGTTTGGATTGGGGAGGGTCACTCTGGACTGGTCAAGTTTGGATTGGGGAGGGTCACTCTGACTGGTCAAGTTTGGGACCGATCAAAGTGACATTAAAGTGCGGGTGATTGGCTAGGGTCACTTTGAACTGGTCAAGGTGTGGACCAATCAAAATGTCCCTAAAGGATAGAGGATTGCCTAGGGTCACTTTGGTTGATCACGTATCGTCTCTGATTGGGCAAGACTGGTTTCGATTTTGGATTCAGTTACATTGCAGTCCAATCGACCACGCAACATTCTTTCGGGGTTATCTTCTCATGAAACAACAGCAACGACCACCACCACCACAACACCCAACAACAGAGGAACAAAGAAAAGTGAGTCCCCATTGTCATCAGAATGTGTGTGTGTGTGTGTGTGTGTGTGTGTGTGTGTGTGTGTGTGTGTGTGTGTGTGTGTGTGTGTGTGAGCGTGCGCACACGGGTGTGCATGCGTGCGTGCACTTGTGTGCGCATATGTGTGTGTGTGTGTGTGTGTGGTGTGTGTGGTGGTGGTGTGTGTGTGTGCTGTCTGTCTGTCTGTCTGTCTGTGTCTGTCTGTCTGTGTCTGTGTGAGACACGTAATTCCTCTTCTGTCGCAAATTCACGTACACTGCCAAAATTTTGGCGTAATGCTTGAACCCAGTTTGGCGACGACGCGTTGGCCTGAAAACACGAAAAACGCTGTTCTCCTCTCTCTGTACAGATCCCATATCGCCCTCAACACAACCGGTTTATGACGTGTAAAGTCAGAAAGACACGCTTTGTTTGTTTCTTTCTTCTTTGTTTTGTTTGTTGCTGCTTGTTTGTTGTTGTCTGTCTGTCTTTGCTTGGCGCTGCTCTCTGTATCTTCCATTACACCCAACTCCAAACGCTCAGTTCTCTCATGGCGGTGGACCCCCTCTCTCTCTCTCTCTCTCTCTCTCTTTAAGGAACCTCACACTGTGTGCTGCCGTTTTGCCCTTCACTTCTTCTCTCCAAAAGGAGATTGATTTCAGCATGACGTCGTTCATTTCGCTTGCATTTTGAAAATGACGTGAATTACAAACGGGGTGGGAGGGGGTGGGGGTGGGGGGTGAGGGGGAAGAGGTGGGGGGAGGAGGGGGGGAGGGGGGAGCGGGCAGGGGGAGGGGGGGGGGAGGAAGCTGAATCAGAAGTTGTTTTTTTTTTTGCTTGATTCCCGCATAAAGTCAACAGCGTTGCCCAGCTCACGAATTCCACAATGTTTTGCACATTAAGTGGAATACCGTGACTACAGATTACCCTATAATAACATAAATGCAGCTGTCTATTACACACTTACTTGAAGACTGTCATCTTATAAAACCTAAGCCACGGCGAGTACACCAGCATGCTACGTACTATTTCGCAATTACAGATTTTTTTTTTTTTAATGATGTCTACTATTTAAAACAAACCCTCAAGCATTTCAAAGCAGAAAAAAAAGTTCAGGTGAAAAAAAAATCCCATACTGAAAATTTCAACTACAGAACGGACTGCTATAGCCCATTTCGGTGGTTAAATCTCACCATCAACTGCCGCATAACAACAACAACAATAACAAACTAGATAGAGACTACTTCACCCATCAACTGCCGCATAACAACAACAACAATAACAAACTAGCATAGAGACTTTTACGAAACATTTGGAGATTTGAAACCACACGAAAGAAAAAAAAAAACGAAAAAACAAACAGTGAACATCAGTAGAGAAAATGGGGGGGGGGTGGGGGGGGGGGGGGGGGGGGGGGGGGGGTGGGAGGAGAAAAAATTAAAGGAAGAAAGAAAGAAGCCAACAGAGGAGCAATTACAAGAAAAAAAGGAGAGGAAGATGACTGACCATTTCCAGAGAGGGATGGAGTCTACATGAACTACCCCCCCCTCCCACAAATCCCCCCGGCCCCCCACCCCCACTACCCCCACCCCCCCCCCCCCCCCCCCACACCACCCTTCTCAAAATCTCCGACACAGAATCTCTCATGAAAGGGACACAAACTATGCTGACACCACACCCCACCCCATGTCAGAAATCTATCCCCCCTCCTCCTCCTCCGATCCCCCACCCCCCCACTCCCAGGTCCTTATCCCAATCTCCACGTTACACCCCGCGGGGGTGAGATTCAAACAAAAAAAAGAAGAAAAAAACGGTAAAGAAACTATAAACAAAGCAGGTGAACGAGCTGAGCATGACAAAAACAATACGTCGTCAGTTAAAGCAGTTAAGGGGGGGGGGGGGGGGCGGAGAGGATCAGGATAACTTAAATAGATGACCTTCAAGACCAGGAGCCCAAATCTAACCCAAAAAACCAACACAAAACATGAAATTAATGAAAATGAAAAAAAAAAAGAAAGGAAAGAAAAAAAAAAGAAAAGAACAAAACAAAAAAAAAATTCAAAAAAAAATTTTTTTTAAAAAAAAAAAAAAAAATGGAACAGGTCAAACAAATAAAAAAAAAAAAAAAAAGAAAAAAAAAAATTTAAAAACATTTAAAAAAAGGAAAAAAAGAAAAAAAACGAAAAACACTCTCTTTTTTTCCCAAAACTGCGAAACCCAAAAAAAAAAAAGAAAAAAAAATTTTAAAAAATTTTAAAAAAAAAAAAAGGGAAAAAAGAAAAAAAAAAATCCACTCTCTTTTCCCAAAATTTTTTTTAAAAAAAAAAAACCGATGAGGATTTTTCTGTAATTAAAAACTGTGGATGCGACGGAGATCAGATGAAACTGAACGATAAAGCTGATTGACAGATGATAAACGAAAGGTGGCCCACGTTCGTGTCAGAAAGAACGGTTTTAATGGCTTCCTGTTACAGCCATTATTTCGGGGGGGCTGATTTGACGTAGGCTGGAACTGTACGGCGTCTGTTTCTGTGCCGGTGCCAGTTTAGATAGATGGCCTTGAAAAGGTGACCACACACACACACACACACACACACACACACACACACACACACACGTACGCACGCACACTCGAACACACGCACGTACGCACACACACGCGCGCGCGCGCGCACGTATGCACTCGCGCACACGCACGCGCACGCACACACACACACTCACACTCACACACACACCACACACACACACACACACACACACATGCACGCGAGTGCGCCTCAGATATCTGTTTACACGCACGACGCACACATCTATCTACACAGACAGACACGACACGCACGCACGCACGCACGCACGCACGCACGCACGCACACACACACACACACACACACACACACACACACATACCACTCACGCACGCACGCACGCACGCACGCACGCACACACACACACACACACACACACACACACACCCCACACACACCACACACACACACACACACACAGGGAGAAGGAGGGGGAGGGAGGAGGGACACAGAGTAACAACTGAAGTCATCGGAAGAAAAAATTGATGACTATCACGAAGATAATTATGAACCAGAGAGAGAGAGAGAGGGAGGGAGAGAGAGAGAGGCAGAGAGAGGAGAGAGAGAGAGAGAGAGAGAGAGGAGAGAGAGAGAGAGAGAGAGAAGGAGAGAGGGAGAGGAAGAGAAAGAGAGACAGAGAGGAGAGGGACAGAGAGAGAGACAGCCAGACAGACAGACAGACAGACGGGCAGACGGGACAGACGGACAGACAGAGGAACAGAGAGAGAGAGAGAGAGAGAGAGAGAGAGAGTGAGGGGAGAGAGAGAGAGAGAGAGAGGAGAAAGAAAGAGAGAGAGAGAGAAAGAAAGACAGACAGACAGAAAGAGACAGACAGACACACAGAGACAGTCTATATTTCATGACGATGCATTGAAACAGCCCACGGGCGCTTTCGTGTGACCAGTGTTCTTTTCGAATTGTACGGTTTTTGTTCTATGCAAAGGGCGGGGTTGCGACAGATTTTCAACCCAAAGCCAACATCTTAGTAAAAGAATAACAGTGAAACCAGAACACGACAGATTAATTAGATGAAAAAAAAAGAAAACTTTAGGAAAAGACAACCAATCAACACGTTCATGTTATGTCAAGGGAAAGTTAGGAAATGAGGACCGACAGGGAACAGTAATAACAAAACAATAACAAGTGGGAATCTCCTCCTCTCTCTCTTCTCTTTTTAGGAGCAAGAGTTCCCCTACCTCTTTCTCTCTCTCTCTTCTCTCTCTCTCTCTGTGAAAAGAAAAAAACAAATGTTGTATTATTGTGCTTTGAAATTGCTTTTTTTACTATTTTAGCATTTTGTTGTATTTAATCTTTTACAAAAGGATGTAATTCTCTCTCTCTCTCTTCTTTTCTCTCTCTCTTCTTCTCTCTCTTTTCCCCCCTTGTGGAGGATCGCTTATTCCATTATCTGGGGTGCTAACCTTTTTCTTTGAAATCAATTTTTTATTTTTGTTGTTGCTTAAATTTTTCCCTTTTTCCCTTTTTAAAGTCATTACCCTGAACTTTTAAAGCAAAAAATTTTTTTAATTTTGTGAATATAATGTGTTTTTTTTAAAAGTTTTGTAATTTTTTCGTCGCTGCATACTTAGTCCCTTAAGGGGGGAAAGGGGATAAAAAAAGCAGTGTTTGTTTACTGTTCCCCTTGGAAATAAAGTTATCATCATCATCTTCTTGTGGGAGCAAGAGTTCCCCCTACTCTCTCTCTCTCTCTTCTCCTCTCTCTCTCTCTCTCTCTTCTTGGGGAGCAAGGTTACCTTATTTTAGTTTTTTGTTTACTGTCAAGGAATCATGCCAGAATCTCGGTGTCATTTTTTTAATGTAAAAATAAAAAAAACTTTTAAAAATTTCCTTTGAGAGAGAGAGAGAGAGAAGAGAGAGAGGGAGAGAGAGAGGGGCGGGTTTATTAAGAAAATTTTGAGGGGAAAAGAAAGAAAACAAAAAGTATTACACAAAAAATAAGGACGCAACTTCACACACACACACACAACACACGGGGGCTGTGAGTACAGGGGGAAGAGAGGGAGGGAGAGAGAATCCCAAAAAATCATCAAAAATTGTGTGGTCAAGACCCCCCCCCTCCTTTTCACTTCCACCCAAAAACTTCGCGAACCCCCTCCCCCCCCCCCCCACCCCCCCCCCCCCCCCCCCCCCCCCGCAAGCCTCACCCCTCCCTCCCAACCCCCCCTCTTTCCCTTCCTCCCCCGACCCCCCGTACCCACCCCCCCCTCCACCCCCTCACCTCCGGGCCTTCCCCCCCTCCCCTATTCCCACCTCACTCCCCATCCTTTTTTGCTCTGTGCCTCCCGTCTCACACTCCCCCCCCCCCCCCCCCCCCCCCCCCCCCCCCCCCCCCCCCCCCCCCCCCACACCTTGCATCCTTCTAAATCTCCCCTTCCCTTCCTGCCCCCCCCTCCCCCTTTTTTTCCCCCCCCCTCCCCATCCCCAAGTTGGGGGCTGTGGGGGGTCTTCACCTAGCTAAGTTAGAGCGCATCGGACCCCCCCTTGGTGTCAAGACTTAAGGGGCAAAGCCTCTCTTTCCTTTCTCTTCTCTTCACAGTCCCCATTTTTGGGTGGCGGCGACGGCGGGGGCCTTCTCTCTTCTCCTTTCTCCTCGTGGGTATGGGTTAAAGGCACGGTAGTGGTCCGTTCGGAACAGGGCATTGACTTGGGCTCCTTATTTTTCCTGGGACCTTTGTGTTTGAGCCCTGTGTGTGTGTGTGTGTGTGTGGGTCTGTCGGGGCTTTTCTGTCTCTTGTCTCTCTTCTCTCTCTCTCTCTTTTTTCTCTCTTTTCTCTCTTCCCCCTTTTTCTCTCTCTTTAAGTTGAGTTAGAATACAACAAAGGGAAATGCACAAGATTGTGTCTGGGAAGGCAACCCCCAACATTGTTTACAGATTTTCAAAAATTCCCCAAGGACTCTACCCAAATTATGTCCGTTTCCCAGATTGATTATTAAATCCAGTTTAAAAATTCAGGGTTCCCGTAATGGAAATCGCTCCTGAATCAACCAAACACGCCAAGCATATCAACCCTTAAAACCATTATTTCAAACCCTCTTTTGGCCAGTTTACATACTCCCCCAAAATCCACCACCATTCACCCCACCTCTTTTCCTTTGTATTTTCCTGACATTTAGAAAATGTTTTTTTACTTTAAATGCTATTTTTGTATGTATTTTGTTTGAAGTAGTCTTATATGAGTGTGTGTGTGTGGTGTGGTGGGGTGGTGTGGTGTGGGGGTGGTGTTTGTGTGTGTGCGTGTGTGTTTCTACTCCTCCCCGCCCCCTTTTCATTCTGTCGAAATGCTTGAGTTTTTTTGTGACTTTCTCTCTCTCTCTCTCTCTCTCTCTTCTCTCTCTTCTCTCTTTTCTCTCTCTCTCTCTCTCTCTCTCTCTCTCTCTCTCTAGGGTTCTGCTGGAATGACTTGATTTTTTTTTATCCATATGATATCCCTTCCTACCCGTGGCGACTGGGCTATCATTATGCATTTCCCACCTCCATTTGTGCTTTATTTCTTCCCCCCCCCCTCCCCCGGTGTTTCAAAATTGATTGTTTTGTATCTCTTTGGAATTTTTTGATTGTCAGATTGTTCTAAACATGCTCTCTTATCGCACCCACTCTAGCCTCTTCCTCCCACACCCCTCTCTCTCTCTCTCTCTCCCTCCCTCCCTCCCCCCCTCTCTCTCTCTCTCTCTCTCCCCTTCTCTCTCTCTCTCTCTCTCTCTCTCTCTCTCTGCAGCTTACCGCTCTCTTCGTCTGCGTCTTCTCTCCTCTCTCTTCCTCTCTGCTCTCTCTCTCTCTCTCTCTCTCTCTCTCTCTCTCTCTCTCTCTTTTTTATTTTTTTTTTCCTTCCCTTTTTAAATTTTAATCCCCTATTGTATTGTAGTTCTAGTCACTTTTGCATGCTTCCTTTGTTGCCTTTTTTTTTATATTGTTGACCCTACACAGGGCGAGGACTGGATGCAAAAAGCACATCAGTGCTTATCTATTATCCTCGTAAATAAAGAATTTTGTCTTGTCTTGTCTTGTCTCTCTCATGCGAATGTTTCGAACTTTCTTGTCATCTTCTGTGTGTGTGTGTGTGTGTGTGTGTGTGTGTGTGTGTGTGTGTGTGTGTGTGTGTGTGTGTGTGTGTGTGTGTCTGTGTGTGTGTGTGTGTGTGTGTGTGTGTGTGGTGTGTTTTGTTTCTGAAATTTGCTTGATGTATCAACTCACCTCTATTGCATGTTTTTCTTTCTTCTTCCAAACTCTATGATCGTGTACAATTTGCTACAAACGGGTTTTTTAAATTATTTATTATTCGTCTAAATTACTAACGGCCGAGTGTTAAACAACAACAGCAAAAAAACAGCCACCACGTGCGCATTCCTCCTTCCCCTCATTAAAAACATGCGTTCGTTCTCTCTCTCTCTCTCTCTCTCTCTCTCTCTCTCTCTCTCTCTCTCTCTCTCTCTCCTCTCTCTCTCTCTCTGGTTGTGTGTGTGTGTGTGTGTGTGTGTGTGTGTGTGTGTGTGTGTGTGTGTGTGTTGTGTGTGTGTGTGTGTGAGCGCGCGCGCGCGCACGTGCGTGCTTGTGTGTTTGTTTTGCAGACATCTATCGACGAACAGAACAAGTGGAGCAGAAGTAACCTCCATCTCCTATTGCCCCCTCCCCATCTCCATCCCTTCCCGTCCTTCTTCTCGCCTTCCACTTCTTTAGCACATAACTCTTCCATGAAGTATACAAAAATAATTAATTATTAAATAAATAAATACACAAACAAATATTAGAATAAATAAACACAAGGAATGACTAAAACAGTGATAAAGACGTTCAGATCAAATCCTGGCGGTGGTGTGTGTGTGTGTGTGTGTGTGGTGTGTGTGTGTGTGTGTGTGTGTGTGTGAGAGAGAGAGAGAGATAAGGATGTGTGTGTGTGTGTGTGTGTGTGTGTGTGTGTGTGTGTGTGGTGTGTGTGTGTGTGTGTGTGTGTGTGTGTGTGCATGTATCTGTGTGCGTGTGTGTTTTGTGTGTGTGTGTGTGTGTGTTTGGTGGTGGTGGTGGTGGTGGTGGTGGTGGCTGTGGTGGTGGTTGTGGTGATGGTGTGTGTGTGTGTGTGTGTGTGTGTGTGTGTGTGTGTGTGTTGTGTGTGTGTGTGTGTGTTAGTTTCTTATACTCTCTCTCTCTCTCTCTCTCTCTCTCTCTCTCTCTCTCTCTCTCTCTCTCCTCTCTCTCTGGTGATTCTGGAAGATATTCTTTATTTATTCAAACGTTTTCAAAATCTATTAAGTATTGGTTAAAATTGACACAACTTCCAACATCAAGGCTATGTAGACAAGTATATGATATATAATATGCTATATTTACAAACGGAAAGCGGACACTGCAAGTGGGTTAGTAAAGTAAAACATGTGTTAACTATTAATGGGTTTTGGTATTGTGTGGCTTAGCAAAGAGGTAGGGAACGAAAGGGCGTTTATGTCAGAATTTAAGGATTCGCTTGATAGCCTGCTACAAACAGAATTGGCATTCAAAAATAGGAAAAAATGACAAGTATTCATGGTTTTATTCCTTTAAAAGTATTCTTCAACCGGAAATGTTTTTGAAATCTGTTTGTAAACCTCCCCTTGTTCCTACTGTAAAAAAAACGCACAAGGGGAGATCGGGTTCGGGAGAAAGTTGGACTAGGTTCATCCAAAAAGACAAATGAGTCAGGCCCAGTGAAGATTTTCTTTCTTTAATTTGGTCTAAAGTTCTTATGCATAAAAAGGGCTGGTGACAATGCCCAACAAAAGGAAAAGAAAAAGGTACAAGTAAAGGGAAAAAAGGAAAAGGAAAAGGAAAAGAAAAAGGAAAATAAAAGTAGAAGTAACGTCAAAGGGCTCTAGAAAAAGGGCTCTAGCAACCGTGGCCTGTCAATGAAAATGCAAACGAACGTAAACCACAAATGCATCTTACACCATTGCATAGTTCACATACAATCCGAATCATTTCATAAGTCCTTCCACGTGACAGAAAAACATCATTTAACAAATTACGAAGCCAGGTCAGTCTCGGGGTGAAGTATCCTCATTCTACTGCAAGCCAGAGCATATCATTCAGGAGACACATAATCAGGAATGCGCTATACTATGGTATTCGGAATCATAGGTCCAACCACTATAGCTCTTTTAGTCTCTTGCATTGGATTTGCACAGAGGTTATCAACAATGATAAAACCCATCCAAACAAGAACTAATCGAGTGACACAACGACCACTCTGAAACCAGGGTGAACCTAACCTCCAAGACACGGGTTCAACCCTGTGCTGCCCTAACTCAGAACAGCAACTGCCAATTATGTGGGATTCATATCCCTAACACATTATTCCACCTCATCCATGTGTTCATCATAACTGCTCATCCTTCGCTTCTATAATTAAGCAACATGGGATACAGACTGCATCCCCAAATTACAACCAGTCAAAGGAATCGACTGTGAACATAATCAAGCGCAACGCTTCGACTCATGAAATGAAAAACATGAAACAGCAACAAAGAAATATGCCAGTTTCCATCGACATTAAAGGCAAACAGCCTATATAGGCAACAAGCCTGTAACCTTCGTCATGTATATAAGGCAGACAGATACCTATAGCCGGTATGGTACATATTCTTCAGAAAGAAATTACTTAGTAGAGAGAGAGAGAGAGAGAGAGAGAGAGAGAGAGAGAGTAGAGAGAGAGAGGAGAGAGAGAGAGAGAGAGAGAGAGAGAGGAGAGAGAGAGAGAGATTGGCTTATCGCTCCGGTCAAAAAGCAAGGCAAATCATCTTTTACCATAGCCCATAAGTCAATAAACAATCACAATATGGTTTCACCTCAGCCATCATTTAACGAACTCCTGTCTCAACTGCTCAATTATAAAATTCTACAAACACCACTAATAGTCTGTCTACTACATCACTACATTATTTGCTTATTCACTTATTACTTAACAATTTACAATAAACATAATACTGATAAGGACTCCATAACTTCTGTATTTTATCTCATTTATTATATTTTTATTGTCACAGAATGAATCCTTAACTGAATTTCTATCCTGCAATTAAGTAGGTCTTCCTTCAATTGTGAACTCGACTTCTAAAACAATTTCAAAATCTTAGTGCTCAATAGAACCTATAGAAAACCCAAAGGGTCAAGAACACAAAGCATGGAACAATCAAATCTCGTTTCATGATAACAATGCGCACATAGCAAAACACAAAGTACATAGTACTTAGATGCACGGTCAGAATACCGAAATGGAAAAATGCATCAACTTACATTTTCTGGTGCCATCAGAACACCGTCACCACCACTTCACAGACTAAGTGTCGTCCACTCCGTTTGAGATTTGGGGCCTGACTGAATAACTCCGTAACTTCAAGAGCACCCACGCTTCCCCTAGCGTCACTAGGGACGCCATCTGTCAGATCCCTACGCCTCATGAATATTTATAAGGGTCTTACATGTTTAACTGCAATTATTAACTACAAACTTCATTATCACCTACATGTCCCTCAACCTAAGCATACAACATCTTCTCAATCATTGCGTGATCCTAAGTTTCACCAGTTTGAAATAAGAAAATAATTATCCGAACTATTTCCTTAAAATCTCAGGATGACCAACAACCTACATAGTAAGCCCATCCCACAACTACTGGTCTTCCTCTTACATAATGGGGCTGGCACCCCCACAAACTTTCCCCGTCTCTCCCCGGTCTACTCGAGAGTATTCCCTCTTTGGCATTTCCGGCCCTTCGCCGGTCAGTGCCTTCAAAGGGATTCCTCCTTAGATCGCCACACCACTGGCGAACTGATCGGGGGTCATCAGACTACCTCCCTTGGTTAATCTAAACTCAACCAGGGCACTCCTCAGTGGAAGCACACAAGAATCTCTGGTCTCCTTAGATCGCCACACAACTGGGCGAACTCATCGGGGGTCATCAGACTACCTCCCTCGGTTAATCTAAACATCAGCCATGGCACTCCTCAGTGGAAGCACACATGAATCTCTGGTACACCATAGGTGGTGTACATGTTACTAATAAATAGCATAGAAGCATATTGGCCAGATTTAGAAGTCGAGCCCTTGGATTTAAAGCAAATAAGAAATGGTTTTGTAATTAAGTTTCTGTTGATGATGTCTGTGTGGTGTGTCCATACTACAGTAACGAAGATAAAGAGCACTTTTTATTTCAATGTAAAGCATATGAAGATAAAAGGAAAAAGTCAAAACTGTTTAATTTGATGCCAGAAAAACCATATACTTGATTGAACTATTATCTTCTGATGATGGAAATATGGTTCGTCTGTTTGCTAAATATATTGCTGAATGCTATGATATCAGAGAGACTTTGGCATGCGTATTGGTGACATGTTGTTTTACCCAGAGGTGATTCATCTAAATGTCATATGGTTTTAGTTGTTACTCAGACCACAGAAGGCTTGGTCAGATGTTTCATCGTTTTATTCCAGTGCAAGTGGAATTTTATTTTCTCACATCATTGCGGCTCGTGAGAACAGACTACACTGAGTGACTGACTGAGTGAACGGCTGTCTATCTGTCTGTCTTTCAGTCTGTCTGTCTGCCTGTACGTCTGTTGGTCAGTCCGTCCGTCTCTTTCTCTTCTCTCTCTCTCTCTCTCTCTCTCTCTCTCCCGTCTCTCCCTCTCTCTCTTTTTCTTTCTCTCTCTCCCTCTCTCTCCCTCCGTCTCTCTCTCTCTCTCTCTCTCTCTCTCTCTCTCTCTCTCTCTCTCTCTCTCTCTCTCATTTCCTCCCTGTCTCTCATGCAATATGTTCCTCCTGTCTACTATGTCATCCCAGTTGGGAGTCAAACGAATTTAACCGAAGAAAATAGAGGTCGAGTGATTTGAACAGATCATTACTCGCATCAGTGATTAGGGTGCTCAGGACAAATCAGATACATAAAGTGCTTCCTGTTTGTCTGCCAGTTTCTGTCTGTCTGTCTGTCTGTCTGTGTCCCGTTTGTCTGTGCTGTCTGCAGCGTTTGCTGTCGGTTATACAAGCCAGAGTCTTCTTCTGAACTTCGACGAATTTGACGTGGTGACCCGTTCATATACTGGGCAGATCGAAATCGAATCACTGTTATACTGAAGAAAAAGAAAAGAAAAAAAAAAGAAAATCGCATCAATCCAACGTTGGTATGGCCTTACGGCGAACAGAAGTGGTGTTGCGATTCCCAGAGCCAAACACGCCTCGCCCGTCGGCGTTCATATTATAGATTAAACACACCGTGCTTTCTGTCAGCCGAAACAGCTCAGACGCGAAAACAATAAACTGAAGAGCGAAAGTCCTGGGTTCAGACACTTCTCTCTCTCTCTCTCTCTCTCTCTCTCTCTCTCTCTCTCTCTCTCTCTCTCTCTCTCTCTCTCTCTCTCTCTCTCTCTCTCGCCTTCCTTCTGAGATTAGAAACAAAGGGATCATAGTGCACAGGATTGTGTCTGGGAAGGCACCCTCCATATTAGTTCACAGATTCTCAATTAATTCCTCAAGGACTCTACCCACACTTCATGTCCCTGTTCTTAGAATTGACTTTTTCAAATCCAGTTTAACATATTCAGGTTCCTGTCTGTCAACCTCGGGTGATGTCGATGGAGGAAGGACTCGCGCACAGCCCAAACACACTCACAGCTTGCTTACAATCTCATTCATATATCATGCATTCGTCACATCAAACCACTAGTAAAGTCTATAACTTTACTACACATGATCATAGAACGAAACATCAATGCATATGGAATCAAACAAAATAAAACATTCTCTCTTTCCTGAACTTCACAAAATCATTTATCTAAAACATCATTAACTAACCCGGGTATAAATAGATTTCTACTTTACCTGGCCAGGTGATCTTAACTATTCACGAATCACTGTCTTTTCTTTTCCTTTTTTTTTCTTTTCACTGTCACTTTCACAAGCACGACACAACTGCTGGCACCGGTGTTGGTCTGCTGGCCTTGGTCAGGTTAGACTGCTGGCACTGGCGTTGGTCTGTGGTTCTGCTTGACGAAGTGACGCTGCCAGTATGAGGTCGAACCCCCGGTTCAGATGGAACAGTGACTATCAACATCGATCTGTTCTCCTTCTTTCTTCCTGCATTAACGCATTGCACTCTCTCTCTCTCTCTTCTAGTCTGCTCTATCAAATGGACATGGTTGCTTTTCTTTTCCTTTTCTTTTCTTTCTTTTTCTCTTCATTAGTTAGCAACTCTCTCTCTCCACATCTCTCTTTAGACCTTCCTCTGCAGACTATCTCTGGTGCTAAATGCTACAAACTTGGTTCTAATCCTCTCTCCTCATCTCTCTCTCTGCCCTCTCTCCTGCAGAGCTTACACTCAGAACCTCTCTCTCTCTCTGTCTCTCTGTTCGTTCTCACTCTCTCTCACTCACGCATTACTTTATGCCCTAACTCCGTGTCCAAGGGCGAGTACCATTGTCAGTATTTTTACCACCTCGTACCCGAAGTTATCTCCTCTAATTCCATTGGATATTCTTCTTTTTCTTCTGCGTTCGATTGAAGCTGGATGCGTCAGACTTGTAACCCGGCCGCCATGATGAAGCCCGCAGTCTTCTCCGGGTCAGAACGGGCTCCCCAAAGCTGCGCCTGTAACTCCGCTCCCCCGGGCCAGGTTTTGTGTCGTAGAGCTGCGTGACTAGGACAGCGCAGTAGGACATGTTCAGGGTCTGGGGTCCAGGCCGCATGGACACTGGTCAGTGTAGGTGATCTTCAGCGGTTAAGGTGGCTCAGCAGTCTGCAGTGGCCAGTCCTCAGTCTGAAGAGGATTGTCTGCTGGTGCCTTTGGAGCTGGTGGATGGGGTCAGCACCATTCTCTGCACCCAGCCTTCTCTTCCACTGGGACTGAAACTGGTTGTGGATGATGGTCTTGGCCTCCCTGTAGGTCACGGGTGGCTAAACTGCTCCATTTTGCTGCCTGCCTTGGAGAGAGCATCAGCTTTTTCGTTGCCCATGATCCCACAGTGAGACGGAATCCACTGAAGTGTAATGACAGACTGTTTTGAGAATTCATGGAGGGCAGCCTTGATGTCTTGCATATGTTGTTCATTTCTTGTGTTCTGAAGTCCCTGCAGCAGAGATCGGCAGTCTGTGAAGAAGACAACCTTCTGTGATTGGATGCCTGGTCCCAGAAAGACCCTCACTGCGTGGAGCAGTGCTATTGTCTCCGCTCTGTAGTTGGAGGAGATCTTTCCGGGGGGGAAGGCCTTGTGTGTCAATCTTCCATTGGTGTGTCTGATGAAGAACCCTGCTCCTCCATTCTTGACTGCTCCTTCTGAGGATCCATCTTGTGAAGACGTGGGTCCACTCACTGGGGTTGTATTGGTTGGCAATCATCTCCTGTGCCAGAGCTTTCATTACTTGAGGGGCTTGACGGTCCATTCTTTTAATGCCAGGAACTTCAGTGATGATTGCGACATCCTCTAGGTGATTGTCTAGTTCCTCAAAATCTGGAAGCATCTCCATTTCGCTGGTGAAGCAGGCAGCAGGTCTTCATTTCTGTGATGCAGGCTCTTAGACAGGTGGTTGAAACTTGTTCTCTTTAGCCTGTTTTTGGTGGGGTTCTGCATCTCGGTGTGCATGGGGGGGGTAGGCATACGCAGTAACTTTTCACTGGGGATGAAAACCTTCTCCTCGCGTCTGTCTTCGAGGGAATGTAGGCTAGTAAGCTTCTCCATGGCTTGGGAAATTGGGGTAGTCTTCACCCCACTCGTGATCAGTCGCAATCCTGCATTCTGCACTTTGTTCAGGCGACTGGTGTTGGTCTTGGATGCAGTGGCCCATGCAGAACTGCCATACTCCCAGGTTGGTCTGACGGTCCCCCACGTACACCTTCTGCAGATGCTGCTGTTTGCGCCCCAGGATGTACCGGCCAGCTTCTTCATGATGGCGAGCTTCCTGACTGCTTCGTTTTCAATGTTCTTGAGGTGGGGATTCCAAGTAAGCCGCTTGTCCAGCTTGATGCCTAGGTATGTTGGGTTGTCTTCTTGTTTCAGCTCTCTTCCATTTATTTTCAGGCTGATGGTTTCTGGCAGGGGCGACAGCGAGAAGACTGTGGCCACTGTTTTTGGGGGCGTTGATTTCTACGCCCCAGTCAGAGGCCCATCTTCCGACGTGTTCCAGTGCTTCCTGCATCCTCTAGCTGGCTGTGTTAAATGTTCTGCAGCACTCCAGGCAGCAAAGTCGTCGGCGTGGAGAGCTCTGGAGATGTGCTTGGTGAGCTTCTCAGCGATGTCGTCAATGAAGATGAGAAAGAGTGTAGGGAAATGACTCCTCCTTGTGGTACACCTTGTTGTAGAGTGATTCGATGGCTAATTTTCCCATCAAGTTGAACTCTTGCTGTGCGGTACTGGAGGAAGTTGCGTATCCAGCGGTACATATTCCCTTCCACTTTCTTGTTTAGCAGCTTCAGGAGCAGTCCTTCCTTCCATACCTTGTCGAAGGCTTTGGTCAGTCCACAAAGACAGCGAGTACCTTTTTCTTCTCCTGAAAGGCGTTTTCGATCTTTTGGGCGAGGTACACAAGCTGGTCTTCCGTACTGTGGTTTTTTCCTGTAAGCCGACTGTGTGTTGCTGAGCAGGTGATTTTCTTCCAGGTGTTTCAGCAGTCTTGTGTTCACCATTCTTTCCATCACCTTGCCCAGACAACTGAGGAGGCTGATTGGTCGGTAGCTGGATTTCTTGGTTTGTCTTTCTGTTTCTTTCTGATGGGGATGATGACTGCTTCTCTCCATCGGTCTGGGAGTTTCCCTGAGCTCCATGACTGGTTGATGATCAGAAGAAGCTTCTGTTTTGCTGTGGTTCCAAGTCTCCTGATCATGTCATTGGTAACACCATCTTTCCCTGGGGCTTTCTTGGCTTCAGTTTTTTAATGGCTGCATTGAGTTCAGTCATGGAGAAGGCTGACATCATGGACGGTGTGGGTTCTGGTGTTTCAGCTTCTCCTTGGTTTCCTTGCTGACTTCCTGCACTCGGGCATTGGGTATTGTTGCTTTGCTTTCCTCTTTGTAAAAGTCTGCCAGGATGTTTGCTGCTTTCCTACCCGCGTGGTGCATACCGTTTTCCTCGATGACGGTTTTGCTGTGTCCCGCTCTGGTTCTTCATTCAGGGCTTTTGTCAATTCCACAGCTTGCTGGTGTCCTTCTCCATGTTGAGGCTGCTGGTCTTCTCGTTCCAGCTCTTTTGGAGTTCAGCTTTCTTTTGCTGGTTGAAAGCTTCTTTGCGTTGTTGTGCCTCACTAGGTTCTCTGGAGTGGGGGTTTGCTCCATAGTTTCCCTGGCATTGTCCATTTCAGTGTGAAGCTGTTCCAGTGTGTCACTCCAGTATGGCAGGGAATGTCTTCTTTTGCCCCTTGGGATTGCCTGCTTTGCTGTCTGAAGAATTGCATCAGTGAAATTCTGGACGTTCTTGTTCAGGTCATTTTCACAGCAAATGTTTCTGGTGTGGTGGGCAGCCTTTTCTGCAAAGAGGGTCCAGTTGGCTCGTTTGAAGTTCCAACTTGGTTGCATGTTGCGCTCAGTACATCCTAGGCTGAGATGTTGAAATGACTGGCAGGTGGTCGCTCCCTCCAAGCTGGGTGCCGACTTCTCTGGGCGTGAGCTTGTGAATGTCCTCAGTAGCTACTGCCAGGTCTGGTGTGGAGGTGGTTTTCCAAGCTCTGGAGAAGCACGTTGGTTTGTCGTCCGCCTGGTTGATGAGTACTAGATTGTTTTCCATCATCCAATCCTCCCCTTCCTCACCACGGCATCCATTTCTTCATATCCCCAGCTTTCCGAGTGGCTGTTGAAGTCTCCAACCACCAGGTGTCTGTAAGCTTCTAGCTTCACGTTGTGTAGCGTAAGAGATGAGGTTGGTGGGCTGTAGCAGTTGGTGATCCATAGGTCCTCCACTGGGCAGCAAGAGCTTGACAGTCAGGTGTTCTAGTTCTTGTCTTCTTGATCTGTTTGTCTCCACTGCAGGATGGAGTTTCTGACAAGGGTAATGATTCCTCCCTTGTGTCTGTCTTCGCGGTCTTGGCGAAATGTCTCGAAGCCCTCTTACAAAGAAACGTCGATGATCTTTCAAGTGCGTTTCTTGGATGCAGATGACGTCGAGTTGTTTTTTGCTTAGAAACTTTTGCAGTTCTGGCTTCTTGTTCCCTGGTCCTTCTGCATTCCACTGAGCTACTGTAAGGGTGGTAGGAGGCTGGGTAGTCTGGCCAGTCGCTCTACTCTCCTTCCCCCGACCGTCAGGTTAACAGAGGGACCGGTCGCTTTGGGGGGCCCCTTTGAGGCTAAGGGCCCGGCTCCGTCCCCCCCCGGTTGTCGCTGATAGGACACGCCATGACAATAAGGTAGTCTCACGCATGACCATAATCGTTGATGCGTGTGTGCCCTAATTTATCCCCCGGACCTGCGCCGTAGCTGACACACTTCCGTCTTCGGCAGGCTGGATGCTTTTGCCATTTAACCCATGGCTGGGGTAAGGCTTGGAGCAGTGTCAGGGCGTATCCACACGCCGGTGGGCCTTCACTCAGTTCCTTCCATTTTGGTGGGGGCCTTACTCCTCCATCTGGACTGGTCTAGCCTGCGGCTTTCCTTGATTGGAGGCCGGGATCTAGTTTTGATATAGCGCCAGTATTCCGCTCCCGTGCCGCGTTAGTGAAAACAACCTGCCCCATGTCCCCCTGAGGAAACACCCACATTAACGTGGTGAGAAGGTGCGACTACGGTGTTCACCCTTTCTTAATGGAAGAAAGGGATCTTCGCAGGTCCATTGGATATTCAAATCATGACAGTCACGCCTACACGCCTTACTCTCTGTGTGGTCAATTGGTCATTTAATTGATTAGCTTGATTTCACCCCCCACCACATACTACCTTCTCCCTCTCCCTTTCCGGCGACGTCGTAAATTGGCTAGATCAGTCTGGCCCAGACGTTGCAATAGGTCTGCCAACCTATTGAGACGTTGGTCAGCCACTCCGACTGTCTACGGGGAAGATTAGGATTAGCCTCTCGCCGTGCTCAAATTGGCCGGATGATCTGATCCGGGCGTCGAGACTCGTTTGACCAGACATCGAGGCGTCGGTCAGCTTACTTAGTCCGTCTGGCTGGACAGACCGTCTCTGTGGAGCCTCTCCCCTATGCTTAATTGGCTGGATCCGACACATGGGCTGTCTGCCGGCGCCCAGAATAATTGAGTTAGAGCTTATGTCCAAACAACCTAGCTGGCGACGGACCACGACTTTGGTTGTGTTTATTTTTGACCGTGACACTGTCAATGGAACTCGCTCCCTGAATCAACCAAAGAACACCAATGCATATCGACCTTCAAACACCATTAAATTTTAAGCATCTTATGTGCCAGTATTTGCATACTCCGCCATAAATCCACCACCAACCACCACCACCCTCTTTGCCTTATGTATGAACCTGTCTATTTAGAAAGTGTTTTGTACTTGAAATGCACATGTTATTCTGTTTGGTAAGTATGTCTTATGTGAGTAAAGCGCGCGCGTGTGTGTATGTGTGTGTGGGGGGGGGGGGGGAGGAGGGTCTGGTGTGTGTCTGTGTGTCTGTGTTTCCTACTACCTCCTGCCCTCTTGTCATTATGTCGAGATACTTATATTCTTAATGTCTCTCTCTCTCTCTCTCTCTCTTCTCATCTCTCTCTCTCTCTCTCTCTCTCTCTCTCTCTCTCTCTCTCTCTCATCTCTCCTCTCTCTCTCTCTCTCTCTCATGGTTCTGCTGGCTGCTGGAATGACTTGATTTATTATTTATATGATATTCTCACATTAGTGCTTATCTCTTATCCTCGTAAATAAAGATTTTGTCTTGTCTTGTCTTGTCCTTCGATAACAATAGAAGGATCGTTTATTCTGTCTGTGTGTGCTGAGTTTCTTTTCTTCTTTGTAATCAATTTCTTTATTCTTGTTTGTTGTTTCGATCGCTTCCCCCCCCCCCCCCCCCCCCTTCTTTATTTCAATTCATCCACGCCTCAGTGTTAATGGAGGAACACCTCATCAACTTTTTACTGTATTTGTGAAGATATGTGTGTTTGTTAAAAGTCCTCTCTCTCTCTCTCTCTCTCTCTCTCTCTCTCTCTCTCTCTCTCCACTCTCCATCTCTCTCTCTCTCTCTCCATGGTTCTGCTGTTAAAAGTTTTGTCAGTTTTAGTCGCTAGTCATGCTTATTTTAGTCCCTTAGCGGGCAAGGGCCGGATAAAAAAAAAAGCATGTCTGCTTATCCGTTACCCTTGGATATAAAGATTATCATCATCATCATCATCATCATCATCATCATCATCACCATCAAGATCACACATCATCATCATCATCAAGATCATCATCATCATCATCATCATCATCATCTCTCCCCCATTCAAGTGATTGCACTTGGGTCTGGGGCAAAGGGGATAGAGACGGGTGGGGGGAGAGGGGAAAAGGGGAACAAAGGGGTTGAAGGGAGAGTGGGAAGCGGAGGGGGGGGGGGTGAGGGGTAGGAGGGACTGGTAGTACAAAGGGGTTGTCTGGAGTGGATGGAAGGAAAACAGGGTGAAAGAGAAGGGGCGGGGGAAGAACAGGGGGTAGTATTGGATGACGGGAGGAAGACAGGAGAGGAGGGGGGG
>CM031604.1:85853628-85868628 GCA_018398815.1 Conus ventricosus
TCTGTTGTTGTCTCGTTCGTCATGTCTTTAGAAGGATTCCCCATCTCCTCGACAAAGGTGGCACTACCGTCGCAGGTCCTCAGTCCTCCGTTTAGAGCCTTCGGGCCACTGGTATTACTGGGTGGGCCAGGTTTTCCTCTCGAAGCGATCTTGGTGGAGCGGGCAGGACGGCAGCAGATGTTCTGTTGTTGGCTGCCTGTTCTGCTGGGGCATGCTCTGTGTTGCCGCATGCGGAGTTTTGAAATAGGTGGTGTTGTTTCAGGCGGTTGTGGCATGTCCTGAGCCTGAGATGGGACTACCTTGTTCTCGTCGATGTCTAGCAGGTAGTACGGGTCTGCTCTGTTGTGGCGTGGGGATGGGATTTTGCTGTGACTTCCACTTGTTCGCAGATTGGCCTTGATGATGGTCCTGGTTCGGTTGGTAGCTGGTAGATCTGGTCCATCTGTCCTTTGTAGTGCCCTCTTTGCCAAGGAGTCAGCAGTTCTCATGGCCGAGCACATTGCTGTGGAGGTGAAATCCACCTGCAGGGGTGACTGTGTGAATTGTGCAGAGGGAGGCGAGAGATGAGGACAGATCGTGAGTTGGGTCCTCTATTGGACTGGAAGGTCTGCGTGGACAGGGCGTCGGTCAGGGAAGACAACATGTGGCTGGGTAGGGGCTGACCTCGATTGGGCTTGCTGCTGTTTTCAGGGCTTCTGCTCGCTCTGTTTCATTTGTGGAGTACAGGCGGTTAGCGCGGCAGTTCTTTTCTTCTCTGCCTTTGGATATTGGACATAGACTCCTGACCCTCATCTCGAATGGCACTCTGATGCAGAGCGTCGGTGTAGACATGAGTCCAGGACTCTTGGGGAACTGGGGTCTGGAGTGTTCCAGGGTGAGGGACTTTCTTTCAGGGCCCGCTTTGGGAATCTTTTGGGCCAACATCAGGGCTGCTGCATGGATGACGGGCAGGATTCTTAGCTCCTGGGAGGACGGCAAGACACCGGGTGGTATCACTTTGGGGTCATGGTCAAGGATATCTTGGATGTTGCCGTTCTAGAATCCTTGCTCTGGTGTACGATTCCCTATCTTCAGCCGTCCTTTTGTTGGGTGGGACAGTCTGTCTTTCATGGGGTGGCCTTTCAGCCTCGTGACTTGGCAGTCTGGGTTCAGGAGTTTGGAGTCTCTGCGGTCCTCAAGGGGCTGGAGCTCTGTGATGGTTTCAAGCTCTGGATTGGTGTAGACTTCATGGTTCCTGTGATGATACGGCAGCTTGCTTTGAATCTTGCTGTTCCGTTCAAAAATTGGATTGGCTGTAGTGCCCCATGCCAGTCATGCCATACTCCAGCACTGGCCTGACTCTACCAGTGTACAGTTCTACTGAGGGTTGATGTCTGCGCCCATGTTGTTCCTGCCAGCTTCTTCTGAGGGCTAAGGCGTCGTATTTTGCTATTAATTCTGTTTTCTCTGCTTGTTCTTCCAGTCAGGCGTTTGTCAAAGGTGACTCCCAGGGTACGTGGGGTTATTTTCCGCAAGCGGAGTTTGTCCACTGATCTCAGTTGGCCTTCTGTATCTTTGGGTGAGAGGCTGGAAAACAGTGTAAGTTGTCTTCTTGGCATTATTGTTACCAGCCACTGTTTCGTTCCAGCTTTCAAGAAACATTCAGGCCCTGCTGTGCCTGTAGTGGGCAGGTTTGTGAAGTGCTCTTCGAGACACCACAGGACATAGATCGTCTGCATAGATGGCTCCTGGACTTGGGTGGCCCATTCTGCCGATGTCGTTGACAAGCAATGAATAGGGTAGGGCTGAGGACACCTCTTGAGGGATCCTTCTCTCAGTGTCTTTCGGACTGTATGCTCCGTTGACATGGGCTCGGGCCTTCTATTTTCCAGGTACTGCGAGACCATTGGTACATACAGCCTGTCACACCACTTTCTGGAGTTTTCTCGGAGTCCATCCCATTCCCGGACTTTGTCGTAGGGACCTTTTCCATGTCTATCCACACCGCAGAGTATGCTGTTTGTCCTGGAAGCCATCTCCGTTCTTCTGGGCTATGTAGGTCTCTTGATCCTCAGTAGAATGATGTTGGCGGGGGAAGCCTGCCTGTCTGGAGTGATGATGTTGTTCTTCTCCAGGTGCCAAAATAGCCGCGAATTGATCATCCGCTCTCGGAGCTTGCCCACGCAGCTGGTGAGGCTGAGGGACGATAGCTGTCAGCCTACTCTGTTTTTGCTTCTTCTGTATGAGCACCATATCAGCTTCTCGCAGCTTGAGGACATGCCCCGTTTCCAGATGTTGTTGAAGAGAGCAAGAGTTTGGTTTTGCTTTGGTGCAAGGTGTTTGAGCATTCTCGTTGGTGATTTGCAGGACTGGGGATTTTTTGTCCAGTAAAGATTTTGTGCTTCTTCTAGTTCTTTCTGTTTGAAAGCTTGTCCTATGTAACTCAGGTTTGGTCTGGTCATCCTGATGATTCTTGTATTTCATCATGGACTTTGTTGTTTTCTGTCCTCTGTCACAGAGTTGTTGCTGGTCTGCTGCAGCTGTCTATGAAGCAGTTCGCTGCCTCTCTCCCGTTTAAAATCTCCTGTTCTTTTTGGAGGCGCTGACAGGCACTGATTGTCTCTTCATTATTTATTGGCTTTGGTTCAGTTTCCAAGGCTTGTTGACCATCTCTGTCAAGGTTCTCTTTTCTGTTTTCTCCATCCAGCTTGTTCTTGCCAGCTTGGATGTAGGCTTTCTGTATTTGCAGGTGCAGTCTTTGAGAGTGATGTTGGTTTTCTTGTGATGGGTGGGTTTTCCACTCCTCCTCTGGTCCTTGGTCAACTTCATCTTCAAGCTCCTGCAGTTCTTCTGTCCAATATGGCTGTAGTTCTTTCGGCGCCACGTGGAATTGCTCTGAGGTGCTTTCTGGTTGGCTTGTTGAAGTTTTTTGTGGCTCTGTTGATTGTTGTAATCGTTTCCACTTTGATGGTCCTTACAGTACTCGTCAGAGAGGCCCGCGAACATCTCCATCCGCCTTCTTGTCAGTGCCATCTGGAAAGGACTTGATTGCCTGATGGTGTACGCAAATTGATGGCCAGAGTACTGGGTCTGTGGTCGTGCCTGCATCTCGGTTCTGTACCTTCCTGCTGTTTTTTTGGGCTTGGGCGCAGTGGCAAGGCAAGATCTGGGCGGTGGTCGTGGTGAGCATTGGCTGATGAGAAGGAAAAGTTGGTGGTCTTCTGGATCATTCAGCAGAAGCAGGTTGCTCTCTATTTTTATGCCAGTCCTACACTTTCGTTCTTCTTCCGGTTCTTCTCACTGGACCCCAACAGGTTGAGTGGCTGTTAAAGTCACCTACTACTATGCAGTTCTCTGATGGGTTAGTCCATTTTCTGTAGAGACAGCTCTTTGTCTTGTGGGCAGTACACATTGAAGATGGTGATGACAGTTAGTCCACTGTAATCTGATTCCGTGGATTTTCAGCTTTCCTTGATTTGTGTCCAAATGTAAATTCTGAGGTGGAATACTGTTCTTGACGAGTAGTATCGCATCCTCCTTTCGGTCTTCTCTCTTCCATCTTGAAGGTTGGTAACCTCTGACTCTAAACTTGTGATGGGTTTCGGTGTGTCTCTTGGGATACAGGCCACATCAATGTTTTCTGTGTACATTCCTCAGTAAGTTGGGCTTTTTTGTGGTAGACGCCATCTGATTCCACTGGAGAAGGTTGAGTGGTCTAGGGGTTTCTCCGGGGTCAGATGTTTTTTTCGGCCTGTAGCATTTTCCTCCGCCTTCCGATTTGCCTGGCTCTCTCACGGGGAGGGGTGACCACCAGTCGCAATGGGGTGGGCCCTTTTGAGGCACTGGGCCCGGCACTCTACTAAGCCCGCGGGATCCTATAGTAGAGCACCACTTCGAAATCTGTGCGGTTGTCCATTCCATGACGTAGATGCGTTGTTATGCCGTTACGCGCCAAGGGCCCAGTACATCCGTCTTCGGCGTTGGTTTTCTTGGTCCGGTTTTCCTCTCGTGGGCGACTTGCAACCCAAGGCTAATGGAGCATCCCCTACCCTGGTTTGTTTCTCCGAGGTTTCTTCCGGGGCTAGAGGTTTTTTATGCGCTCTTTCGCATGATGAAACGTCATAGGACACATTGGGAATTTGATATGTTGTAACAGTGCACCTGTACCCCGCCCGTTGGTTACGAACACGACAGTTGGTCAGGACTGCTTATTCGACCAGGCAAGCCTGCTCTAATCGACAAGCTAACCCTCATCTCTGGGGGCCGACCCCCTATCCGCCACCCGGGGACCCTCCGGGTTGGGGATAGTCGCCCGCCCGGCTCTGGGCAATCTAAAAACGAAGTGTTCCTCGTCTTCAATTTCTTTTGAGCAGGATGGAACATAAATACAGAGAGAGAGAGAGAGATGAGATGAGATAGAGATCGAAGGAGATGAGAGGAGAAGAGAGAGGGGGGGAGAGCGAGAGAGAGAGAGAGAGAGGAGAGAGAGACAGAGAGACAGAGAGAGTCAGAGAGAGGGAGAGGGAGAGAGAGGATGATAAAGAGATGGGAGAGAGGAGTCAGCCAGACAGAGAAAGGAGAAAAAGAGAGATGGAAGGGGACAGACAGTGACAGAGAAAAGACAAACAGAGAGAGAGGGAGAGGGAGGGAGAGAGGGAGAGAGAACGAGGAGAGAGAGAGAGATGAGACGGACGGAGATGGAGATGAGAGAAGTCGAGAGTGAGAGAGAGTGAGAGAAAGATGAGACGAGACGCGATAGGTAGGGAGGGAGAGAGGGTGGGAGACAGAGGTGGGGGACAGAGAGTGAGGAAAGACGAGACAGAGAGAAGCAGCTCCAGAAGCAAGGTCGACGACAGAGAGACAGACCAGACAGAGAAGGGGAAAGACGGGAGAGCACGGGAGGAAGCTGGGTTGAAAGGGGGTATAGAGAGGAGGGGAGGAGGGTGGGCGTGGGGAGAACCATGTGGGGGAGGTAAAGTGGGTTCTTAGAGCTGCAACCACAACACTTGGTCCGCCACGGACGGCGAAAAGGAGAGAGAGAAAGAGATGAGAGAGTGAGATGAGGAGAGAGAGAGAGAGAGGAGAGTGAGAGAAGAGATGAAGAGAGAGAGAGGGGGAGGGAGAGAGAGAGAGAGAGAGGAGAGAGAGACGAGGAGGGAGAGAGAGAGAGAGAGAGTGAGAGAGAAGAGAGAGAGAGAGAGAGAGAGAGGATGGAGGGAGAGGAAAGGGAGACGGGACAGAAAGGACAGAGAGAGAGGAGAGTGGGAGACAGACAGACAGCCAGACAGACCCACAGAACAGAGAAAGAACAGGACAGACAACAGACAGAACCCACACAGACAGACGAGGAGAGAGTGAGACAGACAGACAGACAGACGACACAGACAGAGAAAGGAGAGAGTAGCTGAAAGAGCGAGGAGGGTGAGAGAGGGAGAGAGAGGAGGGAGAGAGGAGGGCAGGACAGAGAAGGGAGAGACAGACAGACAGAGAGGCGAACGCAGGGAGAGGGGCCAGAGAGGGAGAGACAGGACAGATAGACAAGAAGACAGACAGAGACAAGTCATAGGGAGGGATGTGAAGACCAAGGGGGGTGAGGGTGGGTGGTGGGTGGGTACGGAGGATATCATCGGGGAGATTCTTTGAAAAACTTCACACAGTTGTTCTCGTTGTCTCTGTTGTCTGTTGTCTGTTGTCTGTATCATTGCGTGTGTCTCTGTAGTATGCTCTCAGTTGCAGGGAGGAAACAACCAGAGCCCTCGAAAGCAATGGCAGAAGGCGGCAGAGAGGTTGGGTTCAAGCTGGCTCTGGTCAGGAGGGAACAAAAGTTGAACTTTAATAAGGCTTAATTTCCCTACAAAATTATCAGGTGTCCCTGTGGCTCAGAGGTTAAAGCGCGAGTCATTATAAGTAGAAAATGAGCATGTCCAGAGGCGTCATGGTGTTCGAATCCCAGCCCATGCTCGTCCAAGATGGGGGAACAAAAAAAAAAGGGAGGGCAGCAGAGGGACAACCGGTGTCGAGCATGAAAACGCGGTGTGGCACACCCCCTAGAGGTGCAGGAGATAAGGGCCGTAACATCGCTTGAAGGGGGCTTCTCTTCTGAGGACTCTCTCTGCTGCCACGCTTCTCCACGAGTTTCTTTTACTGGATTGCTGGGTAAACATTTGACTTCCGGAAGAGGCGGAGGACGTCGGGAATGACGGAGGCACTGGAAAGACAGAAACCAAGGGCTCTGTGGGCTGGCTCCCTACTTTGCCTTAAAACATGTGGCTACTAAAAATAAAGGAAAAGCATGCTCCCAGGATTCACCGAAGGGGGAGAGAATGCTGAATCCATCGGGCTCAACCAATCACGACTGCAAATCCCAAACGGACTATGACATTGGACCAAATGGAATATCCATGTGTCTGGGAAGCGTTTCGCTACCACCCGTGGCATGAAGATCCACGAACCAAAGATGGGGGACTGTGTGAAGACTCATCTGAATGAGCAGCAGCGCGCACTGCATCAGCAGTTAAAGACGTCGGCAGACCAAGGCCAGATTTAAACCACAGTGCCAGGAATCCACGCTCGTGGTTCGGATGTGGAATTTGCCACAGGCCCTCGATGCCGGCGCCTGAAAACTCAACCTGCCACGAGCAAACGAAACTGAAGATTGGGAGAAAACTGGATGCAAAAAATTCGTCCAAAGACTCGATTGCACTGTAGGGGAAAAGCACCCTTGAAACAAAACTGCCCACATATGGGGACATTGTGTATGCCACATGTAGAGACGCCTATGGAGTAAAACTACCAAAGAGAAAACACCTCCAAGAAATCCAGACGCAAGAAAAAGATGGACAAGATCAGAGTCCAAAAAGAAAAACCTCTAAGAAGCAATGTAGACCGCCACTGCCAGCTGAAAACAAGGCTTGGAAAAATGTGGGAGACCTGAAAGAAAAAACACCAGGCCTCAGAAAGGGAATCTGCGAGGAAGAGGAAGAAGCAAAAAGACGAAGACACAAGAGCGCATTCTTCAGAGACCCCTTCCAGTTTGCCAGAACATGTTTGAGCAGCCAAAATCTGGGGACCCTAAGTGTGGACAAAGGATTTCTTGGCAGCATCTGAGGAAAACATACTCTGCTCACAGAGCAAGCACACTCGACTTCAGGTCTGGTTATGGCCAACCAACCCTGAGGAACAGTTCAAATGGCAAGCCTCAAACGTTGGGCGGAAATCAGAAGGTGGGTCGACAAGCCAGACCAAATCATCACCAGGGCCAAACGGAATACTTACCAGCTTTACAAGAAATGTCCCAAGGTGCTGGAGTGGCTCCCCCCCCACCCAGGCTGCTGCGATCGGTTGGAGAAACCAGAAGATCCAGCGGCCAGTGGATGACGGCAGATGGTGTGTTACATCCCCAAAAGAGCAAAACTCACGTGACATCAGCTGTCAGGCCAATATCACTTACTGACGTCGAGGGAAAATTTCTTTCTTGTCATGGCAGCCAAGGCGACCAAGTACCTGATGGAAAACATGTACTTGGATGTGTCAGTCCAGAAGGTGGCATTCCAGGCGTGGCTGCTGTGTAGAACACGGCCACAATGATCTGGGACGCAATCCAAAAAGCAAAAAAGAAAGAGAGACATGGACGTTATGTGCTTGCTTGATTGGCAAACGCATATGGATCTGTCCCCATGAGATGATACAGTTGCTCTGAGATTGTACATGTGCCAAAGACCATCCGCGACATGCTCAAGAAGTACTTAAATGGCCTTCTCAATTGCGGTTCTCTCAAGGAGTATACAACGATTTGGATCAACCTTGGAATTGGGCATTGCATGGGCTGTGCCATTTCCCGATATGTTCGTGCTGCAATGGAAACTCATCTTTGAAGCAGCAACAAACAACGCGAGACAACAGACCTTGGCGATGGATAAAGATGCCTTCTCTCAGAGGCCTTCATGGATGACACTACAGTGATTTATCCATGAGGAGAGAGACACGTCATGTGCTGGAGAGGCTGGACGACATAGTTGCCTTATCCAGAATGAAGTTCAAGCCAAAGAAATCACGGAGTCTCTCACTGAGGAAAAGGAAAAGTGGCCGAATCTTGGTCTTCAGTGTTGGCAACCAGGCCCATTCCAACAGTCACAGAAGAACCAGTCAAGCAGCTTGGAAGATGGTATGATGTAACGGCACGCCACTCAAAGAGCAAAAGAAAACCAAGCAGATGGCGGAGAAGGCTTGGAGACCATTGACTGTGTGGGCCCCTGGCAAATACAGGTCTGGTGTCTGCAGTTCATGCTGATACCAAAGCTCCTATGGCCTCTGATGATATACGACATCTGCACCAGCACAGTGGAGGCAATGAAGCCAAAATCAACAAGTTCACAAGGAAATGGTTGGTGTCCCACCCTGTCTGACTGGACTATCGCGCAGTACTGTCGCCAAGCAAAGCTCAAAACTACCACTGAAATCCATCTGGAGGAATACAAAGCAGGGAAGATCAGATTCAAAAGCATGCTGGAGGACTCATGGAGACAAGGTCGGTAGAAGCAATCAAGCCCAGCTGAAGGACAGCAGAAAATGGAAAGTTCAAGAGGCGATGGATTTCTGCAAAAGAAAGTCTCAAGATCAGGAGAAATAACGGACACACACAGACCAACAGACAAGGACTGGGGGTGACCAAAACTGAATGGTGGTCAAAGGCCAAAGGAAAAGCCAAAAGAGACTGCTGATTCAGGAGATGAGAAAAGAAGAAGCAAAAAGACTCCAAAAAGCAGTCCAGCAGAGCCAGCAAGGGGCAATGGACAACGTGGGGGATGATGCAGCAAGAAGTTAACTTGGAAAATGACATTTGGACATGGTCCCTCTCAGGATCAGCTTCAATCTCAGATCTGCATTGACCTTCTGCCCTCAAATGCAGACCTGGTGAAGTGGGGGAAAAAGACGATCCTGCATGCCCCCTCTGCCATGAAAAACAAACAGTGGAAACATGTTCTTAAGCTCATGTGTGGTAGCCCTGGCTCATGGAAGGTACACATGAGAGGCACAACAAGTGCTCAAAAGACAATTGTACAATTTAAGTCTGGGCTAGTACCAACACCCAAAAGGGAGAATCCAGGACTCCAAAAGCACCCGCAACATTCTTCCGGCAGGAGGCTAGCAAATCATGGGCCAGAACAACAGTGCCACTTCGGAAACATGCAAGGCAGAGTCTGCTGGATGGGGCAGATGACTGGTTGAGTGCATTGCAGATCTCAGAATGGAAGAGTCACCAGAGTTCATCAGCAAGAGTGGCATGAGGACCAGACCTAGTAGTCACTCTAAGTAACACGCAGCTTGTCAGATCGAGCTCACGGTGCCATATGAGAACAGAATGGAGGCAGCGCAAATCTACAAGACTGAAAAGTATGCTGATCTGGCAAAAGCTGAGGAGAGAGGCTTTTCTGGTCAAAGTCCTACTGCAGAAAATTGGAGCTAGGGGATTTGTAGGAACGTCTGCATTACCAGCCTCGTGAAAACAGCTCTCAGTTGCAGGGAAGGAAAAAACCAGAGCCCTGAAAAGCAATGGCAGAAGCGTGCAGAGAGGTGTTCAAGCTGGATTGGTCAAGGTGGAACAAAATGTGAACTTCATTAAGGCTTAATTTCATACAAATTTCAGGTTGTCCCTTGTGGCTCAGTGGTTAAAGCGCGAGTATTAGTAGAAATGTGCATGTCCAGAGGGTCATGGGTTCGAATCCCAGCCTTGGCTCGTCAAGATGGGGAAAATAAATAGGGGGGGGGGCAGCCCAGCAGAGGGACATCCGGAGTCATGATCCGGGTGTGCCCCAAACCCCCCTAGAGTGTCAGGAGATAAGGGCCGAAACACTTGCTTGAAGGGGGCTTCTCTTCTGAGGACTCTCGGCTGCCACAGCTCTCACGAGTTTCTTTCTACTAAGGTATGTCTATATGTTTGTCATGTATGTATGTATGTATGTATGTTGCATGCATGCATGCATGCATGTATGTTATGTATGTAGGTATGTATGTAGCATGTATGCATGTATGTATGTATATTTGTTTGTGTGTTAAGTGTGCGCTGTGCGCCGAGCGCGCTTCGCTTGAGTATATTGGTTGTGTGTGTGTGTGTGTGTGTGTGGCGTGTTTGTGGCTGTGAGTGTGTGTGCGTGTTGCGTGTGCGTGTGTGCGCGCGCGCGCGTAATTGTGTTCGAGTTGTTTGAGTACACGAGTCGTATCTGAAGTGTCCGTGCTTTTCGTTCATTACATCCATCCATCCACCCATCCATCCATCCATCCATTCATTCACTCACTCGCCTCATTCACCAAGTCATCACTCTCTCACACATTTTTCCCTGTTTGTGTGAGAAAAAAGATTCTATGAACAGCATGTCGCGGGAACCATTCTTCATCATCACACCCACACACAATTTGTTCAGATCTAGACACAGCAGCAGCGCCCTGAGGTTTTCTGTCACGCAATGGCTCCCTTTGTAGCCGCCGCCTCAGGAAGTTCCTCCCCCCATCCCCTCCCCACCCCCCTCCTCCACCCTCCCCTTTTTGTCGGGACAGACAGGGGCACGCAGTCTGTTTCAGATGTAAGACGGGGTGGGGGTGGGGGGGGGGGGGGGGGGTGGGGGGGGCGGGAATACGGAAGTCTGCGAGAAAAGGAAATAGACAGGAAACACACACATCACAACAACACACACACACACACACCACACCCCCCACACACACACCACCCGAAGCTTTTCCCAAACCACCCACCCTCTTTCTCTTTCGCCTGCTCCGATCCGTCCTTACCTACCGATGCCCTCCAAAACCCCCCCCCCCTCTCTCTCTCTCTCTCCTCCCTCTCTCTCTCTCTCTCTCTCCTCTCTCTCTCTCATTCCCCCCCCCCCCCCCCCGCTGTTTAGACACGCAACACAGAAAAAAAAAATCACAGACACTGTTTGGGGCTGCACCCTTCTGCCCCGTGGATACATACACCGGGGCTCCTCCAACCTCCTCTCCATCCTCCCACCCCAACCCAATCCCCCCCCCTGTTCCGTCCCCTACCCTTTCCATACCCTTACCCTACCCTCATAGCTGTTTTGGGTCTGGGTGGGTTGTCGGTCCTGAACGGCGAATGCTCGTGTGTGTGTGTGTGTGTGGTGTGTGTGTGTGTGTGTGTGTTGTGTGTGTGTGGTGTGTGCGCGTGCGTCGTGCGCGCGACGCGCTTGCATGAGTATATTTGGTGTGTGTGTGTGTGTGTGTGGGGTGTGTGTGTGCGCGCGCGCGCGTGCGTGTGTGTGTGTGTGTGTGCGTGGTGTGTGTGTGTGGTGTGTGTGTGTGTGTGTGTGTGTGCGCGCGCGCGCCCGGTTTTTTTGAGTGGATGTGTATGAGTATTTTCCCTTTTCTCGTTGCTATTAGTACACTTGCTATTTCAAAAATTGTTCCCTTGGCATAACATGTGAAAAGCTAATGCCAATAAACATGTGTGTCAGTGTCAGTCTCTCTCTCTTTCCCCTCTCTTCTCTCCCCTCTCTCTCTCTCTCTTCTCTCTCTCTCTTTTCTCTCTCCCTCCCCACACACCCCCACACACACCACACAACACACACACCACACCCCACACACACACCACACCACTCTCTCTCTCTTCTCACTCTCTCTCATATACAGAAACAAGAATCAAAGCAATTCCAAAGTCATAAAAACTTTCTGAACGAACACCACAAAACGCAATTCATATTACATTGTATCGTGCAAACAATTGCAATACAACGTCGCTCACGACATGTTACTTTGCCGTCGCAAAAAAAAATATAAAAAAAAAAAGAAAAGAAGAAAGACAGTGGGGGAACTGAAGAATAGATGAGGAGCAAAAGGAGGGGTCGGAGAAGCGGAAGGGGGGGGGGGGGGGGGAGGGAGGTGGGAAAACAGAACTGATACCAGACTTCCGACGACAATAAAACGAGAGTGTGAATATCGGCCTACAGTATCATTAGCGCGCGCGCGCGCGCGCACACCACACACACACACAAAACACACACACACACACACACACACACACAAAACACACACACACACAACACACACACCCCAAACACACACAGAGAGGAGATATAGGAGACAGAGAGAGAGAAAAAGAGACTTTGCCCCCCACGCGTGACGGTGATCTTTTGATCATCGGTGACTTTAATGTTCACTACGACGACTTGAGTGATCCCAGAGCTAGGAGGTTTCGGGAAACTCTTAGAGACTTTGTGGCCTTTCTCAGGCCATCGATGAACCCACTTATCCAGCAAGTGGTCACATTCTTGATCTTGTGATTTTTCGTGACACTGATGGTCTTTTGCACTCTGCTAAGTGTTGTTATGATTTGATGTCTGATCACTGTAGTCTAGGTGCCTCTCAGTGTTCCAAAGCAAAAGTCGGCACCCATATTCAAATGTGTTCGTGCCATTCATAAGATTGCCCCTGCTGATTTTTCTCATGACATCGCTAACATTATCACCCCGACGTACCATTACTGACCTGAACATTGGTCTTAGAAAAGTTTTGGATAAGCATGCGCCTGTACGTCAGCGGACGGTACATGGCGTCGCCCGGCTCCGTGGTACAATCAATTGCACCTTGAGCTGCCGAGAATTGAAACGCGAGGGGACGTCGAGCCGAGCGGCGCTGGGTATCATCTTGCTGACAATACACAAGCAAATTTATGATGTGCCAAACAGAAAAGTCGTTAGAGTTTGTCCATCAAGCCAAAACCGCATTTTATTCTTCCAAATTTGCAGCAGCATCGCGTGTTAAAGACTGTTTAGAACTGTCACTAGCATGTTGGGTAAGGCTGCAAGTGTTGTAATTGCCGTCCACTCATGAGCCGTCACAGCTTCCTGGTTTGTTTTCTCAGTTTTTCGCCCACAAATTCAGACAATTCGAAACGCTTTCTCCCCATCCTCAGATACTTCAGTCAGTCTGTTGTTTTTAACGGTACCACCCTTCTGTGAGTTCTTGCCAGTGTCCGAGCGGACTTTTTCGTAAAAATCATTACACAGTCTGGGGAAAACATCCTGTGGACCTTGACCCATTCCCACCCCACTCCTCTTTGAACACCTTGACTCTCTCCTTCCTACCATCACCAAATTCTTAAAACGAGTCTCTGTCTCTGGCACAGTTCCCACTGACTTTAAGACCGCCCTTGTTAAACCTCTACTCAAAAAAAAGCAGTCTCGACCCCAACGTTCTTAAAATTACAGACCCATCTCAAATCTTCCCTTCCTATCCAAAATTCTCGAAAAAGGGTCATTCTTCAACAGCTCTCTGACCATCTGGCCTCAAAAAACCCTCCTCACACCACACCAGTCAGCCTATCGCCCTGGGCACAGCACGGGACCACCATCCTTCGCATTCTCAATGATATTCAAAATTTCCCTTAGACGAAACAAAAATTTCGTCCTTTTTTGCTAGATCTTTCGGCAGCCTTTGAACCATAGACCATGAAATCCTTCTCTCTCGTTTGAAATAAAATTTGTGGCATCAGGGAAGGAAACAGCTTTAAATTGGTTTCGTTCTTATCTTCTAGATAGGAAACAGTTCATTAAGTAGGTGACCACCTTTTCTGATAAATCTAACCTCCAGTTTGGATGCCTCAGGGATCCGTGCTGGGACCTGTCCTCTTTATTTTGTACCCCACTCCATTGTCAAATGCCCATCCGCGGCCATTCCGTTTCGCACAAAATGTTTGCGGATGATACTCAGCTGTCCATTCCTTGTCATCGATGACTACTCCCCCCTTTGGGTTTCTACTCTTCAATTCTTGTACTTCTGATATTGAGACCTGGTTTGTCAGCAAAAAGCTTAAATTAAAATTTTGAAAAGACTAAAAGCCATCCGTTTTTCAAAGCAGTCACATCATGGCCCTGATCCGCTCCCTTCTTCTTTGCCTTAGGTTCCAGCACTATTGAATTTTCAAACACTTTTTCGTGACCTTGGTGTTCTCCTTGATAGTGACCTCTAAATGAAACAGCATGTCACAAAAACTTGTCAGTTAGCTTATATGGAACTTAAACGAATTGCTGCCATTCGACCCTTCTTCACCGAAGACGCCACAAAAACTCTCGTTTCATCATACATCCTTTCAAGGCTAGATTACTGCAACCTGTGTTCTCCTGGCTGTCCCTCAAACCGTCATCCAAACCCTCCAATGTGTACAGAATCTGCAGCCCGTCTCATTTGCAAATCTCCCAGGACCCCAAACCCTGCAGCCCTCTCCTGAAAAAGCTGCACTGGCTTTCCCCCTTGAAGAAAGAATTAAATACAAATGTTGTTGCCTTGCTTCAAGATTTTCATGGTGATGCCCCTGCCTATCTTTCCGATCTCCTTCAAGTATATGTCCCCTCACGAACGCTCCCCTCCTCCCCTGAAAACCCGAACCTTCCGCTTCCCAGTTACCGTCCCCATCGTAAACAGCATGGCGAACGAACTTTCTCATACGCAGCTGCCAAACTCTGGAATTAAACTCCCCTATGACTTAAGACATTCTCAAACCTTTTCTTCCTTCAAACCCCCTGAAAACCCACTTTTCAAACAATACTAAGAAGACAGTTATTACAGATTTGCTGATTGACTCTTGTTGTTTTGTGGATCGCTTAATGTTTGTGCTTGTTGCGGCTGTTGTGTATTGTGTGTTTGTGCGTGGGAGTGTTTTGTTTCGCGTGGGTGAGAGAGTGGGAGAGAGCCTCTGTTTTTCATTTTCTAAAACCGTTTTTCAATGTATTTTTTTTTTCTTTACATTTAGCAATTGTATTTTTCTGCCTTTGTTTAAAACGCCTTGTGCCGTGGGGAAAGGGGCTATATAAATCCCCATTATTATTTTATTATTATTATTATTTTTTATTAGAGAGAGTAGAGGAGGGAGATAGAGAGAGGGAGGGGGGAGAGGAAGGGAGAGAGGAGGAGGGAGGGAGGGGAGGAAGGGGCAGAGGGGAGAGAGAGAGAGAGAGAGAGAGGAGTGAGAGAACAAAGGGCAGAGAGAGGGGACAGAGAGTGAGAGAGAGA
>CM031604.1:85873628-85886128 GCA_018398815.1 Conus ventricosus
ACTCACCCCTTGTTTCTACTCTTCAATCTTGTACTTCTGATATTGAGCCCTGGATGTCAGCAAATAAGCTTAAATTAAACTGTGAAAAGACTGAAGCCATCCGTTTTTCAAAGCAGTCAATCATGGCCCTGATCCGCTCCTTCTTCTTTGACCTTAGGTTCCAGCACTATTGAATTTTCAAACACTGTTCGTGACCTTGGTGTTCTCCTTGATAGTGACCTCTCAATGAAACAGCATGTCACAAAAACTTGTCAGTTAGCTTATATGGAACTTAAACGAATTGCTGCCATTCGACCCTATCTCACCGAAGACGCCACAAAAACTCTCGTTTCATCATACATCCTTTCAAGGCTAGATTACTGCAACTGTGTTCTCCTCGGCTGTCCCTCAACCGTCATCCAACCCCTCCAATGTGTACAGAACTCTGCAGCCCGTCTCATTTGCAAATCTCCTAGGACCCAACCCTGCAGCCTCTCCTGAAAAAGCTGCACTGGCTCCCCGTTGAAGAAAGAATTAAATACAAATGTTGTTGCCTCTGCTTCAAGATTTTCACTGGTGATGCCCCTGCCTATCTTTCCGATCTCCTTCAAGTATATGTCCCATCACGAACGCTCCGCTCCTCCACTGACACCAGAACCTTCGCTTTCCCAGTTACGTCCCCATCGTAAACAGCATGGCGAACGAACTTTCTCATACGCAGCTGCCAAACTCTGGAATAAACTCCCCTATGACTTAAGACATTCTCAAACCTTTTCTTCCTTCAAAACCTCCCTGAAAACCCACCTTTTCAAACAATACTAAGAAGACAGTTATTACCAGATAGCTGATTGACTCTTGTTGTTTTGTGGATCGCTTAATAGTTTGTGCTTGTTGCGGCTGTTGTGTATTGTGTGTTTGTGCGTGGGAGTGTGTGTGGCGCGTGGTGAGAGAGTGGGAGAGAGCCTCTGTTTTTCATTTTCTAAACCGTTTTTCAATGTATTTTTTTTTTCTTTACATTTAGCAATTGTATTTTTTCTGCTTTGTAAAGCGCCTTGTGCCGTGGAAGGCGCTATATAAATCCCCATTATTATTATTATTATTATTATTATTATTATTAGAGAGAGTAGAGGAGGGAGATAGAGAGAGGGAGGGAGAGAGGAAGGGAGAGAGGAGGAGGGAGGGAGGGAGGAAGGGGCCCAGAGAGGAGAGAGAGAGAGAGAGAGAGAGAGAGAGAGACAGAGACAGAGAGAGAGACAGAGAGTGAGAGGAGAGAGAGAGAGAGAGAGAGAGAGAGAGAGGGAGGAGAGAGAGAGAGAAGTTGCACTTCCATGTAGTCAGCAAGCAAGGCAACAAAGACTGAAACATAAAAGGCCAAACAGAAGTCGGACAGATACGAAAATAATGGTTTTCACTGAATCCACTGTCAACACTCGGGGTATGTCAGTGGAGGAAGGACTAGCGCACAGCCCAAACACACTCACAGCTTGCTTACAATCCAATCTCATTCATATATCATGCATTCGTCACATCAAACCACTAGTAAAGTCTATAACTTTACTACACATGATCATAGAAAGAAACATCAATGCATATGGAGTCAACAAAATAAAACATTCTCTCTTTCCTTGAACTTCACAAAACCATTTATCTAAATCATCATTAACTAACCCGGGTATAAACAAGATTTCTACTTTACCTGGCCAGGTGATCTTAACCTATTCACGAATCACTGTCTTTTCTTTTCCTTTTTTTCTTTGTTTCTTTTCACTGTCACTTTCACAAGCACAACACAACTGCTGGCACTGGTCAGGTTAGACTGCTGGCACTGGTCAGGCTGGGCTGCTGGCACTGGTCAGGTTAGACCGCTGGTGTTGGTCAGGTTGGATTGCTGATGAAAGTGGCGCGGTCAAGTATGAGGTCGAACCCGGTTCAGATTGAACAGTGACTATCAGACATCGATCTGTTCTCCTTTCTTTCTTCCTGCATTAACGCATTGCACTCTCTCTCTCTCTCTTCTAGTCTGCTCTATCAAATGGACATGGTTGCTTTTCTTTTCTTTTTCTTTTTCTTTTTTTCTCTTCATCAGTTAGCAACTCTCTCTCTCACATCTCTCCTTAGTCCTTCCTCTGCAGACTATATCTGGTGCTAATGCTACAGCTCGGTTCTGTTCACTCCTCTCATCTCTCTGCTCTTCTCTCTCAGAGCCTACACCGAACCTCTTCCTCTCTCTCTGTTGTTCGTTCCCTTCTCCTCTCATTCTCTCACTCTCACATCTTTCTTATCCCGTTCGATCTGTCAAAAGGGCGAGTACCATTGGTCAGAATTTTTCCGCCTCGTAAAAGGTCACCTCCCTCCTAATTCCATTGGACGTTCAAATCGTCAAGTCACATCTACTAGCCTTGCTCTCTGTGGTGGTCAATGGGTCATTTAATTAATTAGCTTGATTTTACCCCCACCACACAATAGCTTCCCCCTTCCTACTTCAACTGGCGACGTCCGACTTAACTTGTTGGCGCTGGTCCTGCAAATTAACCGGATCAGTCTGACCCAGGCGCCGAGACCGTCTGGCCAGACATATTGATCCGTCGGTCCAGCCACTTAGTCTGTCTGCTGGACAGTGCCGTTTCTGTGGAGCCTCTCCGCTATGCCTAATTGGCTGACGCGACACCTTAAGTCGTCTGCCTGGACACCAGGATGTTTGCGTTTGGACTTATGTCCAATTGAGCTGGCTGGCGACTGACCACGAATTCGGTTTTTCTATTTTTGTCCGTGACAATTTCCCCCTTGCAAAAGACTATGCTCAGCAATGTCTCAAAACAACGGTACAAAAAAAAAGACAACAACCGAATTTGCTGACACACAGCTACACGTGCAAAGTTTGGAAAATACTTTACAACAAACGGTTATATAAATTATAAGATATATCATTAGTGAATACCACCCCAATGAGTTATCATTGACGTGCGCTCTTGCCTTATTTCAACTCATTTTATAACAACCTCTGTGCGCACCTATGCAATTCCCTGCCTGCGGATTTGCACATCTCTCTTCACAACTATTATGAAAAGCACAATCTAATATGACAACGATCCATGACACCTCACTGAGGAATCTCCATCCTCACTTATCGCAAACAGTGCATCACTACACAAGCGACGTATGCTCCAAACATAACTACATTTACATGAACAAGTCTCACACAGAAAATATGAACCATAGCCAAATGGAATGAACCCATATCCACTCAACATAACTGTAATCAACACATATTATCAACAAAGTAGCTATGCACCCCGGATATGACTGACTTCCTCTGAGTTGCAGCTTGCTAGACTACACGACTTAAATAGTCAGCTCCTACATTCTGTCGACCTGGAATGTACTGCACTCGATACCTGTAGGGCTGCAGTGCCATTGCCCAGCGCAGCACCTGCTGTTTTTCAGATGCGCCTTTGTGCTGAGTCTCACGCTGAATATATTTCGGAGAAAATTCGCATGGAAAAGTTTTGGTTTCCCATTCACATCAATTCGGTAATCCCAATCGACCTTTTCAGTGATGGTGAATGGTCCTTTCCAATGCATCAGCAGCTTGTTGTGACCCGTGGGAAGCAGTAACAGGACTTGATCTCCTACCTTGAGGGATTGCTTCCTCACCTTCCTGTCATATTGCTTCTTCTGAACGACCCTAGCCTCCTGCAAACTTTCCCTTGCAACCTTACATGTCTCATACCTGTGCCACCTTTGGAACAGGGCGAGATTGGGCCAATCAGATCGACAGCCACTCTCCTGAATGGTGTGTCAATTAAAGGGGGATGTTTAAGAGGCGCCTTCCTCTTACACCCTCTTGTGGCTGACCTTTGACACACGTCACATGACATGCAGAAACGCTTTATGTCTGCCATTGCCCCTGGCCAGTGAAATCATCAAAGATTCGGTCAGCTGTTTTGCTGGTGCCGAGATGACCCGCCATGAGCGACTCGTGACCCACTGACATGACAGTGTCACGATAACATGCTGGTACCTCTAACTGAGTTGTCACCTTACCTGTCTTCCCCTTGGTGAACACTCGGTACAACAACCCGCCTTTCACCAGAAATTCTGTCTCACCTCCTCTAACCACCTGTTTCTCTCCACTCTTGCTAACTCCCAAGACTTCACGAGCGAAGGGTCTTGTTCCTGCGCTGCCCTAAACTCATCAGGCGACACATCTATGCCTGACTTCCTTGCTGGAACGACTAACGGTTTATCAACCTTTTCCTCCTTCTTGCTCCGTGTTTGAACTGCTGCCCCTGTAGCAGTCAACAATCAGGATCCCTGGATCCCTTGCACCTGGAATATTTCCAATGATCAAATCATGAAGGGGTTTCTCCATCACCAGCCAGACAACTCGCCTGAGAAGTAAGGGGTAACGTACTTCTATTTAGCAACTGGGAACTCCCTCACAGTGCCATCGATTAGAGTACAGGTCTGGATTTGCCCCGTCAAATCCCCTTTCTCGACCAGCGTTGTTCTTACTACACCACATGAACAACCAGTGTCCCGTAACACTTTCACCCTCTGCTGGCCAATCCACCTTCTTCCACTGGTAATGAACCACTCAGCCTAGTGCCCTCCATCCTGACACTGACTGCTGTCCAGTGCTAGCATAGGCTGCACTCTACCCTCTTCAGATTGGATCCCTTTTGGTTCCACTGCAGGTCGTTTCCCCTGGCGACCCTTATCAACCTCTTGCAAGGCTGCTGCCTTCTGGAACCTCATGCAACAATCCCTCGCCACATGTCCCTTCTTGTGACAAATGAAACACCTATTGTCCCTTTGTCCTCCCTTCTGGCCCACCACTGGGTTTGCAGACTTTGCAGAAAACTCCTCTAGTCTCCTTGCACTCTTCTCACCTGTGCCTGGCACCTGTTTCTCCTGCACTTAGTGCCCAAACGTGCCTCCCTATACACCTCTGCTAACTTCAGCAACTCCCCTGCTGTCTCTGGCTGTCTCTCTTTCAAATGTATAGTTAACTCAGGGCCGCAACCTGACAAAATCTGTTCTTCATAACCAGCTCTTTCAACTCAGCGAACTCCTTTCTCGTACCACTCAACTCTAACCACTTCTCAAAATAGTGATCTAAACGTGCACCAAACTGAGTGTTACGTTTCACCTGCTTGTAATCTAGCTGATCGAAATTTCTTTCTGAACCCTCCTCTGTGAGGTCAAATCCCTTCATCAATGATTCCTTCACAGCACCAAAATCAGATTGTTGGTCTGCTGGTAACGCAGTGAAAATCTGTAATGCCTTACCTGTCAATAGCGCTGACAAAATGACTGCCCACTCTTCTGAAGGCCAACCCTGACTAGTAGCAAACGTTTCAAAACGACTGATGTACGCATCAATCGAATCTGATCCTTCAGAGAATTTTGGCAACTTTGGTCGGGGGGCATAACTGCGCACAGGGTCACTGGAAACTGAGATACCATCATCGGTGGTCTCCCTCTGTATTCTCACTCTCTCTAACTCTAATTGAATCCTTAATCTTTCGGTTTCCTGCGTTTCCCTAGCCTGATTAGCCTGAATCCTTAATCTTTCTGTTTCCTGCGCTTCTTTAGCCTTTTCCCGCTCTGCTATTTCTACTGCGACACGGCGTCTTTCCGCTCGCTCATCTCTTTCCATCTTTTGTTGGGTTTCAACGAATGCTCGCAACTCTTCTCCGAGTAGCCTAAATCACGAGCGACGCTCACAAGTTGTTCAATAGGGGTGTTCTTTTCTTCCGCCATTATATCTCTTTTTTTTTTTTGAACAAGATTTTATTTCTACAACAACCAAACTGGTGGTTACCGACACGAGTGACGTAATAGCACAATCCTATGAATGATAATATTAGCTTGGGACAACGTAATTAGTTTTTATAAGACGCCTAGCGCCTGACCCAACTATGAGAGCGAATTATAGGCAATCTGTGCGAAATAAGTACTCTGGGGCTGAAATGCCAAGCCTAGTGTTAACTATCTTGGAAGCAATGCCAAGCCTAGTATTTAACTATTTGGGAACATACAGTAAGACACTACCTTGTCTTAGGATTACAATACTTGAATCCCACCCAGCTTCCTCTCTGAGAAGTTGAACAATTATAATAAATGGGCCAGAATATCCTGGCGGCTCGCCAATAAATTGTCAACCTCGGGGTATGTCAGTGGAGGAAGGACTAGCGCACAGCCCAAACACACTCACAGCTTGCTTACAATCTCATTCATATATCATGCATTCGTCACATCAAACCACTAGTAAAGTCTATAACTTTACTACACATGATCATAGAAAGAAACATCAATGCATATGGAGTCAACAAAATAAAACATTCTCTCTTTCCTTGAACTTCACAAAACCATTTATCTAAATCATCATTAACTAACCGGGTATAAACAGATTTCTACTTTACCTGGCCAGGTGATCTTAACCTATTCACGAATCACTGTCTTTTCTTTTCCTTTTTTTCTTTGTTTCTTTTCACTGTCACTTTCACAAGCACAACACAACTGCTGGCACTGGTCAGGTTAGACTGCTGGCACTGGTCAGGCTGGGCTGCTGGCACTGGTCAGGTTAGACCGCTGGCGTTGGTCAGGTTGGATTGCTGATGAAAGTGGCGCGGTCAAGTATGAGGTCGAACGCCGGTTCAGATTGAACAGTGACTATCAGACATCGATCTGTTCTCCTTTCTTTCTTCCTGCATTAACGCATTGCACTCTCTCTCTCTCTCTTCTAGTCTGCTCTATCAAATGGACATGGTTGCTTTTCTTTTCTTTTTCTTTTTCTTTTTTTTTCTCTTCATCAGTTAGCAACTCTCTCTCTCACATCTCTCCTTAGTCCTTCCTCTGCAGACTATATCTGGTGCTAATGCTACAGCTCGGTTCTGTTCACTCCTCTCATCTCTCTGCTCTTCTCTCCTCAGAGCCTACACCCAGAAACCTCTTCCTCTCTCTCTGTCTGTTCGTTCTCCCTTCTCCTCTCATTCTCTCACTCTACATCTTTCTTATTCCGTTCCGATCTGTCAAAAGGGCGAGTACCATTGGTCAGAATTTTTCCCGCCTCGTAAAAGGTCACCTCCCTCCTAATTCCATTGAACGTTCAAATCGTCAAGTCACATCTACTAGCCTTGCTCTCTGTGGTGGTCAATGGGTCATTTAATTAATTAGCTTTATTTTACCCCCACCACACAATAGCTTCCCCCTTCCTACTTCAACTGGCGACGTCCGACTTAACTTGTTGGCGCTGGTCCTGCAAATTAACCGGATCAGTCTGACCCAGGCGCCAAGACCTGTCTGGCCAGACATATTGATCCGTCGGTCCAGCCACTTAGTCTGTCTGCTGGACAGTGCCGTTTCTGTGGAGCCTCTCCGCTATGCCTAATTGGCTGACGCGACACCTTAAGTCGTCTGCCTGGACACCAGGATGTTTGCGTTTGGACTTATGTCCAATTGAGCTGGCTGGCGACTGACCACGAATTCGGTTTTTCTATTTTTGTCCGTGACACCCACCATTTGTGAGGTATAGAATAGAACGGTCCCCGCATTAACGCTAACCCTTTCGGAAGATGATAATTGGGGGAGTTTATCCTACCATTTGTATACCGAGCTAGGGCGGTTCAACTAATCCCACAGGAATACGCACGATGACCAGAGCTGAATCAAATCCTCCATTGGTGAAGGCGAGGCGGGCGTTCGCCTTCATCCCACCATTTTTCAGAAGGCGGCGACTTCCGCTTAACGCTGCCATTTCCTGTGGTGAAGGTGGCAAAGGGAAATAACTCCGATAATTGAGTGACCCACAAACGATGACAAATTGCTCAGGATCCACGCGCGTCAGCAGCACAAGGTGTGGTCAGAGGGCAGTGGTCAGTGTTTTGACCAAAGCCGTTTGAAATTACTGGGTGTCATGAGAAGCAAGCTGGGGGGGAAGGGGGGGAGAGGGGGCGGAGGAGGGGGAGAGAGAGATGGAGAAGGAGGGGGAGAGAGGCGTATGTGCATAGAAAGAGTATTGCGAGAGAGACGTGAGATGGAGGAGGAGGAGGAGGAGGAGGAGGAGGAGAGAGAGAGAGAGAGAGAGAGGAGAGAGAGAGAGAGAGAGAGAGAGAGAGAGAGAGAAAGAGAGACAGACAGACAGACAGACAGACTGAGACAGAGACAGAGAGACAGACACACAGAGACAGAGAGATATAGAAAAGGCCACAGCCCCATTTGAAGGGGGCGAATAATAATCAGTATATTTAGACAAGCTATCTTATCACTAAGATATAAACATCCACAACACATGCATTTAGTTATGTCAAATCACTCCTCCTGTTCAATGACTTGTATAGAGACAAAGCACAACGCCTTGCAACATTTTCATTTCTTGGTGACAGAAGACCGACTAACTTGAAAACTGCTGGACTGCGAAGGAGAGAGAGAGAGAGAGAGAGAGGAGAGTAGAGAGAGAGAGAGAGAGAGAGAGAGAGAGAGAGAGAGAGAGAGAGAGAGAGAGACTGACTCCAAGATTAAAAAAATGTATTCAGATAGATCTAGGCCCTTTACTGCAGGTTAAGGTAAGGTAATGTTACTTATAGCCCAGCCGACCACAAAGGGCCATATCAGGGCTGTCTCCACGTTGAAGTCAACTCACAAGTCATCAAAAAAAAAAATATTAGAAAGAAAAAATTTAAACCCCCATCATTCACATATCTCTTTTAAAAAGAACACCTTCTAAAAACGCACCAGAAACTTCGTTAAAAATCTTTCTTCTGTAAAATCTTAGATCAGATGAAAAATGTTAATATCTTTCGAAAATTCACAGATCACAGGGGGGGGGGGGGGGGTGCACAGAGGGGGGGGGGGGGGGGGTACAGCTAAGCAAAAGAAGAGAATCCAGTGATGTATACACTTAAAGAATCAGTCAACAAACTAAAATACTTCATGGTATACACTGAAAGATAGCATTTAGAGGGAGGGGGGGGAGAGAGAAAGGCAGGGGGGGGAGGGAGAGAAGGAGGGAGGGAGGAAGAAAGGCGGGGGGGGGGGGAGGAAGAGAAGGAGGGGAAAAGGGAGGGAGAAAGCAGGAAGGAGGAGGGAGGTAGGGAGAAGATGGAAGGAGGGAGGGAGAAAGGAAAGGAGGGAGGGAGAAAGGCAGGGAGGGAGAAGGGAGGAAGGAGGGAGGGAGGAAGAAAGGCGGGGGGGGGGGGGGGAGAGGAAGAGAAGGAGGGAGAAAGAGAGGGAGGGAGAAAGGCAGGAGGAAGGAGGGAGGGGGGGAGGGAGAGAGATGGAAGGAGGGAGGAGAAAGGAAGGAGGGAGGGAGAAAGGCAGGGAGGAGAGGAGAGGAGGGAGGGAGAGAAGAGAAAAGGAGGGAGGGAGGGAGAGACGGAGGGAGGGAGATAGAGAAGGAGGAAAGGATGGAGAGAGGGAGGGAAGGAAGGAGATAGTTAAGGAGGATAAGAGAGAGAGAGAGAGAGAGGAGAAGAGAGAGAGAGAGAGAGTGTGAGGAGGAGAGTAGAGTAGTTTGCACTTCCGGAGTCATTAAACCTATGCAACAAAGACTGAAACTTAAAGGTCTACTTTAGAGATTTTCGATAATTTTTTAAAACAGGTCTACATGTCATATAAACTACAGTACGGTATTCATTTTTCAAAAAAAGTCGCCGGAAGAATTTAATAGATAAAAAACGAGTTTTGCACACCTGTTCAAACCCCGCGCGGTAGACCAAAAACCGTGACGTCACTTGATGGACTGGCCGTCATCCCGCGACCTACACAAAAGCCAAAGCCAAGTGAAATCAACACGAGTTGCGATTCCCCACAGCCAAAAAAGTCCCCGAGGGGGTGGCAGATATTGTGCTGTAGGCGTGTGCAGCAGCTCAGCAGGAGACGGATATTCTTTGCACACATTTCCATCTGATCCAGATAAATCGAAAGAAGTGGATTCGGGTTTTTTGCAACCATGCCGGGTCACTAAGTTATTTTTACCACGTCAGTTCCAGCTGGACCACGGAAACGAGCTGTTCCCGACAATTGCCGAGCCCGTTCGAGTGGATCAAAAACTTCGTCTGCATTGTGCGCGATACTTTGAAGGCGGAGTGGTAAGCTCGTACAGATGAGTACGATAGTCGCACGTTTATTCTGTTCATATCTATGGACAGATCACACTTGTTAAATTGAATGAACACGTTAAGGCTTGAGGAAGGAGAATCTCCGCTCGCCGTCCACGCGTGATCGCATCAAGAAGTCAGTCGGTAGCCTCCCTCGAGACTTCGGTAAAGTCCGTACGCCTTCGGAATGATGTGTTCGGGCGTCCAGCTGGAACTGAATAGCTCGTTTCCGTGGTCCAGCTGGAACTGACGTGGTAAAAAGAACTTAGCGTTCAAACTGATAAGGTAAAGGCCTTGCAGAAACATCCCCATAGTTACATTGGCTGTCGCAATCATAGTCACTGCTTTTACATGATAAATTAAATACCGATCGAGATGTGCAAGAACCATCAGAATCGCTTTCTGTCGCCGTTGGCTTGTTGTGTAGGTCGCGGCTGACGGCCAGTCCATCATGTGACGTCACATCCAAGAGTAGTTAAGCCATGCCAAGATTTAGTTGATTACCTCCCGTTTTCTTGATTACAGGTGAAAATGCCCACTTTCGCGGATCGATTTCGTGTGATCGGGAGCGAATCGGATGTTTATTTTACCAATTTATCAAACATTTCATGTTTCTGCATAAGCTGACCAATTATCGAAAACCTCTAAAGTAGACCTTTAAAGGCCAAACAGAAGTCTGACAGATACGAAAATGATGGTGTTTATTGAATCCTACCATTTGTGAAGAACAGAATAGAACAGTTCCCTGCATTAACGCTAACCCCTTTGGTAGACGATAATTGGGGGAGTTAATCCTACCATTTGTATACCGAGGGCGGATCGAACTAATCCCGCGGGAACACGCACAATGACCAGAGGTTAATCCTCCATTGGTGAAGGCGAGGTGGGTGTTCGCCTTCATCCGACCATTTTTCAGAAGGTGGCGACTTCCTGTGGCGAAGGTGGAAAAGGGAAATAACTCCGATAATTGCGTGACCCACAAACGATGATAAATTGCTCAGGTTCCACGCTCGTCAGCAGCACAAGGTGTGGTCAGAGGGCAGTGGTCAGTGTTCTGACTAAAGCCATTTAAAAATAATGGTTGGTTGGCAAGAGGAGCAAGTGGGAGAGGGGGGAGCGAAGGGGGAGGGCAGGGTGAAGGAGAAGGAAGGAGGAGGAGGGGGGGGGGGAGGGGCGTACGTGCAGGGAAGGCTGTATGAAATTGTAGCTTGGCCATAGAGTGTTGCGAGAGAGACGTGAGATGGAGGAGGAGGAGGAGGAGGTGGAGGAGAGAGAGAGAGAGAGAGAGAGAGAGAGAGGAGAGAGAGAGAGAGGAGAGAGAGAGAGAGAGAGAGATGGAGGGAAGGAGGGAAGGAGGGGAGAGAGAGAGAGAGCGAGGGGAGAGAGAGAGAGAGAGAGAGAGAGAGAGAGAGAGGAGGAGAGAGAGGTTAGTGACAGTGAGAGAGACAGAGAGATAGACAGAGAGAGAGACAGACAGAGACAGAAAAAGAGAGAGAGAGTGAGAGGAGTGAGAGAGAGAGAGAGAGAGAGAGAGAGCGGGTGTGTGTGTGTGAGAGAGACAGAGAGAGAGAGTATGAATGACAGTGTGTGTTTGTCTGTGTGTGTGAGAGAGAGAGAGAGAGAGAGAGAGAGAGAGAGAGAGAGAGAGAGAGAGAGAGAGAGAGAGAGAGAGAGAGAGAGTATTGAAAGAGATTTCGAAGACCTGGTAAGCGAATCCCTTAAACCTTGAAACACATGGGAATAACAGACCACAAAATCCCTATAGCAATGCAAGTTGGTTGAATCAATCTTTCCGAACCCATAATAACCCACCTCTCATTCCTTGGTCGTTGAAAACCAATCGCTATAAACACTACCAATCGCAATAAACACATCTCAAAGTAAAGACATATTGTCACTAAAAGTGAAAACGATGATAATTATCTCAGTAAAACTTGATACTCGACAGACATTGCTGGTACCAAAAGTATCATTAAGTGTTCCATTAACGTTCCCACAGGAGAAACCATGATATGATCCACCACCCTACCACCCCACCCTACCACCCCACCCTACCACCCCACCCACCGCGACCTTAACCCCCTCCGATCCATCCCAACCCCCCTCCTCTCCTCCCTACCCCCCACCCCACCCCCGTCTCCTTCCCACCGCTCCCCCACTTCCACTACACCGCTTCCTTCACATTTCCACTCCTACCCTCCTCTACCCTTCCTGCTCCCCCCTCCTCCCACCCCTCCTCCTCGTCTGCTCATTCTCTCCCCTCCCCCCTACCTTTCACCTCCCTCCCTTGCATCTTTTCTGTGTTCCGTACGACAAGGCGTATGAGAGAAACAAACGCAAACATTAAAACCTGCGATTTTTGTCACGGGTAACTTCCGCCCAGGCGGTTTTCTCCTCTGTCCGTGAGTTTGTTTGCCC
>CM031604.1:85893628-85901128 GCA_018398815.1 Conus ventricosus
TTCTCAGCCGGTGAACTGTTCTCAGCCAGTGGTGAACTTTTCTCAGCCGGTGGTGAACTGTTCTCAGCCGGTGAACTGTTCTCAGCCGGTGAACTGTTCTCAACCGGTGAACTGTTCTCAGCCGGTGAACTGTTCTCAGCCGGTGAACTGTTCTCGGCCGGTGGTGAACTGTTCTCAGCCAGTGAACTGTTCTCAGCCGGCGGTGAACTGTTCTCAGCTAGCGAACTGTTCTCATCCGGTGAACTGCTCTCAGCCGGTGAACTGTTCTCAACCGGTGAACTGTTCTCAGCCAGTGAACTGTTCTCAGCTAGTGAACTGTTCTCAGCCGGTGAACTGTCTCTCAGCCGGTGAATTGTCTCTCAGCCGGTGAACCGTTCTCAGCCGGCGAATCGTATTTCCTATCTGTCAAGTCTTGGCATAGGATGATAGCAACAGAAGAGTTATCTTTTTTCTTTTCTTTTTTCAATTAAGATCTCCGTAAGTGTGGATGATTTCAGCCTGCTCTGACAACCAAGAAGGGGTCTGAACAACATGGAACAGCGCAATGCCATCAAGAGACAGGTTACAGTTACAGTGGGAAGGTAGGAGAGGGAGGGGTGGGGGCTGAGGATCAGCTGTGTGTGTGTGTGTGTGTGTGTGTGTGTGTGTGTGTGTGTGTGTGTGTGTGTTGTGTGTATGTGTGTGTCTGTCTGTGTGTGTGTGTGTGTGTGAGTGTGAGTGTGTGTGTGTGTGTGTGGTGTGTGTGTTTGTGTGTGTGTGTGTGTGTGTGTGTGTGTGTTGTGTGTGTGTGTGTGTGTGTGTGTGTGTGTGTTTGTGTGTGTTTTTGTGTGTGTGTGTGTGTGTGTGTGTGTGTGTGTGTGTGTGTGTGTGTGTGTGTGTGTGTAGTGTGTGTGTGTGTGTGTGTGTGTGTGTGTGTGTTGTGTGTGTGTGTGTGTTGTGTGATGTGTGTGTGTGTGTGTGTGTGTGTGTGTGTGTGAGTGTGAGTGTGTCTGTGTGTGTATGTGTGGTGTGTGTGTGTGTGTGGTGTGTGTGTGTGTGTGTGTAGTGTGTGTGTGTGTGGTGTGTGTGTGGTGTGTGTGCGTGCGTGCGTGCGTGTGCGTGCGTGCGTGCGTGCGGTGCGTGCGTGCGTGTGTTACTTAAAAAACAAACGAAAAAAAAATCGGCATTCTGGCATTCCCTTATTGGGCCGTGGAACTGCAAAGTGGATTCTGGCCCGGAACGCCTTTTGGGAGGTCACAGTGGAGTGTGAGTGGGTGGGTGGGTAGGTGGGTGGGTGGGTGGGTGGGTCGGTGGGTGGGCTGTCTCCGAGGTGGGAGGCTGGCATGGCTAAGAAAAGAAGAAGTAAAAGAAAAGAAAAAAGAACCACCACCACCACCACCTTCGTTTGCAGCAGACGGTGAAATTGGCATCACGCCCTGGGAGGAGGGTCTGAACACCTGTTCTTCAGACAAGGGGAGGTGGAGAGGGGGTGGGGGTGGGGTGGGGGTAGGGGGTGGAAAGGGCGCTAATATACGTTTGCTTGCTCATTTCCCTTACCCCGCCCCCCCCCATTACCCCCCTCCCCTCCTCCCCCCCCCCCCCATCTCTACCACTTCATTCCTCGCTGATCCTCTGTCCCTCCCCTCTCCTCCCTTCGCACCTTCCCATGCCCCATTCTCCCTCCTCTTCTGGTTTCCCCCACCCCCACCCCTTCCCCACCCCTTTCCGAATTTCTTCAAGAAAAAAAAAAAAGGTAGTATAGTACCCCAAGAGTGCGCGTCAGTGTGTTTGTTGTAATCTGAAATTCTGGCACTGGTTACCTGTTGAGTCCAGAATTTCATGTCATTTTCGGGTGTGTGTGTGTTTTTTTTTTTGTTTTGTTTTTTGTTTTAAATTTTTGTATATATCTGTTTTCTCATCTATCGCGAGGTGCTTGGGTCCTGTAGTGTGACACTCTTCCTCTCCACACTCGCATCTCGCAGTCTCCGTTGTTTATAAGATGATCACATTATCCGTATTTCTGCCAGAACAAACACTTTGGTCAGCGTTGCTTATCCTATCAGGGTCAAAACATCTGGACGCCCGCCCCCCCCCCCCCCCTCCCTCCCCACCCCACACGCGCTGTTAGGCATGTTCCTTCAACGGGCCCTTTGAAATCTTCTCTCAAAACCCATTTGTTAAAATAGTGCAGCCGCTCCTCTTACTTTCTCACACTGCCCTCTTCTTCATTTCAAGTTGTTTCCACAATGCCCCCCCCCCCCCCCCCCCCCCGTTCTACACCTTTTTTGTGTACAATTACGGAGTGTATTCGTGTGTGTGGTGTGTGTGTGTGTGTGTGTGTGTGTGTGTGTGTGTGTGTGTGTGTGTGTTGGTGTGTGTTGTGTGTGTTTTTTGTGCTTTGTGTGCGTGCGTGCTTTGGGGCGTGTGTGTGTGGTGGGGTCTTCATTGTTAACTTCTTTCTTTTTTTTTTGGGTTTTGTTGTTGTTGTTTTTTTTTTTCGTTTTTTGGGTTTCCCTTTTAAATGTAAAGGGAAAATCGGGAGCTCAGAAAAAAAACAAAACAAAACAAAAAAGCAAAAAACAAGAAAACAAAAAACGCTAAACAAGTTTTCTTCTTCTCATAAACTTCATATCATCATCTTTGTTATTTTTCAAGGTCACCTTTTGCCCTTAGGCCCATAAAGGGGAAATGTTCAGGACAGAGGCAACATTTTAAAGAGGTTTTACTATTTTTGATTAAAATGATAATTATATCATAATCATTTTATCATTTTTGCTTTTTTTGCGGCAGCTGCTGCTGTTTTTCTACCCTGTTGTTTTTGACCCAAAACTCACCCTCTACCCAGCGCGTTTAGGAATTTTGAATGAAATCAGTTGAACTATTTTTTTGGGTTTAAAAAGTCTCGTTCAAAGGGGACTAGCACGGCGCACGAGGGTACCCCACCCCAACACACACACACCACCCCAACACAACCAAAACACACACACACACACACACACACAAAAGGGACCTGGATGGCGGGGTTTCAGTAAAGGAAGCAGGTGCGAGGAGGGGGGGGGGGAGGGGGGGGGGGGGGCAAAGGAGGCGGGGGGGGAGGGGACAATTAGTTTTGGGAACAATGGGAGAAGGGAGGGTAGTGAACTGGGAAAAAGGAGGGGAAAGGAGGGTAAAAGGGGGAGGGGGGGGGGGGGGGAGGGGGGGGGGAAAGGGGGAATCTGGGGGGGAAGGGGAGGGGAACAGCTGAAAGGGATTTTTAATTTTAGCCTAAAAATGGTTTTTGGGTTTTGCCTAAAATGGTTTTTTTTTAATAGCATGAAAAATGGAAATTATAATTATAGCCTGAAATGGGTTTTTGTTGTAGCCTAAAAATGGATTATAATTTAGCAGGGAAAAATGATCATAATTTTGCCTGAAAGGGGGTTTTTTAATTTGGCCTAAAAACTGGTTATGATTTTTAGCCTAAAAACGGGATTTAAATTTAGCCGGAAACTGGATTTTTTTTTTTTGGCCTGAAACTGGATTAAAATTATAGCCTGAAATGGATTATAATTATGGCCCTTGCCCTTAGTTTTTTTTATTTTTAGAGAAAAGAACGGGGGATGGGAGTGGTGGACGGGGACAGGGGGGATCGCGCAAAATGAGGAGATCAGAGGTGGTCTCCTTTTTCCCCTTTCCCCCCCCCCTCTCTTTTCTCTTTTCTCTCTCTCGCTCTCTTTTCTTTCTCCCATCCCCTTTTCCCAAATCCCCCCCTCCCTTCCCCTCTTCTTCTCTCTTCTCTCTCTCTCTCTCTTCTCCTCTCTCTCTCTTCTCTCTCTCTGTTTGGGTGTAGGGGTTTTGTGTGCTTTAAATGTTTTTTGTTGTTGTATGTATGTATGTATGATGTATGTATTTTGGTATGTATGTTTTGTTGATGTTTATATGTTGTATGTTTTATGTTTGTATTTTGTATGTATGTATGATTTTTTGTATGTATGTTCTGTTATATGTTTGTAGGGTATGTATGTTATGAAAGATGTTTGTATTTTATGTAATCCATGTATATTTGTTGCATGCATGCTTTTATTGGGTGTGAAAAAATGTATGTATGTTTTCCCAAACACGCGGGGGAGAAAGAGAGACAGCAGCCCGACGGACACAGGGGGGAGGGGGGAGGGAGGAGAGAGGGAGAGGAGAGGAGAGAAAAGGGAGAAAGGGAGAGAGAGAGAGGAAGGACAGACAGACAGAAGGCCCGCCCACCCCGCCGAAAACCGGCCGAAGACAGACAGAGACAGAAAAGGGAAGATAGCCCGACAGAGGGGAAAGGAGAAGGGCCCCAAACAAAAGGGGAAAACCACAGAGAGAGAGAGAGAGAGAGATGGGGAAGAGAGGGGAGAGAGAGAAAAGACAGACAAAACGGACAGCCCAGAAGCCCAAGAGAGAGAAGACGGGACAGACGACGGGACAGCCAGAGAGACAGACAGACGGGAAGACGGGACGGGAACAAAGGAAAAGGAGAGAGCCCCAAAAGACAGCAGTGACCGACAGAGAGAAAGAAGGGACAGCGGACAGAGAGAGAGAAGAGAAGAGAAGAGAAGAGAGAGAAAAGAGAGAGAGAGAGATTTGGGAGGAGAGGAGAGAGGGGGGGAAAATTCCAGGGAAAAAAAAGGAAAGGGAAAGAGCCCCTAAATTGCTTTCCCCCAACAATGGGATTTTGTGTACAGGGGGCCGTATGATCCGTTTTTTCGTCCCCACTAAAAAAAAAAAAAACGGATCCGCGCGCGGCGAGCGAGCGAGCGCGCGCGCGGCGGGAGTGTGTTGTGTGGGTGTGGGGTTTGTGCGTGTGGTGTGTGTTTTGTGTGTTTTCTAAAGGAATTTGCATAAAGGGGAGCCCAAAAAATTTGGGGCCCGTTTTATTTTAAATTTCTTTGTTTTTCTTTTTTCCCCCTGCTCTTAAAACAGACTTTAAAAAAGTTAGGGCCCATATGATTAATGGCAGTGATGTCAAATGTAACGAACAACAAATTTAAAGAATGAACGAACCGGGAAAACAATAATTTAAAAGGGGTCAGCAAGTTATATATTTTGATTTTAAGCTGCCAAATTTTTAAACCCCCCTTTGGTTTTTAGTTTTTTGTTTTTTGTTTCCCCTTTCAAAATCCCCCGAAAAGTTTAAAAAAAAAAAGAAAAGTTTCGAGGATGGGGGCGGAGGAGGGGGAGGGGGGGGGGGGGGGGGGGGGGGTTCCCCCAAAACCAAGGGAAAAATTTTGGGGGGGGGAAAACAAAGGGGGAATGCAAAAAAAAGATACCCTTATTCCCGGCCCTAATATTTTTATCCCCGGAAAAATTTTGTTTTTTCTTTTTTTTCTTGTTTTTTTTGTTTCCCCCCTCCTCCCCCTTTTTATTTCCCCCTCCTCCCACTTTCCCCTTTCCCCATCTCCCCCCCCCTCCTTTTCTCCTTTCCCCTTCTTCCCTTCCCCTTCTTCTTTACTCCCCTTGTTTAAGGGTTCCCTGAAATAATTAAAAAAAAAAGGTAGAAAAGTCGCTGCACTTTTGCGTTTTGGGGCTATTTTTTGCCAATATAAACCAACCAAAACCCAAATAGCTCAAATAACGGAAAGAGAGAGAGAGAGAGGAAAAGGGGAGAGGGGGAGAGAGAGGGGGAGAGGGGAGAGAGAGAGAGAGGGGGAGGAGTCTTCATTTTGGGAAAATTTAATTTTTTAAAAAGGGGTACTCAGCAGCCCATTTTTAGGTGCAAGACGAAAACAGGCAGGGCAAAAGGGCTATTTGTGATATCAAAAAAAAATAAAAGGTGGGGGTTGACGGGGGGGGGGGGGGGGGGGGGGGGGTTAAGGGAAAATTTCCCGGGGGGGGGAGAGGGCCCCAAGGGGGAGGGGGGGACCAAAAGGTTTTTTGGGCCCTGCCCCTTGGAAAGAATTTTGTGAAAAACCGAAACACAACTTTTTTCCGGCATTTTAACCCCCTTTTCCCCCCGTCTCTCAAACCTTTTAACAAAGCACCCCAAAAACCCCCCCGACAAGGGCCTTTCTCTTGTTAGCAAAACGTGCATAAAAAACAAGCGCAAAAAGCTTGCAGGGAAAGTAAAGGTAAACTCTAATTTGCGTGGGCCCAGCGAAAAAGGCCCCCTTTGTTTTTCCCAGGTCATTTAAACCCTGCACGGAAATTTCCCCGGGTTCGCCGAAAGTTTACCCAACTTCTCCCCTCCCCGGGGTCGTCAGTGAACTAGACGCATGTACTTGAGTCAAGGTTTGCCAAACCCAAAGAAAAATGTGGGTATTTTTTTAAAGATATATATATTATAATAAATCATCCCCAAAACTTTGGATGTAAACTGTTAGAAAAAAATCCTTTTTGTTTGTTTTTTATGTTTGTTTTTTTCCCCCAAAAAAGGAAATAGGTGTGTTTTGTTTGAATTTCGACGAAAAAGTGCACCCTGGGTTTTTTTCCGCAACAAATTTCATTTTATTTAAAGGGCCAATCATAAAAAAAACGAGGGGGGGGCGGGGAGAGGAGAGAGAGAGGAGGAGAGAGAAGGGGAGGGAGAGAGAGAGAGATGAAGAGAGAGAGAGAGGACAGGGGAGAGAGAGGAGAGAGAGAGACAGGGACGACAGACGACGACAGACAGACAAGGACAGCCGAAAAAAGACAGGAGAGGGGGAGTGAGAGGAGAAGAGAAAAGGGGGAGAGAGAGAAAAAAAAAGGAAGGGGACAGACAGACAAAACAGAAGGACAGACGACAGACAGACGAGGAACAGACAGACAGAAGAGAGAGAGAGGAGAGAGAGAGGGGAGAAAAAGAGAGAGAGGGGAGGGGAGAGAGAGAGAAAGAGAGGCGGAATCGCGAAGGGCCAGGTGGGGAGGAGGGGGGGGGAATCGTTTGATGAATTTAAGCGTTTTTTTAAATTAAAAAAACCCGAAAAACGACGCTGCGTGTCGATTTTAAAAGGGAAAAATATTTAGGGGTCTTCAAAAACATTGCAAACGTCAGACTCCAAAAGAGTAGAAGTGCCGTAAATTGTGCAGCGTCTCTTTGGGCCGACGTGTCTTTATGGCAAAAGGTCCCGTAAACATGCGTATATTTGTGCCAACGACTCTCCCCCTCCTGAGTCAACGTATCTTTGTTGTGCACGCGGCTCTTTGATCTAATGTCCCCTGTGTGCCAGTATAGGTCACATGTGCCTTCATAAGTTTCAACATCCAAAATATCATTTTGAAATATTTTGGGGCGTCAAACATTGTGTTCCATATACATCATTTTCGTTTTAACAGTTCAACAGTAGAGGATGAGTGAGAAATAAGTCACTGGCTGAAAAAAAGACCTGTGGGAAAGAATCGTATACATACACACACATGCGCGCGCACATGTAGGCGCGCACGCACACAGCGTGTGCGTACACACACACACATACACACCTTATAGATAAGTTAGACAGACAGACAGACAGACAGACAGATAGATAGATAGATAGATAGATAAAAATACATGCTCGCGCGGTTGTATCCAACGGTACCTAAGATTTCCAC
>CM031604.1:85906128-85911757 GCA_018398815.1 Conus ventricosus
ACACACACACGCACGCACGCACGCACGCACCCACGCACGCACGCACCCACGCACGCACACACGCACACACACACACACACACACACGCACGCAAGCACGCACGCACGCATACACAGACACCCCCCCCCCCACACACACACAACACACACACACGCTCACTCATTGTGGATCGTCATCAGCACATCACACAAATTAAGAGCATGAAAGGTCCACAAACACTGTCTATGCGTCATGTTTTTAATTCAGGTTTTACCCCCTTTTTTTTAGGGGGGTGGGGGGTGGGGGAGGGGGCGGGAGGCGCTAATATGGTGGAATATCGTTTAACCGTAACACTACATCGTGGTACAATTGTTTTTAACTTCATCTCTCAATAGGCTCACAACTGTATAATTTGATATATTATTTGTATCTTTAATGCGCTCATAAAAGAAGACTTTACACACACAATACATTAATGTTCCTGAGAGAGAGAGAGAGAGAGAGAGAGAGAGAGAGAGAGAGAGAGAGAGAGAGAGAGAGAGAGAGGGGGGGGGGGGGAGAGAGAAAGAGTGTGTGTGTGTTCACATTTGGGACTTAAATCGTATTCATGTTATTCTAATTATTCACATGAATTATCTCCCCTGAAAATCCACACGGTTCGTTTTTCAAAAAAACCTTCGCCAATTTAAATGCTTTCCTCTTCTCATAGTCATCATGAGCGCACATTTTGCGTTCTTCTCTCTCTCTCTCTCTCTCTCTCTCTCTCTCTCTCTCTCTCTCTCTCTCTCTCTCTCTCTCTCTTCATGTTTTACGGAAAATGATTACATGTTGTGCCTCTCTCTCTCTCTCTCTCTCTCTCTCTCTCTCTCTCTCTCTCTCTCTCTCTCTCTCTCTCTCTCTCTCTCTCTGTGTGTGCGCGCGTGCGTGCGTGTAGGTGTGTGTTCCAAATTATGTAGGTCCTTTGTCATATTCATTTTACTGTCTGTTTGCATACATGCTGATGTTTGTACGTTGTGTACATTTCCATATATTCCCCAAGCCCAGCCCACCCCCACCCCCACTCTCTCCTTCCCCTTCGTTATTGCTATTTCATTTTATTTTTATATATTTTTTGTTTATTACTATTATTTTTTTCCATTTCTCTTCTATTTTCATTTGATGTTCCACTATGATTGCATGACCGCTTTGTTTGCTTTGTTTGCTTTCATACATTATTTCATTTCACTGCATGTTGTAGTCCCTACTCACGGCGAGGACTGGATGTAAAAAAAAAAAGCGCGTCAGCGCTTATCTATTATCCTCGTAAATAAAGAATGTCTTCTTGTCTTGTCTTGTCTTCTCTCTCACTCTCTCTCTCTCTCTCTCTCTCTCTCTCTCTCTTCTCTCTCTCTCTCTCTCTCTCTCTCTCTCTCTCTCCAACTTCGACAACAAAACCAAACTTGACGCGCGATGTCATTCAGTCACATTGTAAATTGAAATTACTGATATACCAGAATTTCCTGCGGTACCTACAATGCCTCCTTGGGAGCACCTAAATGCTTCTTTTGATTACAAATACACTTCGATAAAGAAAAGTGGTAATGTAAATATTTTAACACCTGAAGTTCGTGAACATTTAGAAAACAGCTATCCAAATCATTTAAAAGTGTTTACAGATGGGTCTGTAATGGAATCCTCCGACTGTGGTTCTGGCTTTATTATACCAACTTTAAATGTCAGGAAATCATATTATTTAGGAAAGGGGTTTTCATCTATACCTCAGAATTATATGCAATACTGAAGGCGTTGACTTACATAATTATGTGATACACCAATTGCTTTCTATAAAATTTTACTTTGTGTTGATTCCAAATCTGTTTTACAATTCATAGAGCGTTGGGACTGCAAAGCTAGAAAAGATTTGCTTTTTGAAATAAAACATCTACTGCATTGTGTCATAACTCTAGGCATAAGAATTGATTTTTGTTGGGTCCCATCTCACTGTGGTAATAAAGTGAAATGAAATAGCAGACAGTCTTGCAAAAGAAGGAGCAAATAGAAATGCTGAAAATTTATTAAACAGTCCCTTAGATTTATCCGCTTGTGAATTAATCCAAATCATGGAAAAATATATACATAAGAATTTAAGTGAAAAAAATGTCTAGTTTACCATCGTGTCCCAGGCACATTGTCAGATTAATTCATAAGTTAAGGCTGAATACTTGGAACACTAAATATTCTCATGGTATTACTTGTGTCTGCAGAGAAAAACATTTCTGTACATCATCTTTTATTTGATGCTCAGTGTTGACCACGCTCTATCAGGAGAAAGGTATTGAGATGACAAACTTTGGTAATGTTAGTACTGTCTTATATGGTTCCCATGTTGCTGAAATTGCCATGGATATTTCGCAGTCACCGGTTGCAAAATTTTTTTATAAAGATCAATACTAGGGTATTTCACTTATGTAAGCATGCACATATTAGATGTGGGTTGAAAGTACTCACGTGGATGATAAATTAAGTGTGGAGGGTTTTTTTTTTTTTTTTTTTTTTTTTAAATAAGTGTCTAATATCATCTGGCGATGAAAAGACATTAAATAAACCACTGAACTGAACTGAACTGTCATTCAGCCGCTGTGAATCTATGTCGACATGGCGTGACGTACCTACCAAGGGAGAAATTCCCTCCGTGCTCGTTAGCTGTCTTCAAAACTAGTCGACTTGGGTCTTCGTCACGTGGGCTGTTCTGTATTGCAAAGGGCCACAACTTTCTGAGAGGAAGAATGTAGAGAGCTGCGTTTTCATTCAGTGTGTGTGTGTGTGTGTGTGTGTGTGTGTGTGTGTGTGTGTGCGGGATCGTAAGAGTCTGGACTGTGCGAGTTACTGGGTTATGAGGAATGGGTGTGGTGGTGTCTGTCTGTCTGTCTGTCTGTCTGTCTCTCTCTCTCTCTCTCTCTCTCTCTCTCTCTCTCTCTCTCTCTCTCTCTCTCTGTAGTGTGTGCGTGCGTGCGTGCGTGCGTACGTGTGTGTGTGTGTGTGTGTGTGTGTGTGTGTGTGTGTGTGTGTGTGTGTGTGTGTGTGTGTGTGTGCATGTGTTGTTGTTATTCTGTTTTACGTCTTTCCACATTACGTGATATTGTGCATGTGTGTGTGTGTGTGTGTGTGTGTGTGTGTTGTGTGTGTGTGTGTGTGTGTGTGTGCGTGCGTGCGTGCGTGCGTGCGTGCGTGCGTGCGTGCGTGCGTGCGTGCGTGCGTGCGTGCGTGCGTGTGTGTGTGTGTGTGTGTGTACGCTTTTTTTTCTCCTAAAGTGTGGGTGATAGATAAGCGCGACATCTGTATGATAAAATCTCAACAAGAGTTTGAAAAGGAAACCTTCAGATTAAAAAAAAAATAATAAGGACACGTTTCCAAGAAACACCGTGAAACGACTTTTGACACCAACTGACCACCACAGGCCTGCCGGACATGCTGACGACGATGTAAACCGAGATGATCAAGAGAGTACGACACGAGAGGCCAGAGACTGGGGACATCACTCGTCTCTGTTTTCAGTGAAAGTAAACGAATACAATGAAGAGTTAGGAAATAATGCTACGAACCTCAACGTTCTGAAGTGGTGGTAGTCGTGTAACAACAACGCCGAGCTCTCAATCTTCCATTAGAACACATATACTTTCGTCAACCAGGCCTGGGACATACGCCTACCTGCGGTTGTCGTCACGGCATTGGAACGACCTTAGCAGAGACGCTTCCATGCTTTTCTCTGGCGGCGGCGGCGGCGACTCGGTTGTGACGTCACAGGTTTCCCATTTGAGCCTGCGGCAGGCTCAGCTCTGAACAGGACCTGCCCATGGGAAGAAAAAAAATATACCGGTGACGGATCTGACGGGGTTCAGGCTTCCGATCACTATGACAGAGCGTTCCTGGTGCGACCAGTATCATACGCCCACCAGTCCAGACCTGTCTACCCCCAAAATTGTCCATGGTATATTTTTTCACAGGTGTTTTGTTTTTGTTTTTTGTTTTTCATTTTTTATTTTCTTTAATTTATTTATCTTATTTTATTTCATTTTATGTTTCGTTTATTTATTTTATTTATTTATTTATTTATTTCATTTATTTATTTATTTATCATTATTATTGTTATTATTATTATTTTGGGGTGTGGGGGTGGGGGGGTTTCATTTTGGTATTGAAGCAGTTTCAATAAATACTCTGTTTTATAAGTTTAGTCACCTCTGCTAATGTTATGTTTATTTGTCTTATCATTAAAAAAGAAAGAAAAAAATGTCCCATGTAGTGTACAGAAGCAAACTTTGCTAGAAATTGTTGCTTGGCGTGTTTTTCATTTAGGGAGGTGTATTGTCATATTCTGTGTAAAAAAAAAATGGCGTACAAAATACGCGGAAAGCGTATGGATTAGGCAGGTCTGCAAGTTCCTCTCGTGCCAGGATACACGCCCCCCTCCCCCCCACCCCTCACACTCCCCCCCCCCCCCTCTTTCCCCCCCCCCCTCCATTTTATAACTCAGCCCACATCCCTTTTTGCCAGCAGACTGATTGATGGACGCTGTTAATTACAGATGAGACTGTGGTCATTGAGACTGAATGGGTTGTGTCACGGAACGGGAGACGCTCGGGATGAGTCGGGACGGTATAGGATTTCTTGACCTATGACTGAAGAAGTATCAAGCATAGTCAGTGTCAGGTTTCACCTTTTCGTAGCCTTGAAATTTAGAGCAGTCGCGATTTCTTTCTGTTTTCAATTCACATGCTCAAGGGACTAGACTGTTAAGAACTCAAAGCGGGAAGAACGGGAGATAGCAAGCATGGAATTGTATTTTAAAAAGGGCGCCGGGAGGGGTGGGAGTGGGGGGGGGGGGGGGGGGGGGGTTGGGGGGGGAGCGGGATGAATAAAAAGTGCATTTCTACGTACTCGCCTTATCATGACATCCAGAGAAGATCACCATCATTCACTCTGTATATTCTTTTTAAAACGTCCACCCAGTGTTTACCGTAGGTGTGTGTGTGTGTGTGTGTGGTGTGTGTGTGTGTGTGTGTGTGTGTGTGTGTGTGTGTGTGTGTGTGGTGTGCGTGCGTGCGTGCGTGCGTGCGTGCGTGAGTGCGTGCGTGCGTGCGTGCGTGCGTGCGTGCGTGCGTGCGTGTGTGTGTGTGTGGTGTGTGTGTGCGTGCGTGCGCGTACGTGTGTGTGTATGTGTGTGTGTATGAGAGAGAGGAGAGAGAGAGAGAGGAGAGGAGAGACAGAGAGAGAGAGACAGAGTCAGAGAGAGAGAGAGAGAGAGAGAAGAGAGGAGAGAGGAGAAGAGAGAGGAGATGGAGAGAGAGAAGAGAGAGGCATGCGTGCGTGTGTGTGTTTGCTTGCATGCTTCAGTATGCTAGGAGTGTCTGCTTTTCTTATCTGCTATGATAATCTGACAGTGGGCGAGTTCAATTTGAAATAAATCAACTAATTGCGTACAGTCCATGCATTTTCTTTGGTTCGATCACTGTCCAAATTGCCCATTCCCTCACCAAACTGTGTCAGAACTTCGTCAAAATCTCATCATCATTCATCATCATCATCATCATCATTCATCTTCATAAATCGTCGTCGTCGTCGTCTCGTCATCAACATCATCCTCATCACATCATCATCATCATCATTTTCA
>CM031604.1:85911857-85916857 GCA_018398815.1 Conus ventricosus
GCCAATGAGGTTTACAGAAAAATATCCATGTACCCACAGCGTATTATAATGGCGGCGAATTCATTGTCAGAGATTCACCGCGTCTTAGTGCACGGCATGTTTGAAGGCGGGGCCCATCCCTCTCCTTCCGCCGCCTTTATCCTTCACTGAACTGAACCAGGTAGCCGTTGACTACTGGGTGGACACAGTGGGTACTCGGACCCATGCGTGGGGGCCGGAATAGCTCAGTTGGTAGAGCGCCGGACTCATAATCCAAGGGTTGCGGGTTCGAATCTCCGCCGGGCCGTTTCGGTACAGGGAGATTTTTCCCGCGGAGTTAACATTGGTTCTGACTCCATTTCCCATACAGTCCTTCGAATGAGACTATAGATCGAGGTTCCGTGTGTGAACGCACGCATAACATCTTGCACACACGTAAAATCCCACCAACTTTTGGAAGAGAAGGCCAGTTTGACCGTTGGTGTGGATGGCACGTTATACATAGCATGCACCTTCCCCGAAGATGGAGTATGGCTGCCTTAATGGCGGGATAAAAAACGGTCATACACACACAAACTCCACTCCCTTTGATGAGCAGATGGGATTAATACCTGCCTGTCTATACAGGGAGTGTCCGCAGGAGTATCAGCCTGGGTACGCAGAAGAAGAACACGAAGAAGAAGAAGAAGAAGAAGAAGAAGAAGAAGAAGAAGAAGAAGAAGAAGGACCCACGGGTGGTTCGAACTCAAGACCCTCAGGTCCGCATGTACAGGCTCTGTTAGACCATGGTCCCCACGAATGCCAATACCTCACATTATTCCGCTTCAGCGAAATAGCATTGACGGCATACACACTGAATGCCAATACCTCACATTGTTCCGCTTCAGCGAAATAGCATTGACGGCATACACACTGAATGCCAATACCTCACATTATTCCGCTTCAGCGAAATAGCATTGACGGCATACACACTGAATGCCAATACCTCACATTATTCCGCTTCGGCGAAATAGCATTGACGGCATACACACTGAATGCCAATACCTCACATTATTCCGCTTCGGCGAAATAGCATTGACGGCATACAAACTGAAGTCACATCTTACGCTTTCGTTAATAACAGGACATTTTTGTTGACTGACACGTATTGTTATCCAATGAAATTGAGAGCCATCCTTGGCGGATATAGCTGTTTAAACACACACACACACACACACACACACACACACACACACACACACAGAGCGCCGCCCCCCCCCCCCCCCCCCCCCCCCCCCCCCCTCGCCCCCCGATCCGCTCCTGCTTCCACAAATAAGCTTACACCTCTGACACGAAAACACGACCGGGAGAGAGATGATGCGTTTGCCTTATTTCAAAGGCTTATGAAAATGGTACAAAACCCTGTTTAGCCTCCGGTCCTATCAACTACTCATCACACAGAGTGATTTGCTAATAACGCGTTAATCTCGCCCTCTCTCCCGTACAGTTTTTTTTTCTTCTCGCACGAAGAAAAGAGCAAAGCAAGGGGAAGTAATACGACATTTATGAATGAGCTGGTGAAAGTGGGAGTATTCTTCACACCAGAAATGTGGGATTTTATCATGAGAATACTCCACGCCGGAAATGTGGAATACCATGAGAACATCCCACGTCAGAAATGTGGAAGATCACGAGAATATCCCATGTCAGAAATGTGGTAAATCATGAGAATTTTCCACATCAGAAGTACGTGGTGTCTCGTGAGAATATTCTACGTCAGAAATGTGGTATTTCATGAGAATGTTCCACGTCAGAAATGTGGTCTATTATGAGAATATCCTACGTCAGAAATGTGGTATTTCATGAGAATTTTCCACGTCAGAAATGTGGTATATCATGCATGAGAATTTTCCACCTCAGAAATGTGGTGTATTATGAGAATACCCCATGTCAGAAATGTGGTATATGTCATAAGGATTTTCCACGACAGAAATTCGGTGTATTATGAGAATATCCTACGTCAGAAATGTGGTATATGTCATGAGAATTTTCCACGTCAGAAATGTGGTGTATTATGAGAATATCCTACGTCAGAAATGTGGTATTTCATGAGAATTTTCCACGTCAGAAATGTGGTATATCATGAGAATTTTCCACGTCAGAAATGTGGTGTATTATGAGAATATCCCATGTCAGAAATGTGGTGTATCGTGAGAATATCCCACATCAGAAATGTGGTGTGTCATCAGAATTTTCCACGTCAGAAATGTGGTATATCATGAGAATTTTCCACGTCAGAAGTGTGGTGTATTATGAGAATATCCCATGTCAGAAATGTGGTGTATCATGAGAATATCCCACATCAGAAATGTGGTGTGACATGAGAATACTCCACGCCGGAAATGTGGAATGCCATGAGAACATCCCACGTCAGAAATGTTGTAGATCACGAGAATGTTTCATGTCAGAAATGTGGTATATCACGACAATATTCCACACCAAAAATGTGGTATTTCACGACAATATTCCACACCAAGAATGTGGTATATCACGACAATATTCCACACCAAAAATGTGGTGTATCACAACAATATTCCACACGAGGAATGTGGTATATCACGACAATATTCCACACGAGGAATGTGGTATATCACAACAGTATTCCACACCAAAAATGTGTTATATCTCGACAATATTCCACACCAAAAATGTGTTATATCACGACAATATTCCACACCAAAAATGTGGTATTTCATGAGAATATTCCACACGAGGAATGTGGCATATCACGACAACATTCCATACCAGAAGTGTGGTATATCACGAGAATATTCCACACTAGAATTATAAATATGGTGTATTGAGAGAATATTCCACACTAGAATTATAAATATGGTGTATTGAGAGAATATTCCACACTAGAATTATATGGTGTATTGAGAGAATATTCCACACTAGAATTATATGGTGTATTGAGAGAATATTCCACACTTGAATTATATGGTGTATTGAGAGAATACGAGATGGTTCTGCTTAACGTCCTCCGGCCTGCACAAACAGGACATATTGGGACATGTATTTTTGCTTTATATGTAGATAGTCATTGGGACCGCCGAGCGGTCGTCTGAAGGTAGTTCGGCTGCGGTTGATGTTGATGTTGTAGATGTCGCCGTCGTGGTGGTTCCTCCAAGGCCGTCGTCAGGGCCACCGGGCGGCCGTCTTCGTACTGAGTGGCGACGGTCCTGTGCCGCGTGAGGCCGACTCGGGAGACGTACGAGGCACAAGTCGCCGAGCCGCTGCACGTAGGTTCATGACCACTCTGCGCCCAATAGGGACGTCCCCCCCCCCCCCCCCCAAAGGGAGAGCCCTGCTAGATGTGCAGGCCACTGGGTAGTTCGCAGAGTGGCAGCGCCTCGTCGCCAAGTGTCACGCCGCCTCGAGAGCCGTCCCCCGGCGACACAGGCTAGTCCCGTCGTCACTCGTAGTGCGAGGAAGGAAATCTGTGCCGCCCTACACCCATCTGCCACCTGGGTGCCTTCTGCTGATCTCTGCCACCGACCAGCAGGCGACGTCGAGTCGGTGTCGAATGAAAGAATATTCCACACTAAATTGAGAGAATATTCCACACTAGAATTATATGGTGTATTGAGAGAATATTCCACACTAGAATTATGTGGTGTATTGAGAGAATATTCCACACTAGAATTATTATGATGTATTGAGAGAATATTCCACACTAGAATTATATGGTGTATTGAGAGAATATTCCACACTAGAATTATATGGTGTATTGAGAGAATATTCCACACTAAAATTATATGGTGTATTGAGAGAATATTCCACACTAAAATTATATGGTGTATTGAGAGAATATTGCACACCAGAAATGTGGTGAACGCATGAGAAAATTCCAAAAAACAGTAATGTAGAATAATTTTGGGCACCGAAGATAATCCGGATTCAGTCGAAAGTGTTTGTAAACTTTTACCTAAAGAAGAAACCACGGGATCTATACACCTCATAGCAACGCACTCAGCTTTAGGTGCGGTCCTTTCATTATTAAATCTAACTGGATTATTGTTGATGTGATGAACAGTTAAGTAGTTGGAGAAAAAACAAGTGACTTGGCAAAGTTTTTTTAAGTGAGGGAAAAGGGGGGGGGGGGGGGGGGGTAGAAAGAAAATGAGAATGAAAAATCAGGGAAATATCAATTTGAAATCCTTCACTAGCAGCATATGGGGACCATCGTCATCCATTGCTGTTCAGCAGTTGTACAGCCACAAGATAACTTTCCTGGTGGTCGGCTTAGCTGGAAATCTGAACGAAATAACGAGCCACAGTGTAGGTGACATTAGTAACAAAGGGAAAAAAAAGAAAGGAAGGGGTGGGGGAGGGGGAGGAGGTCAAAGACCTATGGCGCAATAACCGCAGGGACATTGAACTATTAGTTCACCACGTCCGCGGCACGGCATGATGAAAGGCGGAGCCCATCCCTCTCCTTCCGCCGTCTTTCTCGCTTTGTTTCACAGAGAGGAATGTCAAGCCGTCAAAAATCCGACCCCACGAGAGGTTCGACCTCGTGACCATCAGAAATGTTGGTATATCATGAAACTTTTCCACACTAGAATTGTATGGTATATTGAGAGGATATTCCACACCAGAAATGGGGGAGGTATCATGTAAATATTCCACACCAGTAATGTAGAATCTTTTTTTTTTTGGCGCCGATCAATCGAAAGTGATTGTACAATTTTATCTAAAGAGGAAACCGCAAGACCTACACACTTCATAGCAACGTACTCCGCTTTCGGTCCAGTCAGTTCATCATTACGTCTGACTGGATTATTCTTTATACGATGAATAATTTACTAGTGGTGGAAGACAAGCGCAGGATAACAATTTCTCCGTCATTACATTAATAAAGAGTAAAAACAAGAAAGAGGAGGGGGGGGGGGGGGGGGGGGGGGAGGGGGGGGGGAGAAAAGAAAATGAGGATGAAAAATCAGGGAAATCTCAATTTAGAATTCTTCACTAGCAGCTTA
>CM031604.1:85939357-85944302 GCA_018398815.1 Conus ventricosus
CTTAAGACTGACTCGACCATCCACTCAATCAAATGATGACAATGTATCTTACTGATGTCTTCCACTTGCGATGAATGATAATATTCATTCATGTATCTCTTATAATGCATTATCTTAAATTTCACTATCCTTCATCTGTCTAATTTTCAATGCTTCTGCGATGAATTTCGCAACTGATTTAATTACAAGTTCATCATCTGATGATAACATGACAGCGACATTTTGTCTTTTCGCTATATCTAACTGGAAAAGTGAACAATTTGTCCGCACTTCATTATAAGCAGTACAGTGGAACAGAAAGTGTTCTTCGTCATCAATAATGTGTCTACATGCAGGACAAGGAGATTCTGTGGATGTTTCACATTCAAACCATCTTTTGTTTGCATTAAAACCTAAAGTTCTCAACCTAAATCTTGCGTAATTTATTCTGTGCCATGTATCTGTTATGACATTGAGAAACTTTTCAGAATGAAACACATTCTTAAATGAGAATTTTAAAATTAGGAAAGAGTGCAGGCCAGATAGAATCGTAGCAGAAATGTTGAAGAATGCAAACACAACTGTAATCGATTTCCTTGTTCATTTATTTTCCCAACTTTTTGATAATGGTATCTTTCAATCAGAGTGGGCTAAATCAATTATTGTACCAATTCATAAAAAAGGAGACGTGAACAATCCGACAACTACCGTGGAGTATCACTTACCAGCATTTTATGTAAATCTACACTCACATACTAAATACAAGATTAACTGAATGGGCTGAAACTGAAGAAAAAATATTGGAAGAACAAGCAGGTTTTAGAACCAGTTACAGCACCATTGACCATATATTTACACTATATTCTTTGATTCAAAAACATCTACTCTGTAAGTCGAAGCTCTACATTGCATTTGTAGATTTCAAGAAGGCCTTTGATTCGGTAAATCGGAATGCTCTGTGGAATGTACTCCGTAAAAGTAGTGTTAATAGTAAATTGTACATGGCTGTTAGAGGGGTCTACAACTCAGTGCTGGTATGTGTGCGTGTGAAGAGTGAGTATTCAGATTATTTTGATTGTCCAAATGGAGTAAAGCAAGGATGCGTGTTGAGTACACAGTTGTTTTCTTTTTTCATAAACGAACTGGCTGTGGAATTGTCCCGCAAAGAGAGAGACTCAAGACTCAAATGTTTTATTCATGAAGGCCATAGCCCTTAGAATGGGGGTATACACTGTAATTCATGTCGAAAATTGACATTGGTATTCTTTACGTTATATACACACTTCGCTTTGTGAATGCTTTATATAAATAAATAGCTAACTGTTTAACAGTGTTTTCATTCGATGACGACATTAACAGGGTTAACTTGAAAAGGCAAGGATTATTGAAATACTTTTGTGGGATGAATTGCTCTCTAAGATCTTTTAATACTGGACAAACCAATACAAAATGAACTTCATCCTCTTCCGTAATTTGACATAATGGACAGATCAGATTTCTGGTAGACGACTGTCTATAACGGAAATAATGAGTAAATAGATCAGAAACACCAAATCTAAACTTCGTCATAATGCGTTTTATATGTTTGTCTATTTTCATTGACATGTAGACAGGTAAACATCGTAAATGGTTATATGTTCTGTATAATTCAAATCTGTCACTGTTTTGTACATGAGAATTCCAGTTTTGCCAACTGCAATCAACCAGTCTTTCTCGGAATACCTTGATAAAAACATCCACATCACCGACACCTTGGTTCATCCATACAAATCCGAAACCATATTCACACAATTTCATTCTCACATTAGTCACCCAGTTCTTTTTCCCTCTGTCATCTAAGTGTAACATCATTCGATATGCTTTGTATGGTAATCTGTAATCCTGCATCTGAATAATTCTAAGCCAGTATCGAACACATTTAACGGCGGAATTCAAAAATATTGGAAATCTAGCTGTTTCACCATATACCAAATCATTTGGTGTTTGCAATGATACTCCAAGGAATTTTTTCAGAGCAAAAAGATGGATCTTCTCACAATGTACGATAGCAGCAGCATCAAGGCCCCATACTTCAGCTCCATACTGCACCATAGGTTGAACATGGGCATCAAATAACTTCAAAAACAGAGTGAGGGAGTCATTATGTAGCAACGACAATTTCTTTAGTATGCGCAATAACACAGTTTTGGCTCTACTTGCTAAATCCTTGCAGCAAAGACAAAGCTCAAGCGCGTTGAGAAATATATACCTAAGTATTTATATACATTTACAACAGGCATTATAGAACCATTATATGTCCATCTCTCTCTCGCTGCAAGATATCCACCCTTTCTAAAAACAATTATATTGCTTTTTGCCATATTAACTTTTAATTCTAATGAAGCAGCAACTCTTTGTAAAGTATTTAACTGGGTTTGTAGCCCAGTTACTGTTTCTGATACCAAGGCTACATCGTCAGCCAAAAGAAGAATGAAAATCTCCAAACCATCATTTATGAAATTTGCACCGTGCCTTCCACAACGTATAACTTCCTGTGTTAATTCATTAATGAATCAAGAGAACAGAAGAGAAACATCGCCCTGTTTCACGCCAGAAGTACAGTTTATATGTCTGTTAAAGCAGCACCAGATCGCACTCTTGCCTTTACACTATAATACATACTTAAAACACATTTATAAAGTTTCCCATGAATACCATTTTTAAGCAGGATAGGCCACAGCAAAGTTCTGTTTACTGAATCAAACGCCTTCTCAAAATCAATGAATGCAACATACAATTTACGATTTAAACAAAACTGTTTTTGTACAAATGCCATCAGTGTGAACATGTGGTCAACAGTAGAATAATTTTTCTTAAACCCAGCTTGATATTCTCCGGTAATATTATTTTCTTCCACCCAATCCTGCAATCTCCTGTTTATAATAGCACTGTACAGTTTACTGCAGATATTACACAACGAAATTCCTCTATAATTATTTGGATTGTTTGCATCTCCTTTTTTATACAATGGGATAACAATAGACTCGGACCAACATCTGGGATATACCCCTTGATCAAACAAGGAGTTAAAGATTTTAACTAAAAAATCTAGAAACAAGTTTGACTGACAAGCAGTCTTTATTAGTTCACCTACAATTCCGTCTGGTCCTGCAGCTTTGCGAGGTTTGATCTTTCTTACAGCAATTAGAACTTCTTCTTTGGAAATGGGACGATTTAGATTGTTGTCGTCATAATAGCGCAAAGAGAGAGAGAGAGAGAGAGAGAGAGAGAGAGAGAGAGAGAGAGAGAGAGAGAGAGGAGAGAGAGAGAGAGAGAGAGAGAGACGTGTTTTTGAAAAGAGAAAGGCCCTGACAGGCCAAAGATAGGCATAGTACATTTTGTCAGTAAGATGCCGTGAAAAGATATAAAAAGAGGATAAGAACATAATGCAGGTTTTGAAGGTAAAGAAGTTTTATAGATTGATTTGAACATGGATGATTACTGGTTCTTTCTTTCTTTTCAGAAGGATTAGAGTAAGGAGACACAGTTTACTTTAGGAATTGCACCAGGCACGGTGGAACTTTGATTCGACGAGATTGATGATTCGACGTGACGTCGTTTTGAAATCTAAGACCTTTCTTCATGGCATTGTTTTTGAGGCCGATTTTGAAGAGTGTAGTCCTCGTGAGTCCTTGAGGAGTTGGGCATTGTCTTGAAAAGTATTGCAGTTGGGAACACATAATTATGTGGAGCAACGGTTGAAAGGTTTTCTCTGTAAATTAAAAAAAAAAATCAGTTAATGTGTGTCAACTTGGAAATGTTCTGTTCGTCTGTGTGTGATGTGTTTACGATGCGTGAGGGTGAGTCTGATAATTACACCGACAATAGCCTTCAATGATCCTGGTTTGATCAAATGGAAACCCAAACACGTCATAGCTCGGCAAACTTGAACATCCAGGCACCACCGAATACTTGGACAAAAGCCTTCAACTACATCTGTGTGAGCCAAATGGGAACCCTAAACAACAACAACTTCACCGGCTATAACCTTGAATGAAACCTGGCTGGGCCAAAGTAAATCCCAGCATCAACAACTACACCGACAATAGCCATCCATTGAACCCTGATTTGGCCTAAGCAAAATTCCCTGAACGATAACGGCACTAACGGCACCGGATTTTACCTTTAAGAATTTGAAAAAAAAGAAAAGAAAAAAAGAAAAAGCCTCCGAGCGCGTTAAGAGTATGTAATCAGAACGTCTGGGCATTCATTAAAATTTACTCCTTGATACTCTAAGATACCATCAAAATGTGATGATATGTCATTTTTTTTTGTAGGAATGACTGGCAGTTATTCATATTCTTCTTTTGTGTGTGTATATGTGTTTTCGATTTGTTTATGTTACTTTTTTTTTTTGATTTTCTCCTGTTCTGTCCTAACTATAGTTTCCACTACATTTCATTTGTGAAATGTTGAAGTTACATGTATAGAAACTTGAAATCAAAGTAAAAGTGTGACTAAAAAAAAAAATCAAAAAAAAAAATCAAACAAAAAACAAAAATTGCCCCGGATGACAGGCTGCAACTAAACCTAGCGGGGGAGTGGGGGTGGGGGAACAGAACAAGCCAACCAAAGAGGCAAACTGACAAAAAAAAAAAAAAAAAGAAAAAAAAAGGGAAAAAAAAAGAAAACCAGGATCAAGCGCACTGGCAGTAGCCTTTAGGTAAGCTGGGTGGGCCCAAAGGGAGTCCCAACCATACAGCAACAACAGTAGTCTTCAACTAAAATGGCGGGGCCCAAAGGGAGTCCCAACCATACAGCAACAAACAGTAGTCTTCAACTAAAACTGGTGGGGCCCAAAGGGAGTCCCAACCATACAGCAACAACAGTAGTCTTCAACTAAAACTGGCGGGGCCCAAAGGGAGTCCCAACCATACAGCAACAACAGTAGTCTTCAACTAAAACTGGCGGGGCCCAAAGGGAGTCC
>CM031604.1:85946902-85951902 GCA_018398815.1 Conus ventricosus
CCCGCCCCATCACCCCCCCACCCCCCCCCCCCCCCCGCACCCCCCTCATCTCTCCTCACAGGTTCAGGGCCCCCTGAACCCGAAGAGCACAAGAAGTAAACGGCAGGAGGCCGGAGCGATTAGCTCGGCAGCAGAGCTATCGAATATTCAGTGTGTAGCATGGTAACTGCATTGGAAGGAGTGCCGATTAGGTCCTGGAGTTGTGGTTCGGGTTTCACCTCTAGTATACTGTCATGTCATGTCGAGTACTGTATGTCTGTATTATGGATATATCTACTATATATTATATCTCTCTCCTCCTCAAGCTCTATCTCTATCTCCTACATACTCCTCTCTCTCTCTCGCTCTAAGGAGGAGGAGGGAAGGTGTGTGTGTGTGTGTGTGTGTTGTGTGTGTGGTGTGTGTGTGTGTGTGTGTGGTGTGTGTGTGTGTGTGTGTGAGTTGTGTGTGTGTCCTTCATCTAACTCTATCCAGAATTCCGTGGTATTTAGACAAATGTGTGTGTGTGTGTTGTGTGTGAGTGTGTGTGTGTGTGTGTGTGTGTGGTGTGTGTTGTGTGTTGGTGTGTGTGTGTGTGTGTGGTGCGCGCGCGCGCGCGCGCGCGCGCCTGTCTCAGTCTCTGTTTCTCTCTTCTCTCTCTTCACCTCTCTCTCTCTCTCTTCCTCTCTCACTCCACTCATCACCTCTCTCTTCTCTCTCTCTCTCTCTCTCTTAGGAGGGGGAGCGAGCCGTATAGTGTGTATCTGTGTGTGTGTGTGTTTGTGTGTGCATGTGTGTGTGTGTGTTTGTGTGGTGTGTGTGTTGTGTGGTTGTGTGTGTGTGTGTGTGTGTGTGTGTGTGTGGTGTAATGTGTGAGAGAGAGAGAGAGAGAGAAGAGAGAGTGTGTTGGTGTGTGTGTGTGGTGTGTGTGTTGTGTGTGTTTGTGTGTGGTGTGTCTGTGGTGGGGGTGGGGTTTGTGTGTGTTGTGTGGTGTGTGTTGTGAGTTGTGTGTACTTCGCGCCGCCGCGCGCTCTCTCTCTCTCTCACTGCCTGTCCGGGCTTGCTGGCTAACTGTTTCTCTGTCTGTAAGTCTCTATTTCTCTTTCTCTCAGTCTGTCGTCGGTCTGTCTGTACTTCCTTGTTTGTATGCTTGTTTCGTCAGTCTGTCTGTCTGTCGCCTCCTCTCTCTCTCTCTCTCTCTCTTCTCTCTCTTATCGTCTCAATGACTAAGCCCAATCCCTCACTCCTCCTATCTCTTCCCTCCCAACACAAAATTCATCACCATCTCACCTTCCAACCAATCTAATCTCTCTTGGGGTGTAACGATTACTAAAACACTCTGCCTCCCGAGGAACTGTCCCTTACATAGCTCTATTACTCGTCACAATCTAAGTTACCTACAGTTTCCGTCCATCCTCCCTTTTCTGCCAGTCTCCTCCCCCTCAGTCCTCTCCTCCTGCATCTCCCTCTATTCCCCATCCATCTTTCGCTCCTAATCCCTCACGAGCCCCGCTCCGTGTTCTACCCCTCCTACCCCTCAAAACTCTCTCTCTCTACCAGACATCCCATCCCTTCATCCAGTTTCATTCGCTCATCTCGATTCGACCTCGTAAAATATACTTCTCTACCCCCCTACTACCACTTCCGGTCGTTTCCCTTCGACCTCTCTCTCCGCTCCCCTCTCTCCCCATACGCGAATCCTCCCATGCTTCTCCTCGCACCCTCCATTCATCGCCAATCCGATCCTCCTCCCCAAAACATCACTCTTCTCTCCTCTATACAATCCTTAAACATCCTCAGTTCGAATCACCTCTTATCCTTTGTCTCTTCCCCTCTCTATCTTTTCCCTTCATCCGTCTCATCTCTCTCTCTCTCTTCATCACTCTCTCTTTCCCATCCCATCTCTCTCTCACTCTCTGTCCCTTCCCATCCCTTTCCCGACTCTCTCTCCTCTCTCCTCTCTCTTCACTCTCATCATCCGCACTCTCTCCCCCCCCCCCTCCTCGTACTCTTCTCCTACTCATCTCTCTCTCTCCTCTCTCCGCGTCTCTCTCGGTCCTCTCTCTCTCATCTCTCGCACTGCTCTCCCCCATCCTCGCCTCTCTCTCTCATCTCTCTCTCATCCTCTCTCTCTCTATCATCTCTCCTTCTCCTTCTCTCTCTCTCTCTTTTCCTCTCGCTCTCTCTCTCCATCTCACTCTCGATGTTCAAAGCCCTCTCCTCCCTCCCCTCTACTTTCCCTTTCCATCTGTTGCATCACTTTTCTCCCTAGACTCGTCAGTTACATTACAGAACTCCTTAAATCACTGTCTTTATCTGCCATCTCTATCCATTTCATCACCACCCCACCCCCTCTTCTCCCCCCGTCACAACCCCCTTATGCCGCACCACCCATTCTTCCCCTCCTCTTCCCCCCACACTGAAGAAAAAAGGGAGTAAAAAGAACTCCCGGAGGTGCGGGGAGGACCCAGTGAAGCCACATCATCACCTGCCTTTGATGAGTCATCCTGTACCACCCTTGGAGGCCTGCGCTGTGTTGACCGATGGTACGCCACAACGGCACAGTACACGCCATTAAGATATCAAGTGGGCATAACAGCTCCTAACAAGAGGTAAATCAATCTACAGGATGCAGCTCATAACAGCCTAAACTAGGCATCACACCATGGTGTACCAACCGTATTTCATGACTGCAGGCCCACCGCAAAAGACCCACCCTCCCGCAGTCCGAGGCACCCCCACCTACCCAACCACGCCCTGTCCCACGGACATATGAGACAGAAGCCACTCCTGACACAGCCAAGCTACGCCATAACGGTCCTTATGTGCCCAACCAGAGAGAATCCAAAGAGAGAATCCATTCTCCCCCACCTCTTATCCCCCACCCTGACTACAACTCATCTACCCCCCACCCCCCCCCCCACTCTTCACTCTCATCTCTCAATCCTCTCTCCTCCTCTCTCTCCTCTCACTCGTCTCTACTCTTTGTGGGTATCTAGATTGACATGAAAGATTATATGAAAGAAAGACAAACTTTTTTGTCTGTCCAGTCTTGGATAATGAAAAAGGAAAGATAAAACCTTCTGCTGACCTGTCTGTCTGATCCTTTCTGTTCTGTCTCTCTCTTCACTCTCTCTCCTCCTTCTCAAGCTTCACTCTCATCTCTCACTCTCTCTCTCTCTCGCGCGCGACGCAGCGCGCGCTCGCACGCTCGCTCTGACGCCCGCCCGTCCCGAACATCCGTCTCACTCTCTTGTCTGTCTGTCTCTCTTGTCCCGATTTCTCTGTCTCTGTCTCTCTGTGTGTCCGTCTTGTCTATCTGTCTGTCTGTTTCTCTCTCTGTCCCTCTCTCTGTCTATTTCTGTCTGTCTGTCTGTCTGTCCTGTCTGTTTAGAGCACTCTCTCAGGACTTGTCAGTCTGTCTGTCTGTCTCGTCAGTCTGTCCTGTCTAGCTCTCTCTCTCTCTCTCTCTATCTCACTTCTCTCTCTCGTCTCGCTTCTCTCTCTCTCTCTCACTCTCACTCTCTCTCTCTCTCTCTCTCTCTCCTCACTCTCTTCTCTGTCGGCAGAGCGCATTGACCCATTCCAAGCACGTGTGTCACACAGCGAACCGAGGTCATGTGCAGATAGTGTCCAGAAAATAATACAGTTCGGAGAAAGGAGAATGGATGAAGGGAAGGTGTGAAGGAAGCGGAGGATGAGGAAGGGGCGGAGGAGGGGGTAGGGTAGGGAATGAAAGGAGACTATATTATATATATATATATATATATAAATATAGTTATAATAGAGAAGAGAGAGAGAGGAGATTCGAGAGAGAGAGAGAGAGAGAGAGAGAAGAGAGAGAGAGAGTCAAGAGACATAGACAAGGCAGGCAAGGCAAGCAGGCAGGCAGGCAGAGAGAGAGAGAGAGAGAGAGAGAGAAGAGAGAGAGAGAGAGAGAGAGAGAAGAGAGAGGACAGAACAGACACAGACAGACAGACAGACCGACAGACAGACAGAACTGAGAGAAGACAGATAAGCAGAAACTGATACACAGAATGAGAGACAGACAGACAGACTAAGAGGGAGAGAGAGAGAGAGAGATAACGGAAAGATAAAGCCATACGACCAGACAGACAGATAGAACAGTCAGAGACAGGCACACTGATAAAGAGACGAGAGACAGATAGAGACAACAGATTGACAGACAGACAGATAGACAGAGACAGACAGACTGATGAGACACATAGAGACAGACAGAAAGACAGACAGACAGACAGACAGGTACCAGAAGAGAGAGCAGAGACAGAGAAAGAGAAAGACTAGAGAGACACGAGAAGAGCGGCCAAAGACACAACACACACAGACAGAAGCGAGACAGAGAGAGACAGACAGCGAGAGAGAGGGGTAAGATAAGAGAATGCAGACAGAGAGAGAGAGAGAGACACAGCAGAGAGAGAGAGAGAGAGAGAGAGAGAGAGAGAGAGAGAGAGAGAGAGAGAAGAGAGAGGAGACAGACAGACAGACAGCCAGACAGCCAGACAGACAGACAGACCGGAGAGACAGACAGACAGACAGACAAACAGAGAGACACGCTGAGCGCAGCAAGGCAATAAGCCAAGGCGCCAGTCGTTCGCCACCCGATAACAACTTCAGTGGTGAAGCACACCTCCCCCCTCCCCCCCCCCCCACACACACACCACCACCACCCCCCTTCAATCCCCTTACCCCTCAACTTCCCACCCCAATCCTAGTCCGCCCGCCACCGGGCACCCCCACCCCATTCCCCCATCCCCTACCTCTATCTCCCGCACCACCACCACCAACCACCACCCCACCTCCCCTTGTACAGATGATGCGTATGATGAGTGAGGAGGGGGGGTGGGGGGGGGGGAGGTGGAGGGGACTCATTGCTGTGTAATTGAATAACTTGCCCGTCCCCCCCACCCCCACCGCCCCACAGCCCTCTCCGAACCTTCTTCCTTTCTAGTCCTCCCCCTCCCCCCCCCCACCCCTTGCCTCTGGACCCACCCCCACTCTCT